>JANHMN010000011.1:49712049-49748364 GCA_030674055.1 Rhabdomys pumilio
GTCAGATGCCATCCCCTTTCCCCATTTCCCCTCCCTAGAAAACCCCTATCCCATGCCCCCTTTTCCTTTTTGCTTTTATACCATTTTTTAAATGTTAATCAAAGGTTTTAGAGTTTGGTAATGCTCAATCAGAAGTGTAACCCAATACTCAACCTAGATATATCAACTATCTTTGACTGGTGGAGACATGTGAACATCTACCTCCATGTCCCCCCTTCTCATTCTCTCTTTTTCTCTCTCTCTCATCACTTAGCTTCTCCTCTCTTTCTTCTCCTCCTCTCCTTACTCCTTCTCTTCCTCCCCGTACTCCTCCCACCTTAGCTCCTCCTACATATCACGTTTCCTGTTAAAATAAAACTTTTCTCTCAAAATACAATTAAAGCATAATTATGCCAATTTGTACCAGTGACGTACAAGATAGTCCTAATACTCAGTCCATCATTTTGTTGACTAACCAGAACCTCAGTCATCTCTCCTAACTAAAACACTTATTTCTGAACCTGGCATTTTTCTTGACTTTAGAATGTCAGCTGAAAACCATCCACTAAAATCTTTTCTCTCAAAGTAAATAGCCAGGATTGACTATGAGACTATAAGTTTTCAACTTCCTCAGAAATCCAGAATGACTGAGTTAACTAAAATTATGAGAAGCACAAAACATAGCTTTTAAAACTTAGCCAATTTATAAATACCGCTGAACACCTGGACAGTCCCTATACTACAAAACTTTGGAGCATCTGATCTTCAGCCTTCTGGCCCAGGATCATCTGATAGACCTTAGTGATGCAGAATCATTAAGGGCTGATTATATTAATTACAAACTACTTATTCCACCAATCCAAAACCTAATAATGCTACCAGAAGGCATCTGAGTCCATAGCAGAAATCTCAGGCCCCAGGAAAGCTGAAATGTTAGTCAATGGCTGGTAGATAATTAAAACAATGAAGTATTCATGAGAAGCCTTTTGTTTGTTGATCCAGGTGAAGAGACAAGGAACAATCCCATCATCTGAATTGGTTTACATCAGTTTTCAGCAAGCACAACGCTTTGCCATTTTGTAGGACTACCCAAGGTTGGTGTGGTGTAAATCACCTTCGGAACAGTGTATAATCAGGCATTTGATTTCTAGATGGTATCTACCAGCTGGGCGGAACTATGCCAAGACATATGGATTGGGAACAGAAGTTAAAGAACAAAAACAACAACAACAACAACAACAAAGCAAAACAAACAAATAAACAAAAGATGCAGCAATTTGTTAATCTGCTCTAAACTCCCCTGCGGTTGGCATGTGCTTCTCACAGTCACCCCAATGTTTTAAATTCCTGGAAAAATAAAAAAGACACACCTACACAGCCTTTTATTTTAAATACCTTAAACAGCTGAATGGTTGGGCCACTCCATAACTCCACGTGAATAACACACACTGGCTTCCGATATTCCTGTGTTAATAGTTACTAAATCCATAATTTTATCTTTGGTGACCTGAACCCTGCTGGGCAGCCCTCTTGGGCTATTTCCTCCTCACCTAAATGTTGGCTGTTTCCCCCTCTTGCAGCTTTCCAGTATGGTCTGTTTCCTATGCCCTTTTGATGGCAGAATCCTTTCTTCCTCTTTCCTGGGCTCATTCCTGGGAATCCTAAAAGTCCCAATTCTGTCTCCTTGCCCATCCATTGGTCTCAAGTAACTTTATTGACCAGTTAAAAACCAACTGGGAACAGGCTTCCTCTAGTCCTACCTGGAGGACACTGCAAACAGGTTTTAGGGTAACACAATTAGCATGAGAACATAAGTCCTACACAAAACAAAACATGTTTTTGGAGCTCCCCACTCAGGAATAACTAATAGGCAGGAAAGTTTAACATTCTTTTTTCTATCTAGAGGCCTACATACAAACATTGAACAGAGATGGTCTGAGTATGATGAAAAGTTATATTTATATACTTTAAGTTATATTTTGATGACAGCAAGAAGAAATGTATAATCATGAGCTTATGAATAATAATAGCATTCAGTGCTTTAGCAGTTTATCCGAACTTTACTGATTAATGATAAGTAATTGAACGTTTGAAATTTTAGTGTAACAATATCATAGAGTTACATGTATTTATATACCTTAAATCATTTTTAGATGCTCACAATTTATCCAGATTGTTATATCCTCAGATTTTTATAATTTATATTATTTTAGATATTTAAAATGTATGTGAATTTTAAATTCATATCCAATTATTTACCATTAGACATACATAAATAGTAGATTACTGAGAGCAGTTTTGGCAACACAAGTTTCTTTAAATAAAGAAATAGTATAAAAGCTACGTCTGAAACCTCTTTATTCTTTAATTTAAAGCATGTTAGCATGGAAAACTTGTCTCTGAGTTTGCCCTTTTCCATCAGGAAACCTAAGAGTTCTAGAAAAGTAAGGCCTAATTTGTATGTATGAAATTAGGATAATAAGTATATCTGATTTAAAAAATAACTTACTGACAGGAGCCTGATATAGCTGTCTCCTGAAAGCCTGTGCCAGAGCCTGACCAATACAGATGTGGATTCTTGCAGTCAACTATTTGACTGAGCACAGGGACTCCAATGGAGGAGTTAGGGGAGAGACTGAAGGAGCTGAAGGGATTTGCAACCTCATAGGAAGAACAATATGAACCAACCAGATACCCGAGAGCTCACAGGGAATAAACCATCAACCAAATAGTATGCATTGAGGAATCCATGGCTCCAGCTGCATATGTAGAGGAAGATGGCCTTATCTGGCATCAATGGGAGAGGATGCCCTTGGTCCTGTCAAGCATTAAAATCATACTGAACTTTCATCAGTGGATCTTTAGAGATACTTAAGCTATTTTGTCATAGCTGCTGTTTTTAAGATAGAATGTGAATAGATACTCACATACTTTACTGGTACTTTGCTTAAATTTTCTCTTTAAATAAAATTTGGCATATGCTGAAAGAGTGGAAGTGACAAAGAATAAAGTTAATGCAAACAATACCTTGATGTTCTATTTAAAGCTTCATAGAACCTAGCCTTTTAAACTTGCATTCTGTGGGCACACAAGTGACCTTTAAAAGAAAGTAGTAAAAATTTGTTATTTGATTCAGTGTAGTTTGATAATGATGGTCTGTGTTGAATTTTGTCTATAACATAGCCTTAGAAATGACCACATTTTGCTCTAAATGATGACTGTTAAATACCATAATAAAGGAATTAGAAACACTACTAGAACAAAATTTCCTGTCGATTCAAATCCTAATTTAAAAAAAGAACCAAGAGATTACACTTGGAGTATATTTAAAAATTATATCATGCATTGTGTAAAGGCATTGGCCCAACTCTTCTCATTCAGGGTATATAATGGTTAAATTTTATATATTACATTGTTTGAGATGAAGATCATGTCAGTTAATTTTGTGGTATTCTGAAGGACATTTTTTTTATAATATTAGTATTTGACTTAGTAAATTCCAGATAGTAGACCATCTTCCTCAGAGTGGATGGGCATAACTCTACATGGTGAAAATAGAAGATAAAAAAGACTGAGGATGGAGGAGTTGCCTGTTTCCTGTTGTCTTGTAGTGTTCTTAAGCCAATTCTTTCCTATCTTCAGGCTAGAATTATTGGCACCAATATCATTGGCTCTTAGGATTTCAAGCATGATTAGAATAACACTATTATCTTACTTGTATCTCCAACTTGCTGACTCCTAATACTGAAAATTAACAGCCTACAAAAACAAAATAGACCAATGGTTCATGATAAATCTTGTTAAAATATAACATAGCTCTTGCTTCAAAGGCAATTAGAAATAGCTTACTCTAAGTCAAATATGAGTCATCATGATACTATGCATGAGCTTAGAACATACTAAATGGGATATTTCATTCCTTAGGGGTTGTATCTCAGCCATCCTGTCATCTGATGAGATTTTAAAATTCTTTTGTTCCAGGACAAAATTGATACACAGAAATACTTGATGAAAAAAAGAAATAGAGGCAATATATTAATAAGAATGCTATTTCTAAACATGGGATAGTGAATTAGGATTAAATTTGCTGCAACAAAACACAGTGACCAAAAGCCAGTTGGAGAAGAAAGGATTTGTTTTGGCTTATACTTCTTCATGACTGTTCATCAATGAAAGCAGTGAGGATATGAACTCAAAGAGGGAAGAAACATGGAGTGATGACCAAAGGCCATAAAAGAATGTTGCACACTGATGTTTTTCTGTAGCTTGCTCAGACTGTAGTTTTACAGAACTCAAAACCACCAGATCCAAAATAAGCTGGGCTTTCATTCATCAATCACCAATTAAGAAAATGCACTACAGGTTTGCCTACATACCATTTTTATTGAGCTATGTTGCCAACATAAATTCATCCTCTTAGAGAGTCTTAGACTGTGTAAAGCTAACATAAAGCTTGCCATCACAGATAGCAAGCCGAAGTAAAGGCATACTTTCCAAAGTACGAGACCAAAGGACCTATCAAATTTTACAGGCCATTTGCATAGCACCTGTTTTCTAGATTTTGTGTAACATGAGCCTTTGTTGATATATTATTTGTTATATTTTCCTAGGTAGCAAAGAGTTTCCAGTTTTCCTCTTCCAACAGGCTTCTTTCTCTGTTCATCTTCATGTCTTTTTTTTTTTTCAGGCTTTGAGTCTACAGTCATTACTACTTTCTGAAAGCTGAAGTCCCAAAAGTTATTTAGGAAGAATTTTCATTGTGGTAAATCAACATTTTGTAAATATCCATGTTGATGAAGCGCATAATTTCTACCTAAAAAGGACCAACTTCCTACTTACCCGTTGATCATTGCAGCTGAAGAGTTTAGGATTTTTCTGCAGAAGTTGGTGAGATTCCTTTAATCATCAGGTTCTTGGTTTGAAATTTCCATGTGTCTTTGAAGATATAAATTGTATAATGTAAAATACAATGTTTTAACAGGATTAACATGATTATGCTAATCAGTGAGTCCAGAGAAAATGAGAATCAAGTAAGTTATGGTCATGCTTGTCCTAAGAGGGTTGTCTTAATTATTTTTCTATTGCTATATAAAATACCATGACAACTTATAGAAGGAAAAGCTTAGTTAAGATCAAGGTCCCAGGGGTTTATAATCCATAATTGTACAGATAAGACATGATGTCAAGAATAGAAGCTGAGAGCTCCCATATTGAACTGCAAAAAAAAAATCAGAAAGTGAACAATAGATGAACCAGTAACATACTTCCTTCAACAAGGCTACTTCTCCTATACCGATCCAAACTGTGTCACAAAACTGGGGATTAAGAATTCAGATGTATGTGAATATGATGAAGCATCTCATTCAAAATGCTACATTTCATTCCTGGCCCCATTATTTTCATGACCATTATTTCATGCTCAAAATGCATTTATTCCAACAAAAACTGAGGTATAGTTTATCATATTCTTAATAATTTTTAAATCCAAAATCCACAGTCTCTCCGAGACCATAGAGTAATCTCTCACCTTTAATTCTCTGTAAAATCAAAAAGCAAATAACATATTTTCAATCTAAAATAACAGAATATAAATTACTTTCCAAAAGGAAGAAATGGAACATAGTGAAGAAATATTCAGGCAAAGTAAAACTGGAATCCAGAAATCTAAGGTCAGAAGGCTTAGATGGCTCTATATTTTCAGTTTTTCTGTCTGCAAAATGTTTTATTCTTTTGGACTGGTTCTGCTCCACATATTTAGCTTTTCTTGCCTAAATAATCTTTGGCATACCCTAACATAATTCACAGCTGTATGTGCTCTTGTCTTGTGTCACCTGACCTATCTTTCCAAACTGCAACTGGACCCTTACTTATGATGCTAATTGACTTATCAATTGTACCCTTTATTTCAGCATAAGTCTTGATGGTAACACCATTGTAATTTTCTTCTCTAAAGTGTACATTTTATATTCCTGGTCCATCTACTATTTTTCATTGTACACTTTGCATAAAAACACATTAAAGAATCAACGTTGAGAATCTTGAAACTCATTTCTTAAAGAATTTAGAATTTAATTTAGTTTCATGCAAGTTCTTAGAATGTGGACAGAAAGCATCCACATCATTTGCCGATCTATTATCAAAAGATAGTTTCTAGATGAGTTGCTAATATTATTTCCCTTGGAATACAGTTGAATTAGTCCCCCAGTATATAGATTTCCTTATGCACTAACACCTTTAACTGCCTAATACAATGTGCCATTAAGGCCTGCATACAACCTTTAACTACTTATCAAATCTTAAATCCTAATGTCTTACACATTTCTTCAGAAAACAAACAAACAAACAAACAAACAAATAAAAAAGGAGGGAAAGAGAAGAAAAAAAGAAAGGAAAAAGTCAAAGACACAGCCATAGTAAACAATGTAGTACCAATTTCTCTTTTTGTTAACTTTTCAATTCTTGCAGTAGTATGGTTAAGGCACTTTATAGAAGAAAGTATTTAATTTGACTTATGTTTCCAGAGTTTTAGAATCTATTACTAAAAGTTAAAGCTTGCCATCAGGACCAAGAGCTAACAACTCACATCTTCAACCATAAACAGAACATAAGGAGGAGGAAGAATGTGTTGTTGACACTTCAAAGCCTGCCCAAAGTAACAGTAACAGACTTTCTTTAACTAAACCACACTTCCTCAACCTACCTAGACAATTTCAACAATTTAAAAACAAGAATATGGAGGCCATCTCATTAGAGCCACCAAAAGTGTGATTCTTGTATAGCTTATATACTTTAGTGTGATTCCTTGGAAACCTAAAACAAGAAAATAACAAGCCAGATATAATGAGACTGTAGCAAAACCAAAATAGACATTTTTTCAAAGAAATGCTCAACTCCAAGTGGATCAAGGACCTAAACATAAAACCAGATACATTGAATCTAATAAAAGAGAAAAGTGGGAAAGAGCCTTGAACTCATTGGCACAGGAGGAAATTTTCTAAACAAAACTCCAATGGCTCACACGCTAAGATCAAGAATTGATAAATCGGACCTCATCAAACTGAAAAGCTTCTGTAAGGCAAAAAACATAGCCAATGAGACAAATCGGCAACCTACAGATTGGGACAATACCTTAATTATCCCACATCCATTAAAGGGGATATCAAAAATATATAAAGAACTCAAGAAGCTAACCATCAAAAAATTAAACAACCTGAGCAAAATAATAATAATAATAATAATAATAATAATAATAATAATAATAATAGAGAGTATGGAACTAAAGTGAGAATTCACAACAGAGGAATCTGGAACCCCTGAGAAGCACCTAAAGAAATGCTCAATGTCTTTAGTGATTAGAGAAATAGAAATAAAAACAACACTGAGACTCCACCTTACACCAATCAGAATGGCTAAGACCAAAATTTTAGGTGGCTACACATGTTGGCAAGGATGTGGAGAAAGAGGAACATTCCTCCTCCATTGCTTGTGGGATTGCAAATTGGTACAATCACTCTAAAAATCAATCTGGAGGTTCCTCAGAAAATTGGAAATAGGTCTACCTGAAGACCCAGCAATACCACTCTCAGGAATATACCCAAAAGATGCCCTACCATTCCACAGGGGCATGTGCTCCACTATGTTCATAGTGGCCTTATTTGTGATAGCCAGATGCTGGAAACAGCCCAGATGTCACACAACAGTAGAATGGATACAGAAAATGTGGTTCATTTACACAGTGGAATACTACTCAGCTATTAAGAGCGAGGACATCCTGAGTTTTGCAGGTGAATGGATTGAGCCACAAAATACCATCCTGAGTGTGGTAACTCAGACCTAAAGACATGCATATTATGTACTCACTAATAAGTTGATAGTAGCCCCAAAACAAAAGTGCCAAATATCCATGATACAGCAGACATGACTCACAAAGGTCAACAAATTGAAGGGCCCAAATGAGAGTGCCTCAGTCCTACTTTGGAGGGAGAAAAAAAAACAACCACAAGGTGGGAGGGGGGTGTAGAGAGGGACCTGGGAAGGAAAGGAGATTGGGTAGGGGCAGAGAGTGGAACATGGTCTGGTATTGAGTGAGGAAAAAGGACTGGAATCTCTGAGGGCCAGCAGAAAGAATGGAAACATGCAACCTTGGGAGGGAGGAGTTGGGGTGACCCTTCAGAATGCACCAGAGACCTGGGAAGTGAGAGACTCTCAGGATGCAAAGGGAGGTACCTTAGATGAAATGCCCTACACGGGGGAGAGATTACCTGCAGCAAGAAGACAGGTCATAAAGTGCGGGAGGAGGTTGCCGTCTCACAGTAAAACTCTGACCCATAATTGTCTGAAAGAACTGCAGGGACGTTAATGGATAGGAGCCTGAGGAAGAGAAGATCCAGTGCCAGGCGTAAAATGGTATCCAGCTCAAGGGTAGGTTCCAAGGCCCAGCACTATAGATATTTTGTTTTGAATCAACATTCATGTTAAGACTACACATGTATGAGGTGCTTTTTATTTTTGTTTCTTTTTTACATCTAATGCTCAAAGGTATTGTTATTTGATGAAATGCCTTTATACTCTTAGAGTCAGAATATCTATGGTAAATGGACACTTGAAAGAGTTGAGAGCAATAAGCATATAACAAAATACATAAAGCTTACAGTATAATCAATTAGGAATCTTGAACAGAAATAGAATTAAATTGTTCTAAACTTAATTCTATTCTTTGTTTTTGACAGAGGAGTATTTACCCTCTTGACCCAAGCTATGATACTACCAGTGCCTCACCCTTTAACATAAAGGCACATTTATTTATAGACAGACAGACAGACAAACAGACAGACAGATAAACTAGGAGACACATGAAGGGGTCATCATATAAAGATATTGGTACCTAGAATCCTAGAAGAAACAATCAGTATTTCAAGAGCTGATGTTCAGGGCACCATATCATTGGTTCAACCAGTTTTGTCATTTAATATGTTACATGAGAAAGTACAAGAACCATTGGGAGTGAATGGCCCAAGAACTATGTCACAGGAAAATCTTAGATTTTATAGTGATTCTCTGAGAACCCAGCAACCTTGGAAACTCAAGTAATGATGTAAGTGTTGCCATTTTGCCTTGTTTCTGTCTTTGTTACATGAATAACTCTGTGTAAGTGCATATCCATAATGTGGAGGTTATCAGCATGTCTTCCAGGCTTCAGTTAGATTTTAGTGGATCTGCAAAAAGACTCGAGGGCTAGCTTTTTTAAGAGTTGGCTCAGCCGGGCAGTGGTGGCGCACGCCTTTAATCCCAGCACTTCAGAGGCAGAGGCAGGTGGATGTCTGAGGCCAGCCTGGTCTACAGAGTGAGTTCCAGGACAGCCAAGGCTATATAGAGAAACCCTGTCTAGAAAAACCAAAAAAAAAAAAAAAAAAAAAAAAAAAAAAAGAGTTGGCTCTCCTCTGTCACATATGCGGCCAGATTCATGGGTCCCTCCATGTGTACTGTCTGGTTGGTGGACCAGTCCCTGGGAACTCTGTTGTTCTGGCTGGTTGACATTGTTTCCCCCCCATGGGGTTGTAAACCCCTTCATCTTCTTCAGTCCTTTCTCTAACTCCTTCTTTGGGGAACCTGTGCTAAGTAAAATGGTTGGCTGCGAGAGCATCTGCCTCTGTATTTGTCAGACTCTGAGAGAGCCTCTCATGAGACAGCCATATCAGGCTCTTGTCAGCAAGCACTTGCTGGTATTCTTGTACCCTCATAGAGGCAGAGTGAGGGGAGATGGAATAGGGGGTTCTAGAGGGGAGACCTGGAAATCGGATAACATTTGAAATGTAAATAAAGAAAATATCCAATAAAAAAAGATGGTTCTCCTAGGAAGCCACCAGCCAGCGCATGCTTCTTAAAACCAGCATAAATTTAGCTACTCTCCATTTAAAGATTAGAGACTTGGTCCAGGTACACTCATTGCTAGCAGTTGTAGGCCACCTTAAGCTATGAAAAGTAAAGAAAAAGATTGAATCTTAGCAATCCATACTATGATCTGTCCTATTAGAAAAGTCTGTCCTTCATTTCTTTTCAGGAACCAATAGTTGTGGATTGGTTTATTGTTGAGGCTCAAAACAAAGTGCAGAAGCATCTCCTTCCAGTTCTTACTGGTTGTGTCAAATGTTATAGCTACTAATGCGACTTCCATAGGTACGGATGTTTCCAAGACCTTGTGTTGCAGAAAATCCATCACTGCCACATGGATACCAAGTTACAAATAGGAATAGAGAGACAGTTTATTAGGAGGGGAAAACTCTGAAAGGGAGTAATCTTCTGAGTTTACAAAGCCATAAGATCAAAATTACTTATGAGATCCATGACCTTTTAGGTTATCTGCATATCTCTTTCTTCTCCAGCCTTTGTATGACTGGGCACTTATGTCAACTCCCCTGTTTGTCACGTGTGAGCAGTATGAGAAAAAGTTATCACTTTCTTCTGTCTTGTAGCTTATTTTGTATGTTAATATCTTAATGTTCCTTTTTCTAGTTGTTACTGTATTGACATATCATTTTGGAAAAGCTTACATTTTATACTTATATAAAAAAGAAAGTGATTATTCACTGAAGATAAGCCATGGTGCATATTACTGCCTTTTCTCTTTGCTGTGCTCAGATACTTAACACAAAGCCACGTTGCGGGGAGGGGGGGGAGGAAGGGTTTATTTGTTTGCTGTTTATTTACTGTGAGAGAAGAAATACAGTTTAACATGGTGGGAAAGTCATTTCTACAGGAGCATGAGCGAGCTTTCCACATGGGATGTTCCATTAATATGTGAGGAAAGTGAATTGAGATTAACTTCCAACTTATTCTTTCAGGATACCAGCTGAGATGCTGCCCACATTTAAAAGAGATTTTCTCACTTCAATTAAAGCAATCTAAAAATGTCCTGATTGGCAAATTTTGTCTCCAAGATAATTTCAGATCTTGTCAAGTTGAGAAAATCAGCCATCACAGCAAAGTCTCAGCTAGGCAGGTAATAGCAGAGGCAGGAATTCCCATTAGATTTTAGAGATTATGATAGACTTTGGTTTAGGAGCCTTGGTTTCAGCTGGTACTCTTCTGTGAAAACAAAAAACAAAAACAAAAACAAAACAAACAAACAAAAAACCAAAAGCAAACAAACAAACAAAAAAACAAGAATAACAACAACAAAAAGCAAACAACAACCACCAACAAAAAGCAAACAAAACCCCATTCTGTGACCTCATAGTCAGAAACTTGGGGATTGAGATACAGACTGAGCAAATGACCATGAAAGGAAGCAAACAGCATCGGGTAATTTTGGCTCTATCACGGCATTCTAACTCTTCACAATCATGAAGAGTTATTCTGTCTGTCAGTCTGCAGGATCGTTAACATAAGGATCATGGCCGTAACTTCCATTCAAAATCTATTTATACACAAATACATCTCTTAATATATAATGTGAATGATGCATCTGTTTGTTTACCTATTTACACATTATTTGATCTGTTTCTCTGAAAATTTAAGTGAAGCCAAATCTTTAGCATGGGTTCTAAGAAGGAAGCATTTGAGTACTGAAAACATGCATATGGATTCCCAACACGTGTTTCTAGAATATTCAACTTCTCTACATTATTTTATAAACTTACACATGCCTTTAATCCCAGCACTTGGGAGGCAGAGGCTGGCAGATTTCTGAGTTTGACGCCAGCCTGCTCTACAGAGTGAGTATCAGGACAGCCTGGACCACACAGAGAAACCTTGTCTTGAAAAACAATAAAACAAAACTAAACAAAAAAACAAACTTACACATGAGGCAAATATTAATACTTTAACTGTTTTTGTTGATGAATAAATAGCTTCCAACTAATTATTTGGCACAGATGAGGAGGTGTGCAAAATATTTGTATTTATGTAATTATTATAGATATGATGGATATTCAGAAAATATTTGTGTATGTTTTTTCCATTATATGTTAGATGCTTAAACATTAATATATTATGATGCTTACATTAATTTCTTCTAATTATATTATGAAGGTTTTTGAGTGTATAAAAACAATAGTCTTTTAAATTTGGTCCTAATAAAGAAATGTTTATTTACACCCAATATCTGTAATTTTGCATTAGGCATGGGGTATTTTGAATTTAATTATATCTATAGTTGAATAGAAGCAAGCACATTAAGGCATTTTTTTATAAGGATAAAGAAAGTTAGAAGTTATTAATATGTGTCAAATATTTCTAGTGGATATAAACTGGTGAGGAATCTTTATTTTTCTAATTTATAGGAGTTTTTATCATATTCATGCCAAGAAGTAAATTGTATCTAAGATTTTATAATGATTGATATAAGTGAATTATATTTGATAAAAACAGAAAGTAATAAAGAAAAATTTAGTATTCATAGAATTTTCCAAGTATGAATCCACAGAGAAGTAGCTTATGGCTGTTTTTATCAGCAAAGCACTATTTGTTTCTTCAGAAGTTATTTGAACTGTAAAAAATTGTATAATACTCACAATCATTACGGAATTTCTAATGAAAGGAAAGTTAGATTTGTCAAGGTTACAGATCAAACAAATGTTAGTTATAAAGCCTACTTAATATTATACAGAGCCTAATTATGATGGAATTCTGGTTAGATAGTGCACATAATATGTTTTACTATCTTTAGCCAGTAATCACTGATATTGAAAAAAATTCATTCATAAAATTGTTTTAATTTAAAACAGTAAATATTTTCATATTCAGGAAATCTAAGTTGAGGATGATTTAATAATTAAATATTTATAAAATTATTTATTTAAAAATTAAATAAATAATATTTAAATATAAATATTATTTGTATAGTTATATTTTAATAAAGCTGGTGTCTACTGGGAGAAGGCAGATTAAAGGAATAGTAAACTTTAAAATGTGAAAGGTCATTAATTACATCTATCTCTCAGCTCGGCAGTCTTGCCTCTGCTCTGACTTCCCTTACTGAATCAGAAATTCTGAGTCTAATATTCAGGAATTTGCTTTGTATCTACCCCTATAGATAATTTATATATACACTAAACTTTAGGTTTCACTAAACCACCACTAATAAATTTACATTAGAGTTGCCAAAAAGCATAAAGGAGAACAGAAAACCCTAACCAAATAGCAGAAGTAAATTTTAGAACATTAAAGTAAATTTCTAAATTTCTAAATTTTCTAATTTAGTAATTTCTAATGTAAATTTTTAGAAAATTAATATATAAATAAATAATGTAAGTATTACCAAGAGAGTTCAAGGGGTATTGCACTTTAAATTACAGATTTATTTATTTACACATATATATATATATATATATATATATATATATATATACATATACATATATTTATAACATTTATTCAGCTATGCAAACTTAGACAGATTCATACATCACAGGAAATTCTAATACTAAAAACTTTAAATCTCAAGTGAAACTAGTATTCAACACCGTACCTTATATTTTATTTGAAAACCAAAAGTTGAATGGAAAATTGAATGACCCACACAGATTGGTCAATGTAGTTGTCAATTTCAAATATGTGAATACACAAGTTCAATGCGGTCAGTACAAACGGTCATGTTCAAGAACTGGTTTGTATAAAGACAATCTGAGTATTCTAGCTGTATTCATTTTATTAAATATTTTGGCACTGAGCAAATTCTTTGAATATTTGACTGTGTCTGTCTAGATATTCATTTAAAAAATTCTATGTGCTCTCTAAATATAAATTTTCTTATTATTTTGGAACATGAGTATCTAAGAACAGTTAACTAGCACAATTAATTTCGAGTGTTTTTTATGTAATGTAGAGGCCTCTTCTTTCTAGAAACATTTTAAGATGATAAATCATATCTTTAATGACAAGGCTAATTCTATCTTGGTTACTTGATCTATGATCTACATGTGCCTTTCGATATGCAGAATATGCATTCTACTTACAAATCCTGAAATTATAACCAGGAATGACTACTTTAACTTTTTTTTAATGGATATTTTCTTTATTTACATTTCAAATGTTTTCCCCTTTCCAGGCTTCCCCCACCCCAGCAGGAACCCTTCCTCTGCTTCTATGAGGGCATTCCCCTACCCCCACCTCCTCCTGCCTTCCTATCCTGACATTTCCCTACACTAGAGCATCTAGCCTTAACAGGACCAATACCTTACAAGGCAACCAGCTTCTATATATGCAGCTCTTTGGTTGGTTTAGTCCCTGGGAGCTCTGGAGTTTGGGATGTAGTTGTGATATTGTAGTTTTTCCTATGGGGTTGTAAAGCCCTTCAGCTTCTTCGTACTTTTCTCTAACTCCTTCACTGGGAAGCCTGTGCTCAGTACAATGGTTGGCTGCAAGCATCTGCCTCTGTATTTGTCAGGCTCTGGAAGAGCCTCTCTGGAGACAGCTAAATCAGGTTCCTGTCAGCAAGCACTTCCTGGCAACCACAATAGTGTCTGTGTTTGGTGACTGTATATAAGGATGGATCCCCAAGTGGGGCCTACCCTGGATACCCTTTCCTTCAGTCTCTGCTCTACACTTTGTCTCTGTATGTCTTCCAGTGAGTATTTTGCTCCCACTTCTACGAAGGACTCA
The DNA here is from genome assembly GCA_030674055.1 of Rhabdomys pumilio. Classification (NCBI taxonomy): domain Eukaryota; kingdom Metazoa; phylum Chordata; class Mammalia; order Rodentia; family Muridae; genus Rhabdomys; species Rhabdomys pumilio. Next base: position 49,726,630 of record JANHMN010000011.1, read on the forward strand.
AGCATCCACACTTTGGTCTTCCTTCTTCTTGAGCTTTTTATATAAACCTAATTACCTCTGGAAAGGACCATTTTCACTGCCTTGTGTGTTGAAGCTATAGTGCATAAATTACTGGTAAAAGTAATTCAGTAGAATTTTATTAATTTTATATTATATAGGAGAAAATATGTAGCTTTCACTTGAAAGGCATTTCAAGAATTTTGACATAAAGAAAAAGATTTAATATGATAATGCATTTTTAAAAATTCTAGGGAGTTCTCTATGTGAATTACATTCATGATATTCTATGTTGTGTAACAGTCATATACATATGTGTGTGTGTGTGTATGTGTGTGTGTATACAGTGTGTTTATACTATGTTTCCCAAAGTGCACAGCAACTACCAAGTATCAAGTACTTTACAAAGTGCAACTTCTTACTGAGTAGTTTTGTTTTTCAGAACATACAGAACTTCAATATTGTTCATCATCCTTTCTTAGCTGCTCCCATTTTTACATTCATTCATTCATTCATTCATTCATTCATTCATTCAGTTATTTACTTATTGTTTTTGTTTCTGTGTACAAATGTGTTTTCTCACACACACACACACACAAACACATACACACATACACATCATATCATGTGTGAGGAAGTCAGTCCTTTTTCAGAAATCAGTTCTTTCCTTCTCTCAGGTAAGTTCCAGGTCACCAAGTGAGCTTGAAGCTCTTTACTTGCTCAGCCATACTGCCAGCCCAATTTTTCCATCTGTTTCCAGTGACATATATAGTTACAATTGATTAACAAATATTGATACATTATGACAAACTATACTTCATAATTTAAGCATATATGTAGCACTGTAGTATTTCACAATAATTTCAACGTTCTACATCCTGTACTCAGAGTTTCATTTCTAAACATTATCTCATTCAGAGAACCATCCAGTGTTTAAAGTATATCATCTAAATGATGAAAGGGCAGTATCTTAATCCTTATCCCTGCAGAAACAATTTCTACAGTTAAACATTGGTTATTATAATCTTATTTATTTTTCTCAGCAAGTTCAAGAGGTGAGGTTATATTCACTTTGGGGACTAAATGTCTCCCATCTCAAGATTCACCGTGAACACTGCCAACTAAAATTAAATGAACCACAGGAAATAAAAATAATTAGAAAAGCCTCAAAGAAAATCAGAATTTTCCTCAGTGAGTCTCTTGGTAACACTAAGTGACATAGTCTGGAAATTTATGCTACCTTTCTAATAGCAATGCAATCTTTTTTATTTGCTGTATCCAAGCACAAGCATCTGGTTGGTTACATTTCAGCGAAATTTCCTGTTGTTAATAGTCTGTTCAAAACAGCCACTTCAAAGATTTCTTTCTGCAATAGCGTTTGATATTGGTATTTGTTCTTAGTCCTTTGTGGGGTGCATTAATTGGATCATTTTACACTAATCGAAATTGTTTGCCAAATAGTTACTCTGCAATTTGGAATAGAATTTCTATTTTTGTCCTGCATACAGGCTCTGTCTGGATTAGGGTAGATATGGGAAAGCCAATAGACATTCATTGTTTACTTGCCCCTCCTTGGTATCATAGTTCCATGGTTAATTCTGTGCAATCCATTCACCTTTGTAGATAATGTAGAATTTTATCTATAAAACTCATGTGTGTTTACTTACACTTCGGCTGGCAGAAAACTATACAAATACATTTATTATATATATTCAGACACGAGTTCATGTGTGTGCTTTCTTAAATTTTATTGGATTTTTCTTTAAATTTTAACAGAAACAAAAACGTGGTTTTATTGGTAAACTCATTATCAACTAAAAATGAGTTATCTATACAGACAGAATTTGATTACTTCAAAGCATAAAATTTCAAAAAGTTTTATCAATATATTTAAAAAATTATCATCATCTTTGAAGTATGCATAATAGTGGGTTTTCCTGTGGCATTTTCATACATGTATGTGACTTAATTTTTATGATATATATCCTCCTTACCCAATTTTGCTCTTCTCATTCCTGATTTCTTCCTCTTCCCACCCAGTCCCTCTTCTGTATTTATTGTTTTCTTACTGCTGCTTTCAGACTTCAGTATGAGAGACTATTTACAGGAGAGTGAGACATTTAACATTGACTTCTCCTCCCATGTTTATAATTAACTAACTGCTAGGTGTTAGAGTAGTAAGTCCTCTACCCTAGGTATAATTATCTGCCAATAGGTCCTGGCAGGAGGGGTTTCACAGGCCCTTCTTTCCACTTATGGACTAGGGCTAGTCTTGAATTGATCTTATGCAAGCACTCTCAACTGCCATAGGATCAAAAGTGTCACCCTGCCTCATTCCTTTGACCTGCTTTTAGGTTCTTTCTACCCTGTTTTCCTGCTTCCTCAGATTTGGAGCTGATGTTGTAGAAGTCCTATTAATGCTATCTGTTCAACATATTTTCATACTTTCACACAGTTATGAGTCTCTGCAATTACAGTTGCCCATGCATAAAAGGGCTTCTCTGAGTAAAGCTAATGTGTACTTTAAAATATGAGTATTTTTGGGGGGGTTATTTGTTAGAATGATTAGACTTAAGTTATAATATAATGGTTTATTATATGATTTATGTATTGTGCAAGGAAGAATACATAGAAATATAATTTTAATTACTATACAATTCCAGATTTTCAAAACCATATATGTTTCTATTTTCTGAGCCCATTAAGAAATCTAAAATTGCTGGGCAGTGGTGGTGCATGCCTTTAATCCCAGCACTTGGAAGGCAGAGGCAAGCGGATTTCTGAGTTTGAGGCCAGCCTGGTCTACAGAGTGAGTTCCAGGACATACAGGGCTACACAGAGAAACTCTGTCTCGAAAAACAAACAAACAAACAAACAAAAAAACAAACAAAAAATAGAAATCTAAAATTAATAATGTAATATGAAGCTTTTTTCAGTCTTTAACTCAAACTAATTTTCCCACCTCAGTCTTTTGAGCACTAATATTATAGACTTTAACTAAGAGACTAAGCTCTTTTTTAAAGTAAAACATTTAAATCTCATTATGTTTCCCTTCAACTGAACAGTATATGTTTTCTCTATTGTATTAGGAAATCACCACCAACATGTATAATGACTTGACATAAAGAGTTTAAAAAGAAAATAATTTCCTAATACTCCAACAGCAGGCCTATTCTCTTCTGGAGGACACTCAGGTACCCAAGGTCCCAAGTAAGACTCAGATACAGACATCCAATATACCAAGCCATAAATCTGGCAGAAGACCTGTGCTCTACCAAAAGCTACACTTGTACCTAGAATCCTACCATACCAGCTCCCAACACCCAAGAACCCAGAAGCAATACAGGTATCCCAAACTCTAAAGTTCCCAGGGGCTATAAGAACCTAACCAAAACCATCCGGTTGGATCTACAGACTTGTAGAGTCACCAGAACGAAAGATCATTCAGACCAGATGACAAGAAAGGAAATACAAACAAAAGAAAAAAACATACATTGAGCAATGATAAACAGGGACAATGGCCTAAATGCCAGACCCAAATGCATAGACACTAGTGTAAGAATATAATCAACAAGAGCCAGGGCAATAAGGTACTACTACCAGAGCCCAACTATTTGAACACAGCAACCCCTGAACACTCCAGCACAGATGAAGCAGAAGAAAATGACTGTAAAGTGAACTTCATGATGATCCTAAGTGTCTTTAAAGAAAAAATTAATAAGCTCCTTGAAGAAATACAGGAAGTATAAATACAGGAAAATATAGAAATACAGGAAAATATAAACAATGAAGGAAATGAATAAATCCCTTAAAGAACACCCAAAAAGCAAAGACAAAGCAAAACAAACAGGTAAAGTAAGTGAATTAAACTGTTTAACACCTGAAAATAGAAATAGAAATAATAAAGAAACTAACAGAATCCTAGAGGTGAAAAATATAGGAATGTGAAGAGAAAGTACAGACTTAAGCATCACCAACAAAATATAAGAGATGGAAGAGAGAATAGCAGGAATAAAAGATGCAATAAAAGAAATTGGCACAATAATGAAATAAAAGTTTTAAATCTAAAAAATTCTGGAAATAAAACATCTGGGAAATCTAGGATACCAGGAAAAAATCAAAATTAGTAATCAAAAGAATAGAAGAGGAATCCAAGCTTGAAAACTCAAAAAATATTTTTAACACTATCAGAAAAGAAAATTTCCTTAACATAAAAATAGAAATTTATATAAACATACTGGAAGCTTATAGAATGTCAAATATACTGGACAAAAAAAAAATTCCCCCTGCCAAAAATAATCAAATTCTACACATATAAAACAAAGAAAGAATATTAAAAGCTTCAAGGAGGAAAGGCCAAGTAACATAGAAAGGGAAACAGAATCATACCTGACTTCTCCATAAAGATTCTAAAAGCTATAAGAGCCCAGGAAGATGCATTCAGACTGTAAGAGGACATAGGTATCAGCCTCAGCTACTATTCCAAGCAAAAATTTCAGTCACTGTAGATGAAGAAAAAAAGATATTCTATGAAGAAGTCAAATCTAAACCATATCTATCTATAAGTCTAGCCCTACAGAAAATATTAGGGGAAAACTTCCAACACAAAGAGATTAACTATACCCTTGAAAACACAGCAAACAAATAATCTCACACCAAAGAAGAGAACAAATGGTGTTGGTTGAACTGGATGTCAGCATGTAGAAGAGTGCAAATAGATCCCATATCCACCAACATGCACAAAATTAAACACCAAATGGATCAAACACCTCAACTAAAAACCAGAAACACTGAACCTAATAGAAGAGAAAGTGGAAAACTGCTTTGAATGCATTGACATAGAAGAAAATTTCCTAAACAGAACACCAAAAGAACAGGCAACAAGATTAAAAAATATATAAGCAGAACCTCATGAAAGTGAAAATCTTACGTTAGTCAAAGAACTCTCTCAAAACAGTAGCATACAGAATTGGAAAAGATTTTAACCAATTATCTGAAAGAAAGCTAATTTCCAAAATATATAAAGAACAATATAAACTAGACATCAACACACCAAAAAAAAAAAAAAAATCAAGTAACATATAGAGTAATTGATTATTCTCAATTGAGTAATCTTAGATATCCAAAAAACACATATAGAAATTTCAACATCCCTATCAATCAGGAAAAGGTAAATGAAAACCACTTTGATATTTCATCTAATACCCGTCAGAATGGCTGATATAACAAACACAAGTGACAGATCATGCTGGCAAGGGGGTGAAGGGGAGTAGGGATAGAGGGGGTGGGGGAGGGGAGAGGGAGAGCAGTAGTTCATTGCTGGTTGGAGTGCAAACTCATACCTACCAACACTTTGAAAATCAATATGGTGGTTTCTCAGAAAATTGGGAATTGATATACCTTAAGACCCAGCTCCATCACTCCTGGGCATATACTCAAATGATACTCTATCTTATCGAAAGGGCAATTATTCAGCTATGTTTACGGCAGCTTTATTTAAATGAGCCAGAAACTAGAAACAACTAGATGTCTCTAGGCAGAAGAATGGATAAAGAATGCACGGCACATTTAAACAATGGAGAATTACCAAGCTGTTAAAAAATAATCATGAATTTTGCAAGAAAATAGATGAAACTAGAAAAAATTAGCCTGAGTAAGGTAACACCAACAAAGAAAAACAAAGATGAATACTCTCACTTACTTATAAGTGGTTGTTAACTGTTAAATAAACAATAAGCAGCTACAATCCACAGATTAAGAGAAGCTAAGTATCAAGGAAGGTCAAGGGGAGACCTATTACTTTTCCTGGAAAAGGAAAACAAAATAGATATTTTGTGGGAGCCTGGGGACCCTTGGGGATGGGAATCAGGGGGATCAGGTAGGTGGAAGATGGAGAGAAACAGTACTCGGGGATATGATTGGAATCACGAGGCATCTCAGAGAAAAACTATAAAACTAGTGTGATAGAAATTCCCAGTAATCCAAAAGGGTGAAGACTCATATCCGTAGGGAATAGAGAGCCTGAACAGGCTAGCTCCTGTATCCAATCAAGACTTCCATTGGAGGTCCTGGGTCACCACAAAGCCTTTGACTTATAATTTGTTCTGCTTACAAGATGTGCTGGGGTAAAAGTAGCAAGAAATTCTGGAAGTGACCATTCAATGACTGGAGACCCATGCCATAAAAGAAAGCATGTGACTGACACTACCTGGCACTCCAGTACCTCCCAATAATGCTATAAAGTTATTAATTAACTAATACTTTATTTCTAACTTCAGAGTTCACACAAATTCAGTCACTTCTCTAATTACCCCAGATTGTAGGAGCCTTTGACACTTAATCCTTTACTTCATCCCCAAATGGAATCATGTTACAAAACAGAATAAACTTTGACAAAGTTAATCACGTGGATTTTCCTATAGCTGTTGTGTTGATCTGTTATTTATATTCTGTATTTATTTTTACATTGGCTATAATTTGTGTTCAACACTAATGATCACATTTTCTACAATTTATAAGAATACATTTTTGTTCATAGTCTACAGGCATTTATTTATTAACATGCAGGGCCCTCCCACTGGAAAGCAATGTTTTACATAGCAGACCAGTTAATAAAAATATTTTTAACTGGAATAGTGATATGCTATAAATCACTAAACTACTTATTCACTTGATTTATCTTAGCATCCTCTACAAGAAAAAATTATGGCCAGGTGAACTATGTACTGTGTAGTAATAGATATTGATGGATTTTGAACAACTACAAAGGAATTAGGCGAAATTATTTTGGGATACAATTTCACACTAACATTTATAAAATTATTTTATACACCCTGACTGGATAGTTTGTTCAGTAGTTAAGAGACATGACTTCTCTTATCAGGGGACCAGTGTTTGATTCCTGATACCCACACGGCAGCTTACAAACATCTGTAAATTCAGTTCCACAGAAGCTTATTCCTTCATTTGAGTTTCACAGTACCAGGCGTACATATGCTACACAGACACACTTGCAGGCAAAACCAATACATAGAAAATGAAATAATTTATTTTTAAATTAGATTAAATATTTTATACAATGCTATTTGTAAAGCTACAGGCAATTGTTCTAAATCATGTAATATTGAAACTGAAACAAATCTACCTTGACACGTAAGGGAAAAGTACATATTTGGAAAATGCAGACACAAATATTTCTACTAAAAGGAACATAGATAAAACCACCTAATCTTGAGAAGAAAATATAAATTTTCAAATTTATTACCTCATATATAATTCACACAACAAGGAAAGGATACTGTGAATATAAAATTCAACTCCCCAGCATGACAGCTCTGTGCCCATTAACTTCATAGTTGGTGTCTCTTTGCATGATCTATGAAGTGGTGATAGTAGAGAAAATAAATTGACACTTTAATGTGGATTTTGAATGGGATCATGCAGTATCCTGTCACCCTGCTTGGGTCAAGGCGTGCCCACATGCTAGTTGTCACAATCCTATGGCTCTGTCTCATAGTTTGTTAGCTCTACAGAGAGAAGAGGGAATCAAGACTTCTTGGAAAGTTATCAAAGACTTTAAAAATTAAAAATGATATTCATAAATACTTAAGTTTGTTCTGTTTCTTCCTGTTTCCTCTTAGAGGTTATAATAAAATACACTTTTGCTAATGATGACCAGATTTTTACCATAAAAGTTAGTGATGACCTTCGAGAACATGGAAACCAGCTACATAGAAAGTACCTTTTCATAGCAAGACAAAATGGGTCAAAAGTGGCTGATAAGACATTTATTAAAATTTCTAGATGGACAAGCAATCAAGATCTCCTTTCCTTTTTCACTAAAGTTATATTGTGTTGGTTAGAAACTAAAATGTGCAATATATATTTCTGAAAATGAAGTAAAAAGATGTATGGGTTTATACAATTTGTTCTCTCTCTTACAAGAGATGTCCAGAATGCCACAAATACTTTACTACAAAGTGTTCATCACAAGTGAGTCTCAGGCATTAAAAACAAAAGAATGGTAAAATTAAAATCCACAGCAAATAATATATTAATAAAATATACATGAGATTATGTGTACATATATGAATATTAATAGATTTTGAAAATAAGAGACGCTTTTGCGGAATTTTAACATTTTGAGACAGAAATAAAAATGCTCAGAAGTATAAGGACAACCCATTTCTAGAACAATCCCTGATAATGAGTTTAAACCTATGTATTACAAAGCTAAGAGACTAGACTTAGACATAAAAAGTAATTCTAGTAATTATTTAATAAGATTATACAGACTTAATTGTGTGCGATTTTTATAGTACCAGTGAAAGGAAATTAGTAAAAACTTGCTTCATGTTTGTGCTCCTGATGTTGCCATATGTAAGAAGCTACCAGAAACAAATGCATTAAGAAGACATTCATGAAACACTTAGGTACACTATTCAATGGGCTCAAAAAAAATTGTTGTTAGAACAAACTTGAACTAGTCAGAAATCATAGAAGAGTAGCACTAGCACGCAGTCTTCTTCTCAAAGAACTATAAATAGCTAACTACATATTTACCACAACAGCTATGAACAAGTTCAGTAAACATCCAGTGAATTATAAGTTTTGAAAAATACAATGAGGAATACAATTTCTACAAAACTTTGTCAATTATAAACTTAATGAGAAAAGTACTAGAAACTTTGCCTTAAAATACAATTACACCTAATTTGAAGACTTATGTGAAGTTTCTGTCAAGTTTTTATGAGAAAATGTAAGAAAGCCATAAAATTTACCTAAGGATGAGAGATGGCACTGTGGAAGATTGTCTTATTTTTAAAACGTTACCACAAATAATATTTTCATAAAAAATTATATTGTGTTACTATTCAAATATTAAGATATGCATAACAAAATTATTACACTTTTGGGTTTTGTTTTTTGGTTTTTTTTTAGAAATAATATTCAAGTATTTGATGGATTACCTGAAAATACATTTTAACTTGATACATGTCTCATACAATTATACAAATTAGAGATATATTATATAATTAATACACAGCTAAAAATCATTTCTAGTCATTAGAGAGCAGGGAAGGAAGATAAAGGAAGAGAATTTGTGTTTTATGTCTAGCTCTAAGAACTGTTACTCTGTTTTAGAAAGTAAAACAATGTTTCTTGAAAGATTTGTATCTGCACTTTAAACCAGGATGTTAGACAATGGAAAAAGGAACAAAACAAATAGCTTCACTAAGAAAAATAACGTGTACAAACATGATTCATCAATATTTATTATGATTTATTTTATGCCTGTATATGAATGCCTGCAGTAGATTAATACACAACGTCTTTGTTGGTGCCTGTAGAAGCCAAAGGCTATCAGATTCCCTGAGCCTGGACTTCATACAGTTTGGTAGATGTCTGATGTGGGTGCTAGTAATTAAAACTAGGTTTGATGAAAAATAAAATATCATTCTTACTCACTGACCCATCTCTCCAGATTTTAATAAAATTTTCTTAAGAAAGTTTTTTTTTTCAAATTTGAAGAAAGTTTTAATCAGGTTTGTGAAAATACATTATGGAAAATAATTCAAGAGATTAAAAATGATTGCTAAAATCTCAACGAGTCTGTAGTGATTAAAGTCACAATGTGTTACATCCTAAGCAGAAATGGTTTCTTTCTTTTTCTTTTGGGCTTCCTGTTTGTGACGTTTTATACTTCTGTTATCTGCTTTTGATCTAAATCGTAATGACATATAATAGAGTTCATCAAGGACAGCTCTCGTTTAATAAGAACTTTGAGAACTGGCTCTCCCTCTAGTTGATCTAGTGACCCAATGAACATTTTAGCTTTTCACTCTTCAAGCAAATATTTGACATCATATTGGTAGACGTTTAATCCTTTTGAATTAGTTTTCTTATCTCTAAGATTGTTGTTACCTATATGCCTTTTGGAAAGGTTCTAAGTATTAAAAAATGTATTGTCTATTGAACAGTTTTGTAACAAGAAAGCATATAGAAGATACTCTGAATGACTTTTTATTAATCCTCATACTTCTGTGGAGAGTATATCCTTGATATTCAGGTGAAAGAGGATTATATTGCCAGGGAGTGAGCCAGGGTGCTACAATATAGCTTAAAAAGCATACAATGAGTTTCCTTCTGATTAGATTCGCATGTTGCTGTGAGTTGTTCATGTTGAAAATAAGTTTTCAAGCAGATTTAAAAAATTTGTAAGAATTTTAGAAGATATTTCTCAATTTAAGCCCAGGGAAGTAAGTTTAAATGACTCAATATCAATGCTCAAACAATATTTATACCACAAATTACTAAGTGAGATAAAAGGTTCTGTATCTTTGGATGGGTACTAGAAATTTTATGTATGATATTATGAATATTCACAAAATATTACATATATATGCTATAAATTTAATGTATTGTATACTATATATTACATATTAATATATATTCACTAGTTTAATTTTATTTTAAATACAAATTTAAAGTAATTTATCTAATAAATTACTAATTTATCTACTATTCAACCAGAATGATGTGTACACTATTTCTAGGTTGTTGAGATAAAAATAAAAGCAGTATCAATCTTCAATATACTTAAAATTTACTGGTTTATGAATTTGAACTCTATTTAAAATCAAGTTATTATTTGTCTTCATGGTTTATTATCTAATATATATTTTCTAAACACGTTAGTTTGAATAAGCATCCTAAATATAATGATAAAATATTTTAACAAGCACTAAACTTTAATTTATTTCATTGTTTTTAAATTAATAAGCAATAGAGTGAGATGTCTCATTAAAGTGTAAAATGTAAACCATTAAGGATGTGTGTAAGTTTCACTGAAACTTAGATAGGTAAGAAAAGCAGTATCAGTATTCTAAATTCCAATACTGGGTTCTGTTTACTGCATCTGAGTTTGTAAATGTTCCTTGTTTGTAGAACCATGATTGAGCACAGGCTGGAAACCTCAGTGACCTGAGTTGACCCCAAAAGACCACAGGTAACCCTAAGAGATTGCAGGTGGTTTCATCATGCCCCAAGACACTAGACTCCTGACAGGAGGTTGCAGCCCTCCATAGATTGGTGTCCTTCAATCACTTAAGGGCAACACCCCTAGACCCTCCACAGTTATAGGACATGACCACAAGCCATGTAGCCTCAAGACAGATCTCCATATTAGTGAGGTACCTAAATTTCAGAAGGGCATAGCCAATTAAGCTTTCTTTCCCAGACCCTCTTCCCTGCAAAATGTATTTAACCTCAGGCCTGTCCTAAAAAAAAAAAAAAAAAAAAAAAAAAAAGGTAAGGGTTTTTCATCTACTTTTCACCATGACAATAAAACTCTTAAAACCACGGATGACCTCTTCATCGAGATCCACTGTGGGAAACAATGGAACAGGCCTTTGCCTAAAGAGACTTTCTCAGTCATGGAGACCACCAACCCAAGCAAACTGACCACCACAAGCCAAGAACTACCCAAGAGACTGAGAACCAGACTGTACCCCACCCCTAGCCCAGGAACAGTGGCTTCAGATAGCCCAGCTCCAGCCTGGTATGAGCACAGCCTGGTATGAGCACAGCCTTCTGTGAGCACAGCCTGGCTTAGTAGCACTAACCCTTGATGGGGCAGATGAGGGACCCCACATGACTAACCACTCATTGTTACATATGCAATCTGAGCACCCATATACAATCTTAAAACAGTGTACAACCTAGCTTTATATCTAGAGGATACAGCAGGATACTACCTGTAGTTAGTTAGGAGTAATAGTCAATGGCAATATTCACTGAGATATTACTTAGAGCAAGTTTACATTCTTTAAGTATATATGGTAGAAAATAGCCTCTAGTTTACTTTTGATATTTTAAGAATCTCATATTAACACATTGACACATAGGCATAGCACTCCCTCATCTGAAATTTTTTTTACTAATTACTATACTAAATATAAAACAATTGTTAAATATCTACTCAGCAAAAAGAATTTAAATAAAATTTATTTAACAGCTTTAAAATTGGTTGTGTCATAAATGGCTTCAGCATATTATACAGGTTTGTTGTGCACTGGGGATTCTTAGTTAGCTAGGAGTAGTGGTCAATGGAATTTCCAAAAGAAGATGCAGTTAAATTTTCTTTAGAAGAAGTATAATGCTCTTACTTCAGATGCCCAAAGTCTACATGTAAATAAGAGAGCGATTCAAGTTCAATTCCTCACAATTCACTCCCGACTCTAATAACTAAACTGTTTAAATTGGCCTATTTTAATCCATGCTTTCTATTTTTCTGTTTTATTGTGACCAGGTGCGTACTACTTTTCCAAACATTTTAACAATTATATATATGAGTGTTTTGCTGAATGTATTCACACGCACTAAGTGTGTGTTGGTGTTTTCAGAGGTTAGAATAAGTTGTGATGTTCCTAGAATAATACACAGTTCGAGCTTCCATGTAGGTACTGGGAGCTGTACCTAGGTCCTCTGCAAGAGCAACTAGTATTCTTAACTTCTGAGTCATCTCTTTAGGTTCTAATTATCTAAACATGCAAATCATGTTTTCACCTCTAATTTTGCATCATATTTTATTTCATATAAAATGGTTTAATGACTCAAAAAAAAAAAAAAAAAAAAAAACCAACATTCAACTAGGGAGCTGTAAGCAAAGAGCAACAGTTCCAAGGCTGATTGGCCTAATGGTGAGGCCGAGTTCCAAAGCAAGCAAGTACACAGTAACATCATCATAATCAATAGCAAGAAATGAAAGTAAATTTATTAAGTAAATTTAAAATTCTCCTATCAAAAGGTTCCAAAATCTAAGTCAGATGGTGTTAGAATGACTATGGATTTCCTTACTGAAGTCTTAAGTCTGATACCACATACAAAAAGGCATGCATGAGAAGGGATGAATGGCTTCTTGTCTGGGCCCAAGCACTGAGCAGATCCTGGACAGCAGCTCGGCAGCCAATCTCATAGAATCCAGAGGAAGTAGGGCCCCCAGAAGCTTCAACCCGGGCAGTATCTTAGGTAAGGAGACAGCAACATCTGCCCTAAACAGGAAGTAACTGGGACCCACTGGGACCTAGGAATTCAATCCTGGCCCAGAGTACTGGTTTCTCCCCTTCGGCACCCTCCCACTGAGCAAATCTTGGGCCTCAGCTCTAACCCTAGTAGCAACACCCACCCCAAATAGTTCTGACACAACCAAGATAATAGGAAAGACAGGCTCCAGTCAGAGACAGGGCAGGTAGCACTAAGGAGATCTAGATGGTGACAGGCAAACACAAAAACATAAGCATCAGCAATCCAGTGTACTTGGCATAATCAGAACCTAGTTCTCCCAAACTAGAAAGTCTCCTGGATTCCCCATATCACCAGGAAACCAAGATTCAGAATTAAAATCACTTCTAATGATGATGATAGAGGACTCTGAGAAAGACATAAATAACACTCTCAAAGAAATTGAGGAGAACACAGGCAAGCTGGTAGGAGCCCTTATAGCAGAAACACAAAAAAATCCTTAAAGAATTACAAGAGAACACAAGCAAACAGGTGAAGAAATTGAACAAAACCATCTAGGACATAAAAATAGAAGTAGAAACAATAAAGAAATCACAAAGGGAAACTACCCTGGAGATAGAAAACCTTGGAAAAAAATCAGGAGTCATAAACGCAAGCATCACCAACAGAATACAAGAGATAGAAGAGAGAATCTCAGGTGCAGAATATACCATAGAAAATATTGACATAACTGTCAAAGAAAACACAAAATGCAAAAAGTTCTTAACAGAAAACATCCAGGAAATCCAAGACACAATGAGAAGACCAAACCTAAGGATAATAGGTATAGAAGAGATTGAAGATTCTGAACTTAAAGGGCCAATAAATATGTCAATAAAATTATAGAAGAAGACTTCCCTAACCTAAAGAATGAGATGCCCATAAACATACAAAAAGCCTATAGAACGCCAAATAGACTAGATTAGAAAAGAAATACCTCTTGTCACATAATAATCAAAGCACCAAATGCAAAAAATAAAGAAGGAATATTAAAGGCAGTATGGAAAAAAGGCTAGGTAACATATAAAGGGTAGACCTATCAAAATTACACTAGACTTCTCACCAGATACTATAAAAGTGAGAAGATCCTGGACAGATGCCATACAACCCCTAAGAGAACACAAATGCCTGTCCAGGTTACTATACCCTGCAAAACTCTCAATTACCATAGATGGAAAAACCAAGATATTCCACAACAAAACCTAATTTACACAATATCTTTCCACAAACCCAGCACTACAAAGAATAATAGCAGGAAAGCTCCCATACAAGGAGGGAAGTGGAGGGTCTTGGTCCCTGAAAGTTTGGATTTTCTAGTGTTAGAGATTATGAGAGCAGGAATTCGGGAATGGGAAGAAGGTGGGAGCACACGCACATAGAAATAGGAGGAGGGGGGATGGGATAAGGGGTTTTGAGAAGGGGGAATGGGAGAGGAGATAACATTGAAAGGTAAATAAATAAAATATCCAATAAAAGAAAAAACAGATAATGGGTCTGGTAATTGTAGTTGAGCAGTCGAGAGTTTTTGTCAACAATTTATTATGGGAATTTTGCATAATTTTCAAGGACAAGGTATTGTGGAAGAGGCCCATGGAACTTTAAAAAGATTGGTGAGACATACTGTTGCTGAGAAAAATAATGATGTTGACCTGTGAGCTTGCTGAGTGCCCTGACAGGGTGACTGGGGAGCTGTATTAGACATATGTTTCTGACCCACCTTTGCTTGACTATATCCCAGATAGGACAAACTGCCTTGGCTCAAGCTTTTAGACATTGTGGAATAGAGAATCAAAAAGAGAAATCATGTCTCTTATATTCTTCTTAAATGTGACCAGCTATTAGGTCTCAGTCAAGTACTGGTCTAGAAATCAATCCAATATGGGAAATAACAGTCTACTTTTGGAAGACTGGATCTGGACTTTGTCAGAAACATATCTGGAATCTAGCTGTAACTTGCCATGATGTGAGGATAGTAAGAGATAATGTTGGGACAGGATCTGGATTTTAAACAAGGGTTAGTGCATGTTTTAAGGCTCTTTTAATTGTCAAGCTAAAATTGGTTTTGTCTCTTCTACGGTATTTATTGTAAGTTGCATTGACTGTATAATTTCTGATTATGTTAGTGTGTTAAAACCTGGCATGTCTGTTACAGGGGTCTATCAGCCAGCTTTTGTCTCACTGCCCTGAGTATTAGAAAACCTTGATTCTCTGAAAAAAAGCTTGAAAATGCTGGAAGAAGTGAGTTAGGCTTTAAGCACTTGCAAGAGGGTAGCGGGCTTGATTATTGCTGGTACAAGTGCTTTAATTTCATTAATTGCTAGCACCATTGCTTCTGCAATAGCATTGACACAAGGAGTTAAGACAACTATTTTTGTTAACCACCTAGCAAAAAATTATTACTAATGTATTGAGTATACAAAAGGATTTACATAGGTATCTGGAACAACAAATGATGCTCTATAACCCATTCAAATGATCTGAAGGAGGTTCAGGGTTCAAAGAGTTAGGAGCCATCCCATGTGTCATGACAAATATTATTGGAGTAGTGTTACTTTTGAAATTCACAGTGATTGTCATTATAATTAGAAGAAAGTTTAAAGATACCTGTAGGATATTTAGGATAATCCTAACACCTCTCTGGATGTGGTAATTTGCATAGTGAGATTATGAATTTAAAGAATGCTGCTCTGTTGACCTTTGATGCTGCAGATAATGCCAATAAAATTATCCATGGCCTGAGCTTAGTATTTCCATTTTGGACAAGCCTTCAGGAATGGCATATATAACTTGATCAGGCTAGCCCTTCTTGTTTTAGAAATACTTCTATTCCTGACCATCATGTTAAAGCTTATCTTTAACAGTATCAACATGTTGACAGCCAAAATACATGGCTTAAACCTGAAAATGGACCCTCAGACAGAGTTATTAAATTAACAGGCTGGCAAGCCAAGGATGGATAACCTTAGGCACAAAGACTTACCAACCTAACACAGAAGTGCATTGCATTTGATAATGCATATTCCATGACAAGTAAGGAAAGCATTCTTGTCAGAATGATCTAAGACAGGCTCAGTCTCGTTAATGAAATAAAAAAGGGAGAAGTGTGGAGATCCTTTGGGGCTGCTAGGCAAGAAGCTGACATAGGCCAAGGACAAGGAAAGGGGCTGCTTGACAGGAATATGACATTGGCCAAGAAGAAGGAAGTAGGCTTCAAGTAGAAATCTGACATTAGACTAGAACAAAGAAGGAATTTCAGGTAGGATTCTAAATCATAGGCTACAAAAAAGAAGTAATCTCAGGCAGGAATTTTTATATATATATATATATATATATATATATATATATATATATATATATCTAGAACAAAGAAGTAATTTCAGACAGGAATCTAAATTTTAGGCTAGAACAAGAAAATAGGCTTCCGACATGAAAATGACCTTGGACTAGAATAGGGAAGCAGGCTCAGATACATTGGTCATCCTGATAAGCCTTTAGAAACAGTGATCACAGGAGTGTTCACATAACTGGGTTTAATGCCTTGCTTTTTCTTTGACTATTTGTGTTTATTGTCTTGCTTGTACCTCAACTATTTGCATCTATTGTATTGCTAGACCCTCAACCTAGAACTGACCTTAATACATGCATGTGATTAAAATGGTATAAAAGCATATAGGAAGAGGGGGGTATAAAATAGGGGGTACTAGGGAGGGAAAATAAAAAAAAAGGGTTAACATCTGCATTGTAAATAAATAAAATGTCCAATAAAAAACTAAAGAGGATGAATGAATTTTAGCTTTTGTAGAACTTCAGATATTCTAAAGTGATTGTCTCAAAATGTAGCTAATGCCTTCTGAATCAGAGTTTTAGGAATGAGGTGTTAGAGTGCTGTGTCAGTGGTTAAGAACACTTGATGGTTTTCCAGAAGACCAGGATTCTGTTTCCAAAACTTTGTAGCACAGGATGGCCTTCAATTTCCCATTTTTTTCACTGTCTCTCTGATGCTCAGATTACAGGTTTGTTCAATTTTGAGTGCCCCAAGACACTAATAGTAATATAAATAAACTCAAGAATCAGGCAGAGTGACTAAGACCTTTCATTCTAATACTTGTCATGTGCTGAAAGGAGGTTCTCACGTTGAGATATTTCCATTGTTATATAATAATCTTAGGGCTACCCTGGGCTACTTGTTTTAAAAAGCAAGTAAGCAAGCAACCAAACAAACATTAAAAAAAAAACTGAAAAACTGTATTTAAGGTTAATCTAGTATTTTTAATTCTACCATGATGACTACAACGTCTTCAGAATTTTAAATTAACATTGGTATAAAAGGCATATTTTCACATCCCTTGTATTTTTATATGCAAATTTTTAATGTTAACGTTATTTACTTAGAGAAACACATCTAAAATTTAGATGCCCTATGAATCTCTCTCTCTCTCTCTCTCTCCATATATATATATATATATATATATATATATATATATATATATATATGTTTCTCTATATCTCTTTATATATAGTGATAGAAAAAGTAGGAAATAAGATGTTATAGTCAGAAATTGGTTTTGCAAAAATATTTTAGAGCTGTATTGAGTGATACATATATCAAGTGATACAATAAAACTGGGGAAAATAAGATCCTTATTCTGAAATTGATTTTGGCAAAAAAAAAAAAAAATTTAAAGATATATCCATTTCACCAAGTAATATTATGGCTCAGGAAGGCATGCATGCACATCAAATCTGTAGAAATTATTCAGTTTGGGGAGGTTTAATGTTCTCAGAAATTTAAAATACACAGATGGCCAAAGTACACATGATCTTTTGGAAGTCTTGTGCCCTGATGCCTTTGGGTATGCTGGCTTTGTTTGTCAAAACGGTGTCAAGTCTGTTAGAACAGCTTGGCCAGTTCTGACTCTCTTCCTTCCCAAATTAATGCTATCCAGATGAAGCTTCCACTTTTATGAAAAAAGCTGAGTTTCCTGACAAGCTCTCAAGAAACAAGTTATTCATCAGCATGCAATAATACTTCCCTTTTATTTGAAGAAATATACTATTTTACTTGATACATTTAAAACTTTACCTCTGAATATTATTTATTTTTCAGTGCATCACATACAAATAGCCAAACAATGCAACTTAAATTTGACATTTATCATACTGATGTGCCTGTCATGTAAAAAGTTGCTTTGAATTCTGTTCTGCCATGTATATTCATAGTTAGGTTATTATTATACATTAAAGTTAATCTCACTAGTTGAAAATTTTCCTCTTATATAGGAATTATAAAATTATCACCAATACAGCTATGTATTATTTACCAATAATTTAAATACTCCAAAATTAAAATCAAATTGACATTGAAATAAGAGGACTCTCAGTGCCAAAGTTTACCTCCTTTATGGTTTTCCCTAACACAGATCCTGCTTCATATTCTCTGACACAGCTCAATACAAGGAGAATAATTTTTTTTCAGACAGAGACTTTTAGTTATGTTTTCTGAGGATGCGATTCACAATTTTGTTGGAATCTGTAAACTATATATTGATTTGGCAATATCTTGTTTCTTTTTCTATGGGTTCACTGATAATCTTGTTTAAATAATTCATACTAGACTGAATATAGAGTAAAAGAATGCAAAATGCTGTTCTAAATAAAGGATCATTTTTTAAAAACATATGTTTGTAAGTCTAAACTGAGATTAGGTTCCAAAATATATATCTTAGAAGTTAGATAACAATAAAAAGAGTAAAAAGTAAAATAAACTGATAGGATACTTTAATGAGATAAGATTGTTATTAGAACATAACAATATCAAACTCTCTCTCTCTCTCTCTCTCTCTCTCTCTCTCTCTCTCTCTGTGTGTGTGTTTGTGTGTGTGCGTGTTGTGACAATGTATGGTTTTCTAACAAAAATCATCACTTTGTTGTTTTTGGAGTGGTTGGCTACTCTCTACGTTAAAAACAGCAAACTTTGCAATGAAATACATGTATCAGAGAACTGACATCTACTTTTTCTAAATTTCTATACATGACACCCCTTTGAAAAGACTTACTCTTTCTTGTTTTTTATTCCATGCAAAAGGATAGGAAAGAACTAAGACTCATGAAATAATAAATGGATCAAGTACAACATTATAGCATTATTAGATTTTATGCTGTTCCTATGAAAATATCTGAGAAAAAATGCTTAATGAAGAAATGTATTAACTGATGCTTGCAGGTATAAATCTACAGTCTTTAGCAGGTGTGCCCGAAACTATTGGAGGGTGAGACAGCATGGCAGCAAAAGCACATAGCTTAGATTAATGTAAACACAGAATAGGAGAGATAAACTGGGTGCACAGGAACATGCTGGCCCATATTAAGTAATATATATTCATCATCTAAATCCTAGCACTGGCAAGTTTCCACAACCTTTCAAAACAGGCTGTCAGCCAAGGACTGGGTTATAATACATGACTCCTTTGTGCTTGTATTATGGCTTCCAGCTTTGTGTTTTTATAGGATTCCTGAACGTGGTAACTAATAGGTTTTGTTACCTATGTCTACTTCTTGTGACTTTCCTTGGGTCCTTCTTTGTGTGTTTTGCCCTATTCCTATGTTTTATGTTTGTTTTACTCTATTATAACATTTTATTTCTATCTCATAGAAACCTCCTTGTTGTTCAATGAGAGACAGAAAGGGAGTGGTTCCAAGAGGGAGGAGAGGAACTGGGGCAGGGATTAGAAGGAGGGGAAATAATACACAGGATATATTATTTGAGGAAAAAAATCTACTTTCAGTAAAAGAAAAAGGTAAAATAAAAGTAAATAATCAATGAATCAAAAATTAAAATATGGTCTTTTTGGAAAATTTCACATTAAATAAGTTTTTATAATAAGGAAAGTTATATATCTGCAACCATTGGATTGGAAACTCAGAAAGTTCACTGAGTATATGCTGTTCAACAAGAGAACTCCATAGTGTAAGGGTTCAGAGCAGCAAATTAAAATAGAGTGCAACTTACACATTTTGATATTCAAAAAATAAGAAAATTGTAACTGTGTTTGAAACTACTTGAAGTAACAATTTATCAGTAAGATAAAGTTTCTATACTTCTCCACACTTATCTTTATAGCTACATTAGTAATATTTACAAATATGTTATTTTTAGGTAAGTCTGCATTCCTACATTTATATTTTTCTTTGAGATTTGAAGAATTGAAAAGTTCAAAAATGTATTGGCAAGCATGATATTTAAATCTCTATTAAAACTCATAGAACTATCACTTTTGAATCGGTAAGACCTTCCTAGGGAATTAAATCAATTATAGTCTGATTTTTATTTTTACTCTACTTTGAATACATAGGGACTTATTTTCTATGAAAAATGCATTTTGTGCAAAGCTATATTCTTGATATAATGTGTTTGAAATTATTGGACTTGTGATTAAATAATACATAATACTTACAACTCTCAAATGCAAAATGATTGCTGGTTCTAACACTATTTTGGGTTTTTATCTATGTGGGACAGTTTTTAAGCACTGATACTGAAATTGAATTTTGGGTACAATTCTTACACAAGCTGATGCTCTTCCGTGTAAAAAGCATCTTGGCATACATATAAGTGAGGATTGTGCCCTTTATACCTGACAGCGTGATGACGGTGGTATTCCAGGAAGACATGAGCATCCAAAATAGGATTCAAATCGACATTACAAAACATTTGCTTTTTACCTCATATAGTAGAATACATTTAACAATACAGAATATTTAATGATATTTAAACTACACTGAATCAGTTAGTCAATGTAGGCTCAAAGTCTCCAATCCTAAACACAGTCATGCCTAATATATCTTTTATTAAAACTGCCAAGGCCAATTTAAATGTCCTCAAAAATCAATGTTTTATTGATTTCTTTTAATTTTATTTTTTTTAATTTAAATTTTTAATTTAATTAATTACTTTTAATTTTTTAAAAGTACTAAAATTCTTTAATATTAACTCACATTTACTGTAAGCTTTACTCATCAAAATATTATGAGGAGTTGTGCTTTTTAGATTTTCTTTTCACTAATTAGCATATGAGAAGTAATAATCAAAACAACTGCACCAAGAACAGAATCTTCAGTATTCATAGATTAGGGCTATGTCAATATCTTTTTAATGAGGTAAAATTTTAAAGTTTAAGTATATGCCTCAAATATTAATTACACTATATTTGTCTATAAAAACTAAATTCATAATATTAATAATTGATTAAACAGGATGCTCTGTCCTTATCCTGAAATTGTTTTGTCATAATTAGAGATTGCTTTCAAATTCATTTTGTGGCAAAATGAGATATCTGAAAATGCTAGGCAAGGCAAATGAAATAGTTCATTGATTAATTGAAATTTAATTGAGAGATAAACTCTATTAAAAGTACTAATATAAGTTAATTAATGTACTTCTGCATTTATTTCCAAAGGAATAAAGAAATCAGTATGTTAAAGAGATATTCACATGCATACTTTTAATGAAGCATTACTGAAAATTTCCGAGACATGCAAAGAAATATCTGCCAAGAAATGACCAAAAAATTGATAAGTGTGGTGCACGCACACAGGCACACGCACATGCACAAGCACATGCACATGCGCGCACACACACACACACACACACACACACACACACACACACACACACAC
>JANHMN010000011.1:49753667-49772562 GCA_030674055.1 Rhabdomys pumilio
ACACACACACACACACACACACACACACACACACACACACACACACAAATATAAAAAAATAAAAAGATAAATATATGTGAAACTGTGTTATTTTGAGTGTAAATGTCCCCCCATGGAATCATACAAAGTTTCATTATTGAACCTATGTCATTGTTGGAGAAAGTATGTCATTGGGGTGGACTTTGAGACTTCAAAATCTCAAGCCAGACCAAGTGTCACTCTCCTTTCCTGGTGCCTGCTGATCCAGATGTAGAACTCTCCACTACCTCTCCAGCACAAGTCTAACTGTGCTGCCATGCTTCCCACCATAAAAATAATGTTCTAAACATCTGAACCTGTAAGCTAGCAACTCTTTGTAAGATTGCCTGTGTTCAAGGTGTCTCTTCAGTAAATTTCCCTAACATTGTGGCAGATTCTACAACCTATTTGCTACTATATTCTTCGTAAAGCCAGCACCACTTGTGTAAAGTTGACAAGTTCTGCTGCTTACTTGGTTTGGAGTCGGGATCCTTTCATGACTTACATTTGCTTAAGGTTTGACATGTTGATTTGTCTTTATTCATCTATTGCTGTTGTTAAAAAAAAATGACTCCAGCAACTCATAAACCTGAAACATTTAATTGGGAACATGCTCATGTTTTCAAAAGGTTGGTCCATTTTTATCTTCATGACAAGGAGCATGGTAGCAGGCAGGCATGCATGGTACTGAAGCAATAGCTAAGAGCTCATATAAGGTCTGTAAGTTACAGGGAGTACAGGCAGAGAGAGAATGACTGCACCAGGTACTAAGATTTCGAAATCTCAAAGTTCACCTCTGGTGACACATTATCTCCAACAGTCCTGCAATTCCTAACCCTTCTAACCAATTCATCCATTCACCCACCTAACAGGAATTAAATATTCAACTCTATGAGACTATAGCTACCACTTAAACCAATTACAAATTTTAATATGATAAACTTGGAATGGATGGAATGGAATTTGGAGTAATTTCTTCAGCCCATCCCAAAGCTTAAATCAAAAGAAATTCAACACTTTGTCATGGTCATTTTATCTCATGGCATTAAAAATATGGTTGTTCTTAGGAGGGGCTACAGAACCTCACCCTCTTTGTAATGGTTGCTGGAAGTAGAAGACACATTTCCTTCAGTGGTTAACCTTTTGGGAGTGAGGATTCATAGGAAAAAAGCTCAAGACCATGATGAGGCTTTGCGCTGGAAGTGTATTAAAAACTAAATACATATATAAAACACAAAAAAGGACATTAAAGAGAAGGAAATGCTTTCATTTAAAACTTTGAAAGGATTGTAACTAAGAGAATAAATGTCTCATTACAATTGTACATTCCATTCTCTTACTCTGCACCTTAGGCAGTTGTGGGTCTAGTTTATTGAAATCTATTAAAATAGATGCATTTCTTGCTAGTGTTGAAGGATGCATAAATCTACAGGAATACTAATAAGCCATTAGAAGCTGTTTAACATCATGATTATCAAAAGAGTAATAGTGTATTTTCTCCTAGCATTCTTCTACACTCTGAAAACTACTCAGATAAAACTTTCAAGTAAGCACCAGCTTGACGTCTCCCTGTTCCATAACTCAAGTGCATAGTAAACACTTCATAAGTATATTATTACATTAAAGCTCTGGAGGGTAATCAATAACTTTCATAATAGTATGTAGTGGTTGGTGATCTATGGGACCACACTGGCCAACAACTCCATAAGAGGTAACCCATTTCTGGAACTTGTTAACCTTTGATGCCTAGAAGGCCCTTCTCATGTTATTGTAGTATAACTCCACTGAAACTTTCTTATGTATGCACATGTTTAATTTTACCATGGTTAAAAAGTATTGTTTCCATATGTATTTCTCAAAAGTCTTAAGTATTATTTCTATATAGCCTAGTATATCCAAACAGCAAAAGCTTAAAGGGCATCCACATGACTGGTAGCCATTTTTGACAGCCAATTTCTTTCTTCCATACTCCTGAATTACCCTGTTCTCCCTTTTTCTTTTGTATTTGAACTTTTCATCATGCATCATAACCTTAATCTTTACTCATTGAAACTTGTCCTCCTCTTTTGGAAGCACTTTTGAAACCTTTCTGACCATTTGCTACCTTCATGAACTCTATGGGCATTCCATATAAAACATGTATATCTGAAAATTCAGTGCTAATATCTCAAGGGGCAAAAAGAGGTGACATTTGTCTTTCTCATACTGGGTTACTCCACACAGAATGATAATTTTTCTGTTTCATCTATTTATCTGTGAATTTCATGATTTCATTTTTCTCTATACCACGTGTCCTTCATCTAAATCCTTGATGATAATTGTGAAACAGGAGGTAGAAAAGGTTTAAGAGATAAAGAAAGGAATGATCACAAGGAACCATTAGGAACACAGCAAGGCAGTTACATATATGTAATGGAAAGCAGTTTTGACACTGTACAGAAGACCTATACATGGTCAAGGGAGACAAAAAAAAATAAATAAAAAAAATAAAAACAAAAAAAACCACTGTCCTCAGAAGCAAGGTGACTACAAAGTCTTACTCCTAACTGAAGAATTTCTGGCATTCAATTTCTACTCATGTTCATCTAGAGTATTGTCCCTGGTAGTTCAGCCTTTCCCTGGGATACATCTCATATACAGGAATTTGAACTAGAACAAATTAGACTCAATAAGAAAACAAAAACAGAAGCACAAATTTGTGTGGGGGATAGATGCAGAAGGAATTTGGGTAAGGGAATGAATCAAAGTACATTCTACAAAAGTCTCAAAGATCTAGTAAAGATATTGCAGGAAAAAAATGTAAGAAGAGAAATAGCTCTCGTGAAACAGATAGTATGGGGAACAGAGAAGCCAGAGAAGCACTGTCAGAAAAACCCCTGAGGGAAAAAAGGAAAAGAAAGAAAAGAAAAAGGAAAGGGAAGGAAAGAGAAGAGAAGGGAAGGGAAGGAAAGGGAAGAGAAAAGATTTAAGTCCTTTATATGCTTTCCAGAGGTGCCATTTTTGATCAACACTCCTAAAAGGAACATAGAAGAACAACATATCACAAATCAATACCCGTAAAAACAACCATGATACGCAATAAATGTTTAACTCTGCACCAGAAAAGGAGTCAAAAGGAACTTGACCCAGTGTCTTCAAGCTGCTTGTTGAGTCTCAAAACATGAGCAGTGTCTAAAATTAGTTCAGTATATAGTAAATATTAGTATACAAAGTCCTAATATTTTAACAGCTAATGCATATAAGTAGAAATGTAGATGGTATTATAAATTCTTAATTTAAATAAATTGAATTTAGTTCTCTGGTTAGAATTTTTAAGAGATATTTAAATTAGTAAATTTATCACAAAATTTCTTTTTAGGGCACATACTTTAAGAAATCTACACTAGTTAAAAGCAAACATGTCGTGACAACATTCATAAACATATAAGCCTCAAAAGAAAGTGAAATCAGGGGCTAAAAAGGGGGGGTTAGTTAGTTAAATGCTTTCTTTTTTTATTTATTTTTATTGGATATTTTATTAATTTACATTTTAAATGTTTTCTGGTTTCCCAGTTTCCCCTCTGAGTTAAATGCTTTCTATACAAGCATGAGGATATGTGATTTCTCCCCAGAACTTATACTGAAAACAACTCTTCACAATGCTGTGCTTACCATCCCAGAATTGCAGAGTTGGAAGACAAGGAATCCTTGGGCTTGCAAATCAGCCTACCTAGCCTTCTTTGGTGCTAGCCAGTGTCCAGGCCATGAGAGGAAACTTGTCTTCTAAACACACCAAAACAGAAAGATGGCGAGCAACTGAAAGATAATACTAACCCTGTGATCTCTACACACATATACTCACACTGTCAAGTGACTCCACATGGGACACATGCACCACTGAGTCTACATGTGTACAATACATAAAAAACAAAAAACAGACAGAAGAAATGAAATCATGCTATGTAAATAATAGTTAAATTGTGACAAGACCATCTTACTATTTGAATTTAAATTTGCTGGACAAATATTTAAATATTTTCTACACATTGAGCTTTGTCAAGGAAAGACTAGCTTTGCTGCATAAGCATCAGAAACCAAGTTTGAGTAAAGCCTCAAAGAAAAAAACAGCCATATATCTCCGACCTCAGTGCTCTGAAGGCATAGATGTGGGTTCCTGTAGTGTGGCTGACTGGTCAAATTATTCTAATCAGCTAACCTCAAGACACAGGGAGACATTCTGCCTCAAAAACCTCAGATGCTTGTTTCCTGAGTAAAAGAACAGAAAGTTGTGTTTTTACTATCCCCAAATACAGGAGAATGTCCATTAATAAAATAAGGTGCATATATATATATATATATATATATATATATATATATATATATATACACACACACACACACACACACACACACACACACACACACACACACACACAAATCCACGGGTTGTCAACAATTTAAAGGAAAATTATTTACATTACAAAGACAGCTCTCATAATGAGTTAAATAGCAAGTAGAAATAAATGATTCTGTAAATTGATTTTTAAAAAACATTCATGATTATATATTAAGTTACTAACACTTGTGTTTTCTCTTACTAAGAATATTGTTTTAAAATTGGCATTATAGGTAAATGGAGCTTGATGAATGATTTCATCTCCAAGAAACACTTTCAGGTTATTTATAGATGCAGTTGTTTTGATAACTCATTAATGTTGTGGTTTCACTGTTACATAGAAAGTTAAAAGAAATGTGAACTGGACATCACCTGAAAAAATATGGTTTATTTTATGAAGAGTAAATATATATGCATTATAAATCATTCATACGATAAAATTAACAACTTTGAAGCAGAACTGAGAGCTTAGCATTTGCCAGCTAACCTAATGACTTGAGTTTAAATTCATGCATTGTATAAGCATAGAATTGACATCTAACAGCTGTAGTCTACCTGTCATACAAAAGCCACAGCACACACATGACCATACACATGAAGACATATGTGTATATATGTATATGAATCAGTCTCTCTCTCTTTCTCTCTCTCTCTCTGTCTCTCTTTTTCTCACTTAAAAAAGGGAAAGCCATAATAAAGGTTCAGCATGTTATCACCAGTGCTTCCTACAAGACAGCTTGAGTCTATCCTGAAGCTGAGGGTGTGGTGGGGGGAGTTTGGAAGGCGAGAAATGACTACAAGCTGTCCTCTTGACTTCTAAATACTTGCCTAGGAAAGTATGTAAGTACATATGTACAGATACAACATAAATGTAACAATAACGATGACAAATAACAACCTCTTTACAAGAAAATATAAAATATACATAAAATTTAAAAGCCACTCCTTCTTTCCACTCTCACTAACTCCCACCTATAGGGTTGCTACTAAGATTTTAGTTTAACACACTTGTATTAGAAACTTAAGAAATAAACCCTATTAGTTGGTTCAAAAGATTTTCCTAAATTTAGGGACTCATTTTCTACTCTCTTTGCACTAATCCTGTTATCCTTCCCTCTTAAATGCATTACTCAACTAATCCTTAAAAATAGTTCTCATTTTAATTACAGCTATAATTTAGAGATTATGTAAAATGTGAAATCTCAGCTAATTATACTGTGATTGGGAGGGAACATAAAGCTCAATAGTCCACCTAAACAGTGTAGAAATAGAACTGCTAACTGCCATGGTGATGGGTGTGGGAAGGGATCTTGGAGATAAGAAGTGAAATGGAAAAGAAAATAAAGCAAAAGGCAGAGCCCCATACAGCATTAACGATCTAGGCAGGTGCATTAGCATACTGAAAAGCTTAGTTTCAGAAGACAGAGCTTTAAGCAGATACTTACATAAACTTTGACAGGAAACTATATTAACGGGATCTTCTTTTATCTGACATCACAATATGTTTTAAAGTGGAAACTTGATGAAGTGAATTTTGTAATTCAGTTTGGACAATTATTTGACACCAATGACTTGCTTACAGTTTTCATATAAAATCGAATGTAATACATAAGCGACATGCAGGAAATGTGCTTGAAAATAAATAAAGAATAATAAATTGAAAGATGGGCTCTGTCACTCTCTAATGGAAGAATCACATACTATTAAATAATTAAGAATATGTTTTAGTGCCACTTGTTTACTGTACATATATTCTTATACATGACTATCAATTTATATTATGTATTGAGTTTAACACACAAACACACACACTCAAAATAGTACATTACAAAATCTAGATAATGAAAATTTTCAAGAACAGAATCTAGTCTGAAAAAAAATGACATGCGTGGAAATTCACTCTAAGTTGAAGCTTTTGCTTTTACATAAAATAAAATGTTTGAAATTTGTAAAAGATAAAAGTAAATAAGATAAGGGCGTGTTCCTTCTAAACATTGATTAGTTCTTGGACTTTCAGGCCCTTCCAAGGTATACTAGTAGGTTTACTTCAGATTACTCGTTATTATATTATTGTTAATACAAATGTTTCTAGGTAAGGCCTGTCCTTGAGGTTCACTAACATCTTGAACTCACGTGTAATGTCCTTTGGTTCCTGATCTGAATATCTGCTGTGAATTCTTTAAAGGCCACCTGTCTACATAAGACCTGTGATCTTTTTCTTTGTATGCTGATTCATTGTTTTTATACGAGTGCTGCAATTTAACATATAAGACAGTGGGGTTTTCTCCTTTTTGCAATATAGAAAGGAAGATGCTATTGCTATAATTTCTAGTGAGGATAGTAATTTATTATTGAAATCTAGTGACAGAGCTGCAGAAACCAGTAAGTGACTAAAGCAATCTGGTGGTTTCAATAAAATGGCCCCTACAGGCTCATTGGGAGTGGCACTCTTTAGAGCTATAGCCTTATTGGAGTAGGTGAGCTACTGTAGGACAGGCTTTGAGGTTTCAGAATCTCAAATCTGTGTACTTTCCTCTGCCTGTTAATCAGGATGTAAAGTCTCAGGTCTCATACTCCTGACCATGTATGCCTGCATGCTGACAAGCTTCTAGCCATGTAAATAACAGAATAAACCTCTGAGACTATAAGTCAGCCCCAACTAAATGATTTCAACTATAAATGTTGATGTGGTCATGCTGTCTCTTCACAGCAATAAAAAAAAAATTAACTGAGTAAAACAAGAACTCATCATGCAAACTTGAGGCTATGAGTATGAAGTCCATGTACCACAAAGAAACAGTATAAACTAGAAAAAAATTTTAGATCAGCACTCCTGAGAGGGGTAATATAGGATAGTTGGTGGGTACGGGAGACTGCTAGGAAGCTAAGGGACCAGTTGGCTTAGCATCCATAGTATCCAAAAAATACTTTGCAACAATCAATGGAGAAGCTGAGAGTCTATTCTGATGGTTGTTTCTGACACCACATACATGTAGTAGGGTGGGCATGGTTGTACATACACAGACACACAAATAAAAGCACACACAAAGCCTCATCTCTTCTGGCTAGACTTTTTAAGAAATGCTCTATGTTCACTATTAAAATAGAAGACAATCATCAATTATAAGAAGTAGCGATAGAGTAAGGATTAGAAAATACAAGCATATTAACCACAAAGGCTCTCTCTCTCTCTCTCTCTCTCTCTCTCTTCCTTCATTCATTCCTTCCTTTTTTTCTTTTTTATTTTTCCACACACTCTGGCACTGAGATAACTCAGGCGACCTTTATACATCTATGTTTTACAGCTAAAAAAGTTTAATATTCATTTGCTCATTTTCTCTTTTACAGTATTTTTTTATTATTAGTGATTTTATTTATTTACATTTCAAATTTTGCCCCCTTTCCTGTGTTCCCCTCCAGAACTGCACTATTCTTTTTTGTTGTTGTTGTTTTGTTTTGTTTGTTGAGAGAGGGTTTCTCTGTACAGCCCTGGCTGTCCTGGAACTCACTCTGTAGACCAGGCTGGACTCGAACTCAGAAATCCGCCTGCCTCTGCCTCCCAAGTGCTGGGATTAAAGGCGTGTGCCACCACCACCCGGCAGAACTGCACCATCTTATCTCCCTACTCTGATCTCTATGAGGATGTTCTCCCACCCACCTACCCATTCCTGCTTCACGCCCTAGCATCCCACTACTTTGGGGCATCGATCCTCCACAAGACCAAGATTCACCCCTTCCGTTGATGTCAGATAGAGCTATCCTTTACTACATATGCAGCTGGAGCCATGGGTCCCTTCATGTGTACTCTTTGGTTGGTGGTTTAGTCCCTGGGAGCTTTGGGGAGTCCATTTAATTAATATTGTTGCTCTTCCTATGGGGTTGCAATCCCCTTTGGTCCTTCCCCTAACTCTTCCATTGGGGTCCTGTGCTCAGTCAGATGGTTGGGTGCAAGCATCATCATCTGTATTGATGAGGTGCTGGCATTGCCTTTCAGGGGACAGCTATACCATGCTCCTCTCAGAAAGGGCTTCTGGCATCAGCAACAGTGTCTGGGTTTGGCGTCTGCAGATGTGATTGATCCCTAGTTGGAGAGGTCTCTGGTAACAACCAGAAATTCCCAGATGCCAGGGAAATAAGCGGTTCCATAGGACCCAACAGAGATGCCATTAGCCAAAATACCCAAGAAAATGGAGATAGAACCTGTAGAGACCACATCCAGTAGATAGACACAGCTCCCAGTTGAAAGATAGGGCCACCCACCCATCTCAAAATTTTTAATTCAGAATTGTTCCTGTCTAAAACAAATCCAGGGACAAAGAGTGGAACAGAAATTGAAGGCCATCTTTCCTTAAAGGAAAGAAAATAATGGCTGGTCACATGAAGTTGGTTGTAGTGCTTGTGACTATGGCCAAGCTTGAGGTATCTGACCAATGAGGATGGAAATAAATAGCCTGGTCATGTCCAAAACACATTTGATTCCTGTTAGGTTTGGAAACTGAAGAGAATGCCAGTGGGCTGGTATTTAGAGAATTCACCATACACAGTGATACACAGGATGTGTGATGTGACCTAGGCTTGGACATATGATATGATATGATATGATATGATATGATATGATATGATATGATTGATATGATATGATATGATATAGGTCAGGATCAGTTCTACTCACTAGACTGGGTTGGCACAAGGTTTGGGAACCATGGACAAGACCAGAAGTTTAAAGGAATTTAAAGTTACTTAGATGTAAATAGGTAATTGTTTTAGTTTTTGGAAATAATTTTTGGAGAATGCCTAGAAGATATTCTCAATAACTTCTATACATAAGAACATTATACTTTGAAATTATGTTTTATTCTATCTCTGTACTCTCTGAATATGATAATTCATAAGTTTTTTCTTATCAGCCATGAAGTGAAAGCCAAAATAGATTATTATGAATTTGGTTTGATTTAATTTGATGAATTTGTTGTTAAAAGAATGAGGAATCTCAGAAAGTCAAAGTACAAGCAATAGTAAATAGTTATTTTTCTAATTTATTAGCTAAATTAATTACAATATTTTTGATACAAACTTTGTAATCCATGATGCATTCTTGAAATTTTATTTGTGGTAACTGTTAAGTGTTTTTATTAATGCATTTATGAGTGACTTTATTAATAAATTTTTGTAGTAGCTTGATGTTAAAATCAAACAGATATGTATGATTCTGGCTAAAAAAAAAGCAATTTTCATTACTTGCCACTATGCTAACAAGGAAGACAGAACAACTATATAAAATGGAATTAAAAAGACTCTTTTTTTTTTTTTTTGAAACAAGGTTTCTCTGTATAGCCCTGGCTGTCCTGGAACTCACTCTGTAGACCAGGCTGGCCTAGAACTCAGAAATCCACCTGCCTCTGCCTCCCAAGTGCTGGGATTAAAGGCGTGCACCACCACCTCCCGGCTAAAAAGACTTTTTTAAAAAAATTTTTTACTTCAACTGCAATGGGAGTTTAACTGTAAGTTTGTGGAAAATTATGCTATAGAAATTTTAGGGCCCTTTTCTCTATACTAATAAATAAAGTTGTTTCTAATTGAAAAGATCTCGAAAAGTAGAAAAAAATCAGTCTTATCCAAAATTATACCATATGGTACAAGTAATTTTATTTACGTCTCTAAAAGTGTATAGTGAACAGATAAAGCAATATTTACCAACAAAGATCAGATTAATTAACAGTATTGTTAAATTTCAAACCCTGGACAAGCTGCCAACATGCTTCTTTAACATATCAAAGTATATCTTCCTTCCATATTTCCTAGAAATCCTCAGTCTCTACCTGTGACAGGTATGGCTGGAATCCCCCTGCCTCACCCTTACCTGAGCATTTCAGTCTAGAGAATGGGTTGTACTTTCCCCAGAGGTCTACCCCTCCCTCCCTCCCTCCCTTCCTCCCTTTCTCCCTCCCTCCCTCCCTCCCTCACTTCTCCCCTCCCTCTGTTTGGAAATTTCCTTGGCTTTGTGAAACTGTTAAATTCACCTGGGAGCTATTATCAAATAAACGTGCCTTTTATATTTTTAAATTAGCTTGAATTGACTTATTATGTTAGAGGAAAAGCTGATCAATTATCAATTTCGGTGCCATGTTTTCACCAATTAAAAACTTAATTCTTTGAGATGTTCGTACAATTTATTTTTAGTATGTTTAATCCCACTTTTCCAAGACTATCCTGATTTATCTATCTTTCCTCTCCCCCAAAATTTGTGTTCTCTCTGAGGTGTCAAAATTTTTTGTTTGGGACCTGCCACAGAGAAAGGGTTACCTATCATAGGCTATACCCTGGAAGAAAACTGACACAGAAGTAGCCTTCAGAATAGGAAAAGTTTTTCCCACCTTATATCTGACAAAGGCCTAGTGTCTAGGATATACAAATAACTCAAAAAAGAAAACAGAACAATACAAACAAACCAATTAAAAAAATGGAAGAAGGAATTAGAGTTCCCAAAGAATGGTTGAGGAATACTTTTTTTCATGTTCTATATATTTAATAATTAGAAAGCTGAAATTAAAGCTATTCTAATCTTTCATCTTAGCCACATCACAATGGGAATATAAACTATTGAAGAAAGAAAAACACCACCAAATGTTGGCAAAAATCCTGGGAAAGGAAAACGCTCATTCACTATTCACTGAAATGCAAACTGGTGCAGCTACTCTGGAAATCAGTGTTGTGGACAGTCCTCAAAAAGTCAAAAAGAGTTATTCACATAATCTAGTAATAACATTCTTGGTTATACACCATAGATTGCAGAGGTACTTGTTCACCTCATTCATGTGCATTGCTATTATATTTATAAGAGCCAGGTAATGGAAACATTTGGATATTCATGAAATGATTAAAGTATAATAAATGTGGTGCATTTATATAGCAGAATATTGCTCAGCTGTGAAGAAAAAATATAAAATTTACAGAAAATGGAAGAGACTGAAAACAATGATCCAGAGTTACTTCACAGCCACAAAGAATACAAGGCATAGCTTTCATAGGTAGATGGTAGCTTTAACTTTTCACACATGTGTGTTTTATTTGAAATATCCATTGAGGTTAGGGAAAAAAGGGAAAAGTAATGTGTGTGTGTTTGTGTGTATATGTGTAATATATATACATATATAATAACATATAATTAATATATATGTATTTATTTACATATATATGTACATGTAAATGTATATGTGTATGTATTTACATATATGTATATGTACATATATATGGTAGTAGGGGGGTGTTTTAAGAGATGTAATCTAAAATCAATTTAAGATAATTAGTATAGAAATATTTTTAGTGTTTGCTTCATAAAATATCAAATAAAAATACATTTATACTTATAACTTTTTAAAATATTCCAATGTATTTTGAATATGAATTACATTTAAAATTTTTTATTTGAATGCCAAGTTTAAAAATATGGGTGAAATAATATACAAATCATCAGAACAAAATTTTTACAAGAACAATGAATCTGCTACAAACAGATTGGTGTGTTTATATAGTAATATTGGCATAAACACTCATTAGCACAGCAACAATTAACCTTCTTTACCTTCATTAAAATTAAGGACTCTTGTTACTTTAGTTGAAGTGGTAGAAAATAATAAGCAAAACACTAACTGATAAGAGAAAAAACATACTTAAAAAAGCAATATATTTATCCTTTGATCTATTTTTCTAAACTGGGTCCATAGAAAACACTTAAATTATAACGTCATGATTAATCATGAAAAAGTCAAGTAAACAAAATTTAAAATTTGCATATATATATATATTGAAATATTGTTTCGCAAAGTAAGTAACTCTAGGAAAATGTAATGTCAACTTGTGTTAACAAAGCAGAAAATATTTAGCAGGTAACTATTTACTCATGAGGAAAACAAAAGTTTGATTAACCAGATTAAAAAATAAAACGGAAAGTAAAATAGAATAACTTCAATTCACCTTTTCAGTATAATCTCTTACTTTGAGACAGTATGTCTTGTGAAGTAACATCTCAAAGTCAGCCTGACTCAGCATCCAAAATAGTTGGGATTCCAGACATTGCCCATTATAACTAGTTTGTCTTAGTTTTCTTGCCACAAATTATCAGATAAATGTTCAATGATTTATATTAACTACAGAGAACATAGAAATATGTTTTATATTTTAAAATTTATGTTAATAAAATTGTAATTTGAAAAAACTACTAGAAATATTTTAAACACCATATTCTAATCATAGTTTCCCTTCTTCCAACTTCTCCAAGATCCTCTATATCGTCTCATCCACCCAACTCCTCCCTCCATCTCTACCTCTCTCTTTCAAATAAACAGGCAAACAAAAAATGCAATCAAAGGTGTCCAAGTCAGCTCAGTCAGTCAACAGCGTCTTAAAGGAGGGAGTGAGGATTTAAGAAAAGGAAACAGCAACATTATAGTATGACTATAGCAAATGCTGAAGCAGGTTTAATTTTTCCCAGTCTGCTTTTATATCATTGTAGGTACATGCAAAGAATAGGGACAGTTCTAAGGCATAAACAAAGTAGTCAAGGAACAAACAAGGCATGAAACAATGGAGTCAAGAAACAAACTAGGGTACAAACAAAAGTTCCCAAGATCACTGTTTCTAGGGACTTGGCAAGATGATCAAGATACAAGAAACACATTTTTTTGGCTGTATTTTTCTTGAACTTACTTCCTTATTCTAATCCAGTGTCAAATATTCTTGCCAATTTCCTAGAAGTGGCACTAAAAGCATGAAGCAGAAAAAGAAAAAAAAAAGAAAGAAAGAAAGAAAGAAAGAAAGTAAGAAAAAAGAAAGGATGGATGAATGAAAGAAATGAAGGAAGAAATAAAGAAAATGACAAAGAGAAAGCACAGGAAAATCACATACTTCTACACTAACAGTGAAATAAGAGCTTATGAATTGGAAGGAGAGTAAGGAATGGTATATAAGAGGGTTTGTAGGCAAGAAAGGAAAGAAAGAAATGTAATTATGTTATATATTTTTTAAAAAGTGTGTGAAGATCACTAGTCACAGAATACAAGATCATACATGGAACATATATTGTGGTTTTGTTGTTTGTTTGTTTGTTTTATTCATTATTATATGCTAAGAACTGAAAGTTAAATTACATTATGGCTCAAACTTGTA
Organism: Rhabdomys pumilio; assembly: GCA_030674055.1. NCBI lineage: Eukaryota > Metazoa > Chordata > Mammalia > Rodentia > Muridae > Rhabdomys > Rhabdomys pumilio. The sequence continues at coordinate 49,767,226 of JANHMN010000011.1, forward strand.
ATATTAACACTCAGAGGCTGGGGCAGAGACAGGAGGATTGTAATCTTCAGGCTAGCACAAACCACACAATGACTATTCTCAAAAAGACAAATACTTATAATGATAAACACAATGAGAAAAGATAGATATGCAGACTGATTTGTGTACAGATGTCCATTTTTATTATCAATCACTCATGGAAAAAAGCCATTTGTATAACCACTATAGAACTGTCATTTCATGTAAATGAATTTCACATGGACAGGGATTTAATAACTGTAGTTCAAAACAAAAGGAAACACAGAGATCAGTTTTATTTGTACTGAACATGCACATAGTTTTACCAACATTCTTTAAATGGTGTGGCACAACCACAGTTTATAGAATATTTGCATTTCATTTGTAATAGTATTTGTATTTTATAGAATATCTGTAATGCTAATTTTGGTTTGAAGTAGGGTAGAAGACACATATTTATATTCAAATGCAGCCTGAATTTTATTAAATAATGTACTATTTGCACAATGGAACCATATGTGATTTTACAAGACTAGAGAAAGGACTGAAGGAGCTGAAGAGGATTACAGTCCCATAAGAAGAACAGCAATATCAATCAACCAGACACCACAGAGCTCCCAGGGACTAAACTACAAACCAAAGAGTGAGTACACATGGAGGAACCCATAGCTCCAGCTGCATATGTAGCTGAGGATGGTCTTGTCTGGCATCAACGGAAGGGGAGGCCCTTGGTCCTGTGAAGGCTCCATGCTCCAGTGTAAGGGAATGCCAGGGCAGGTGAGGTGGGAGTAGGTGGGTGGGTGGGTGAGCAACCTCATAGAAGCAGGGGAAGAGTGGTATAGGGGGTTCCAGAGTGGAAACTTGCAAATGGGATAACATTTGAAATGTAAAATTTACACAAAATATCCAATAAAAAATAAAATAAAAATTTTAAAAGGAATTCTTAGGACAATGTTTATTAATTGATTTGTTTTCCTGTTATTGAATCTATAACCACTTGATTTAGAAGCATTACAGACTTTAATTTCAGTAACAGACTGAACACTTACTGAATATAACATGATATGGTGATATGGATAAGATGAAAAGTATTGTGTATACTTTTCACCAAATCATGTGCATGTGGTTATAGATTCCAGATAGCTATAGAGATTACAGTTTTGTGAACAGATTTTCATACATGTATATGACATATATAAAAATTCTTTGTCTTGATAGATCTACATATATCCAATGAAGATATTAATTCACAAGTATGTAACTTCAATTACCCTTTGTTTATGTCTTTTTTTGTTCCAATATTTTATGCTTCTGATATAAAGGTTTAATTACATTTTGTTAGATATTTTTGGCCTATTAATACTATTTTCTAATAGAAAGTTGAATATTTTGTACCTTGTTAGAGGTTTCTATATGTCTTTAATAATTGTATATCATTTAATTATAAAATCATTCCAGTTGTAATGACAGCATAGTGATTCTCTTTTATATTTAATTATTTTTTTATTTTAAAAGATTTAACATCCTTCTTCTTACTTAAGTATAAATAATGATAAGAAGAAACTTGAGTTTTTTATGAATTCAAGGAAAAACACTAAATATTTCACAAATGAATTGGTGTAGGTGATAAATAATATTCATATCTATACGCTTTATTGAATGGGGATCAATTCCTTACCAGATTCTTTCATATTAACAATTACTTTCATTATCATCCAGTACTTGTTTTATACAAAGACACATTTTTTTCCAATTCTAACAAAAAATAGAAACAAATAATAGGGATATTTCGAGTGTCTTAAAACTTTTCAATTAATGCCTCTAAGTTGTTGTGTAGGTTGTTGACTGAAACTATGAATAACATGTGATGTATTAGGATATCCAGGACATTTCTTTCCTCCCTACATTCTGTTCTGCACGTTTAGAGACCAGAACTGATTGACAGGTGTGCAAGTATGCTTACAAATGCTGGGTTCTTTGTAGAATAGGTTTTCACAACCCAGGAGGTAGAACTATGCAAACACTCGCAGATGGTTATGTAAATGTACATGCCGTTGTTCTGCTGAAGGTTGACATAGTAATGCATTCAATTAATTTTAAACATATGAATGTTTTACTAGAAAAAACTGCATTAAGAAATATTTTTGGAGACCTTTCATCCATTACAAAATTCTTCTCACCTGTTGTTGGTCCTAATAGGCATTCTAAAATCTTGGCAGAACATTTTATAGTTGAAAGATTTCAATCTCAGAGAGTATTACATGGCAGATGGCAATGTAAAGGAACCACTCAACTATTTGAGTGCTATGTCTCCAAAGCCATCTGCTGGGTATTCATTCCCTTGGGTTTCTTAACTTCTAGATGCTGGAACACACAGTCACACAGACTCAAAGTTTTTGACAGTACAAGATGAAAGGGACACACACACACACACACACAAAAACACACATGAATATATGAACAATTAAAATGTTTATTTATACTTTTTCTAATTTTAAATTATTTTGCAGGACTTTTTGCTGAGTATTTTAAATGGATATATCGTAAGTTCTTTTCTACTCTTTTAACTAAAAAACTTGAGCTAAAATCCAACAATATGTAATCTTATTCTAGTTCACTTTTTTGTTATTTGTTTGAAGTAATATTTTGATAAGTGTTACTTAGAAATGGATGTATTATTACAAATACTTAGCAAGTAAATCAGTTTCTATAATTCAGTAATAAAAATATTAGAAAAAATAAGCTCCAGTGTATCATAACTGAATTATTACTCTTTTGATTATATTTATTAAAATTTTATTTTAGTTCATTCCCATATGCTCTTTATAGCTATTCATATTTAGATACTAATTATTTTTAGGGATTTTACATTATTAATATGAAAAATAATTTTCAGGTATACAAATATTAGGAAATAAAATCATTTCTTATTGAAGGATGTCTTTTATATTAAACTGATGCTTAAAATATCTGTGCTGACTTTAAAATTTTATGCAAAGTATCATATACAATAACCAAATTAAGGCTTTTGTAATTACAATAGTTATATATATGTTATATGTATATGTATACAGTATATATGCATATATATATACAAATTATATATATACTGTATATATATATATACATACACTGTAGAAACCACTATTATTAATGTAAGAATACGATATTATTTTAATTGTATACATTTTTCAAAAGTCAGGTTTTATTAGATAAAAAACAGAACTTGTTTCTGTGCTATATCAAGTATTTTAGATAGGCAATTCATCAACAGCAAAATATCTATAACAACTAAAGTCTCTAAAGATAAGAGTCTATTTTTTGTGAAGTTTATTATGCTAACTACATGATGTCAATTACATGGTCCTTGGAGTCAATTTAATTTGGAAAATTAGCTATATGTAGATGGTTTAAAAATGTGAAGATTTATAATGAATTATACAAAGCATATTTTATATGTTTTGAAGTAGCCTGCCTGTCCTAGTTAGGGTATTCCTTGTTGTGAAGAGACACCATGGGGAAGGCAATTCTTATAGAAGAAAACATTTAATTGGCTAGTTTCAGAGGTTTAGTCCATTATCATCATGCCAGGAAGCATGGCAGGGTACAGGCTGACATGCTACTTGAGAAAAACCTGAGAGTTCTACATTTTGATCTGAAGGCAGCCAGAAAGAGTCTGTCTTCTCTACTGTGTAGAGTCTAAGAAAAGAGACCTCAAACCTATATAGTGAGGCATTTCCTCCAACAAGGCCACAACTCCTTCATTAAGACCATATCTCCTAAGGGTACTACATCCTATATCTAAGCATTGAAGCTCATGAGTGTATGGTGGCCAAACTTAATCCAGCTACCACACTGCTCCTCTTGGGACAAAGTTTAATCATTTCACATAAGAAAATTTAAATTTAGAGCATTTCTTGCTAAAATTTTGTCACATAGATTATTGGTAAACTGTCCTGGGATATGTAAGCAAATTGAGAAAATCATTCTGAAAGAGAAATTACACGCCATCTACATTTCAGACCTAAGTATGTGTATGCTCAGTGTCTTCCAAATGCTCTTGTCCTCTCATGCTCATCCCCTGTCTCAGAAACAGGGAGAAAAGCAGTCATCCAAAGATATTATAACCTTAGTGCCCTTAATAAGAGTTAGTAATGAACTATTTCCAATAGAAGTTAGTTAATATTGTTTTTCTCATGTTATAAAAATGACCTCAGTGGGAAAGAGAAGCAGGAGGCTCATCAATGGAGGAATGCTCTGTTTTGTCTGAGATTCTGATTAAACATTTCAGCAGTGGTTCTCTAGTTAGTTTGTGCTGGATGTTTAAAGCTGTTTGCCTTTCTACTACTATTTATTCTTTTGTTTGTAGGCATCATTCCTGAGAACACCCTACTCCATCTGGGGCTCAGTCCATTAGGGACTCCAGCTGATTGTTGAAATGCAGCCTACAGGTCAATTTCTGAAACTTTGCTATAGGTTTATAATCTTGCATCTTATTGTCTTTGTTATTGCCGCTGTTGCTGTTGTTTCACTTTCTCAATCAGCCTAATGCAGTTACCTCCACTGAATTTTTTGAGAATTTAATTTGGTGATATTTTTTACTCATGTACTGTCTGTATCTTTCTGCTACTTGTCACCTATTCAACTTTTTTTATTCCTTACTATATACTTAATAAACTCACTTATTCAAAAGCAGGAGTATAGCTGTCAAAGATCTATCCGTGGAGAGTACAGAATACAATTATTTATATAAGCCATATCTAGGGCAATTTTCTGATAGAAAGTCATCTTACTGAATGAAGCACTTGGGGTGATGTCACCTACTTATTTTTAGGGTTCTCTTATGACTCCAATGCTATAATTTAGCTGGTGATATCAAATAATACTTTTCTTATCTTTGTGATAAATTAGGTCCGTTTAGTAACCTGGAGCTTCTAAAATAAATGTCTTAATATTTTGCTGTCTGCTCTTGTAAAACACTGCTGTTTGGGGAAATATTTCTTTCTATGCAGTATGCTTTTAAGTGGGTTGGAAGAAACATATTAACAAACTCATAACATATTATTCTGTTTATATTTGTAAAACAAAAATCATCTATGACTTAAAACTATCATCTTTGAAGTAAGTTAGGAGATATCCTAAAGAGACAACCTTTACCTTTACAATAATGTACAAAAGTATTGTTTCTTAGTGGATCAGAAACGTACTTAGTGTTTTTCTGAAGTTTGATCATTTTCTCATCTTATAGACTTTTCAAATTTAGATTTTAAAAAACATTTTGCCCATTAACACACACACACACACACACACACACACACACACACACACACACACACACAC
>JANHMN010000011.1:49772572-49812420 GCA_030674055.1 Rhabdomys pumilio
CACACACACACACACACACACACACACACACACACACACACACACACGCTTCATATGGCTTATTCAGTTCTTCTGCTAAGGAAGTGATACAAGATATTAGTAATATTTAGTCTTACTTGTATTCTATAAAATGATCTCTACGTAAATGTATATTAAAAATAGTATCAAAAAGATTGATATATTCATATATAATTAAGACACCTTTGAAGAAAACTGTATTCAAGAACATTGAAGATACTGTTCTGACCTTTACTTCTTTTTATTTGCATATATTTCAGTTTAATTTTCTTTAGAACTCTACATTATGCTTCTTCTCAAGCTCTGTCTAAACCAAATAATCTTGTCACTCATGATCTTTGTCTATATTGCAGTATTGTTCTTTGTTCTCAGAATAATTACCTTTGACTGTAATAAAACTTCAATATGTGAGTTCTCTTAAACTGAAGTATAATATAGAAATACAATATATCCATATGTGTGTAATTGTTGAACTGAATTATTTGAAAAGAATAAGAATTACATGTTGTGTTAATTATTATTTTCCAAAACAATTAAAATTTTCAAAATTATTTAAGCAATTTGATCAAAGAAATATCAGTGAAAAAATGCCATTGTAACAGTACTGACCTTACTGTGCCTTATATTATTAAGATGTTCTCAAGATACATGAAATATTGCAGGCATTGTCACAAGGATTCATTGACCTAGAAATTGCTTAGCCAGAAATAATTTCTTTTATTATTTCATTAAATATTAAAAAATCTAGGCACTTTGTTGAAGTCTTATATTATATACACACACACACACACACACACACACACACACAGGAGTACCATAAGGTAAAATATAATATAAGGTAGATGCTCACTTGTAATTCCAGCTCTTGAATGGTTGACACAGAAATATTCTTGCTGGATGCCTGCACAGATAGATAACAAAACCGGTTTCAGTATTACCTCTGTTTTCCAAGACTCGGAAGAACAAAGGGCACAAATGGTCAAAATAAATCAACTAATTACCTAAGATTCTAACTCAAAATTTAAACACTAGTAATGATATTTTGTTATAAACAATATAAGCAGAAAATTGAGAATGGTTTCCTACCAATCTCAGGTTCAAATAAATTCATGTTAAGTTATAAACGTATTTTATAAATATTTGTATGATGAGGGAAAAATATGCATATTTCAAGTGATTACTGAACAACATTGTCTGTTCAGAATCATTCAAAGTATTATTTAAAATCATATACAGTAGTATATTTCTTATAAGATTAATTTAAAAAGCAAAAATGTTTATTATTCCATTACGCGAATTTCATCATGACCTATTTCCCCTGTGCAGATATCTCCTACCGTAGATAATTGAACCTAACTCTGATATTTGACATTTTCATTTCCAGGATGATATAACCTTTATCCTTTCTACTGAGGCAGGTTGAAGGTGATCTATATGACAGGCTCCGTGCTTATCTGAGATAATAAGAAAGCACAGACTCAATTTCAAGATGACCATGTTAAGGAATATTAAACTCTGTGAGGAGAAGAATACAATTAAAGTATTAAATACAACATAAATATACAAAATGTTTGTATTTTTCCTTGAAATACCATACATACATTAACAAAGAGAAACTTTACTAAAAAGTAGGTTTAAAAATAAATTTTAAGTCACTGATAGACTCAATTTCAATTTTAAAAGATGTTTCACACATTAGAAAAAGAAACTGTTATTTGGGGGTGTGAGTATATTCTAGTTAAGAAAAAAAAGCCTAACACATAAATTATAAGATTAAATATAAATGTGACTGGTTTGAAGTCAGATTATATGTTATGTGTAAATTATAAATTCTTAAATGATAAGTGATACTACTCATCTCACAAAATTTAAAGAATTAATATTGCAAGATTTTTACATATTATATTAAACATTATTTGACACACTGTTTTATTAGAAGGAAGAAAGATTATTTATTATTTTTCATATTTACTTGGTCAATAAATATTTTAAATTATGGGTAAATTATACTAATATTTTTCTCACTAATCATTTACTATCATCTTGATTATGTTTCTGTTGCTATGGGGAACCACCAGTACCAAAAGACTCTTTTTGTTTCCAATTGTAGTCTGTGAAAAAAGTCAGGACAAAAACCTGGAGGCAGGAATTGAAACAGTGTCATGGCTTATTCCCCTTAGTTTGCTTTACTATATGGATAGAACCACTTGCCATGAGTGGCACCATCCCTAGTTATCCAGTCTATCTCACAATCATTAATCAACAAATGCCTTAAAGACTAGCCTACAGGCAAACCTTATGGGGGCATTTATTTTTGAATTAAGATTTCCTCTTTCACCAAGCAGTGGTGGCGCACGCCTTTAATTCCAGCACTTGGGAGGCAGAGGCAGGTGGATTTTTTGAGTTCGAGGCCAGCCTGGTCTACAGAGTGAGTTCCAGGACAGCCAGGGCCACACAGAGAAACGCTGTCTCGAAAAACAAAAACAAAAACAAAACAAAACAAAAAAATTTCCTCTTTTTATGTATGTCTAGGTTTATGTAGGATTGGCATAAAACTAAACAAAAACAGTTGACTCTTTGTCAGTTTTACACACAAATCTATCACTATTAAGCCATAATCATTCCTTTCCCATGCCTCGCTAAGATCTTTTATTAGTATCACTATCACAATATAAAACACATCAACTTTCAAAAAAGCCGGTCTTTAAATACAATATCAGTTTAAATATTTAATCTCTTGGTCGTTCTCCCTAGAACATTGGCTGTTCAAAATGAATCTGAATATCGCCTTCCCAGCCACTAGCTGTCAGAAATTCAATAACATAAACAAGAAATAAAAACTTTCTACTTTTAATAAAAAAACACATGGCAAAACAACTTGATATTAATGCTGTGTGTGGAAAGAGGAAGAGCTAAATGGTTCAGGCAATCTTAGAAATAACAACGTTTTCTCTTGATAGTAGAATGTGACCACTTTGACTGTGGTAGAGTGTGTCCATAGTTAGCTAAGGAATATTCTTGTTATAGACCCAGAAAAATTGAAAAGGAAAATCAAATGTCAGTTCAGGGGTATATCACGAGTGCCAGTCTGGGTATTTTCAACTTGGATGTTATGAGAAAAAAACAAAACAAAACAAAACAACAACAAAAAAGAAGGCTATTCCTAGACTGACAAATACTATGGTGTTTCAGTAGTTGGAGCTCAAAATAAATAAATATATAAATAGATATATAGATGGATAAATAAATAAATAAATAAATAGGAAGAGAAGTAAAAGAAAATAAAAAGAGCATAGCCTGTAAACTTTGCAATTTTACCTAAGGGGACAATATCCTCCGATGTGTTGTTAGAGTCCTCTTAAACAAGTTCAGAAACTGAGCACCAAAGGACCCAAGGTTCAGTCTCTTATTACTTAACATCTGCATCAAAATTGTCAGCATATTTCTCTGAAGAAGTACCAGTCTAAAGAAATCAAGAGAATAAAGGAAGTCAATGAAAAGTTCCTAGAAAGAAATTGCCTTAAAAAAAAATTGGTTTGAGATGAATACTGTCCCTTTTGAACTGAGAACTTCTATTTTTGAATCGAAGTCCAAAAAAAAAAAAAAGATGATGATGATGATGATGATGATGATGATGATGATGATGATGGTGATGAGCTTTAAAAGTAAGAATAAATGATCTTGTAACACGTAATATAAAAGAAAGAAAGTAGAAATTATTTAAAATAGCCCAAGTCTCTTTAAGTTTCAGTTTCTCTGAAATATCCAAGTTTTTATATAACCCATAGTCTTTTTAACTGTTGGCTTCTATTGAAAAAAATATGAAATACTTCCTTACTGCACGAGTGAAGAATCAAAGTGCAGTCACAATCAAATTAAATTAAAATAGAACTTCAACCATGTTAGCATCTCCTGGTCTAACATAATCTGAGACCCATAACCTTCAAGGCTCTAAAGGGCCTTATTTCTACTGTTCTGCCATTTTTGTGCACTTGTAGTTTGTCTCAGAGGCTCAGGCCCACCCCACTCAATATCTGTTGCTCTCCTTGGCAGTTGTCTCATTGTAGTGGTATATTCAATATGTTGGAGTAGCTGTTGTAACTGAAGGTTACACCTTTACCAATGACTTACTTGTTCTGGCCTCCCTTCAGGAACTGTAGCCCTGATATATAATGTCAAACTCCAGCTGTCGCATGCAAATCTACCTTGTCTCCAAAACAATACAAACGTAGTAACATACAAATTGCAATATTCAGTTTCCAGTTTGAGAACAGCCCTGGCCATCTCCAGGGTACATCTCTATGCATTGACCCTGAGGAAATTCATCAAAAAGACATCACCTCAATGACTGTTCACTGCAAGATTACTGCTAATTTCTCAGATCTACCTGGGCAGCATCAGTTACTACATCAAAGCAAAGGTTTTAGTTCAATTATTTTGTTCTCTTGCTATTCAGAGCAGATTCTTCAGCTCTAGCTGACTAGACGGATTCTGAAATTCAGACTTGCACCATCAGCTCCAACTGAGGCTACACTTTCACCAGTAGCCTTCCATGGAGTCTTACAGTGTCAAGCATCAGCTGTTCTTCATCATACTTTCATGCCTTCAAAACCAGTACCACATGGATGACCTTATACATTACCAAGTACAGCTGCCACAGGAGGTACAACCTTGACTATCTCTGGAACACAGCTTCTTTGTGCTTTCAGAAAACAATTCTCAAAAGATTTTTAACTCAGTGATGCTGGTCTCCACTAATTTCTTAGGTGCAGCTAACCGGCATCAATTGTCAAAATAGTCTCTTCTATTCTGGCCTCTAAATCTAGACCCATTTACTTGCTGGAGCTGAAACATGACCCCCTTGTTCTATTACATTATCACTAGCTTTCTGTTTTCTAACTACTTCACTGCCTGTCACTTGGCTGTCCTGGAACTTGCGTTGCAGATTGCAAACTCAAAGATCTGCATGCCTGTTTCCTAAGCACTGGGATTAAAGGCTTGGTCCACCAAGCCTGGATATAAACTTTTCTTCATCTAGAATTTGTTCTGTTCCACGCTGGTCTTGAACTCAGAGGTCTGCTTGTCTTTGCCTCCTTGGATTAAAGACTTGAACTACCATGCCTGGGCCTAAACTTAGCTGGGTAGGATCTTGCCCCAAAGTCACAACAATGGCAATGTCCAGACTGTAACCAGATTTCTGAGCAAGGTAATCAGTATCTGAAATACACAGTGAACAAAATCATTTTCCAACAAACATCAGTAACATATTTGTTGCAATTTTTTTTATTCGTCTGATGTAACTGTCCTCTCAGAGGCTTATAGCTGAGTAATCTCAACTTTTCTAGTTATTTCTTAACTCTGACTTACTGGTTCAACTCAGGTATTATAGCTCAAACTCCTGTCCAGGCTAACTAATTTAATCTTGTCACTCATAGCTTCTCATTGATTTGCTCTGCTTGACCTTAAACTAATTCTGGTAATGTATTCTAATCACTGGCCTCTTTCTTATTCTCTGGCTTCAACTGATTCTGATGACAGCCTTCATGAACTACCAAAGTGAAAAGAACCCACAAACGAACAGAACTGCACTGCACAAACTACACTCACTGACCAATTACCTGCTGATTCACTCTCTGGGGCTTCTCTAAGTTGCCTCTATTTACTGACTAGTCTCTTGAGAATTTGGTGTATTCTATCTCTGACGAATTGTGCCAAATCTTTGATTCCTCACTTGTCTGCCTATCAATTAGACATCATTTTCAAACATGGTTGCTTCCTTCTACAAACTAACTTGACCTTCATTGTTTGAGATTAAAGGTATGTACTATGTTCCAGTCAGAGGAATTAAAGGTGTGTCATTCAAGCTGGATCACTCAGACCTTGAACTTCTTTGGATGTGATCACTTGCCAGAGCAGCCATGTTGCTGGATTAAAATTCCTCTCCAGTTTTGTCACCTAGTGTTCTACAGACAAGAGTTTGGATATCTCATTCAGAATTATTTATCTTAGAAATATAGCCATAAAATAGGAGACTACAAGAAGTTATTAATGTGATACATAGAGAGATACATAGAGAGAGTTAACTGCTGTTAGTTCATGCTTAAGAATTCTCAGCCTGAAACAGAGTGTGTTGTATAATATTGACACAATCTTCATTATTAACAAAGATGATCAGATGCAGAGGATGCTTGCTTGGTTCTATGATGATACAATTTCTACAGTTCTACAGATTGTTTCATGAAAAATAAAAGAAGTTAAAGTTACAAGGAAGTAATCTTGAGCTATATGGTAAAACCATCTACTTCAGTTTTTCAAACAAGGAGTTCAAAAATAATGTTTTACCTGAGGGTAGCATGAAGTGATTTCAATATATTAATGCTAAGCAGGCTTTTCAGTGAAAATGAATATTTTCCTGTTTATCAAACCAGTCAAAGCATTTCTAACTTATAAGTGAGAAGCATAGTTACAGCAAACACATTCACTTGCTGTGGAGTAAGCATAATTGTTTTTCAGCATAGCTAATGAACTTGTTGTTTGATGGTAAGGAATAGTCTTTAGATGCATAAACTCATTTAATAGATGCTGTGTCCCACACATGTCTGGTCCCTGCCTCTTGCTCAAAAGAATATAATACTGTTTTCCGGCCTTTGTGAATAGAGGTGACCATATTTGTGCACAAACAAAACATATACATTCATGGAGAAACTTTCATTTATATACAAAAACCATGTTGATAAGGAAACTAAATCTAAAAGTATTATATATTTTACATAAAATTGTTACTGTTTTCTATATAAAAACTGTATCAAACACATGAAATAAAAACAATATAGTATGATTATAATTTATACTAACAGTAAAAAGACAAAGTAAAAACTCATTTGTATGCATGTATACATGAATCACACAGAGTGCTTTCTCAAAGACTTGGAGAAAAACTAGAGACAAATGAATTAGGTTGATATTTAGAAGGAAGTACCAGGAAAGTTCATGACAAAATAACTTCATTTTTGTTTTTGTATTATGTCTATAATGAACACTAGTCAATGTACACACATACACACACAGTAAAAGATAATGTTTGAAAATAGAACTAATCACATGCTTTTGTGCAAATCCATAGTCAGTTATATTTTAAGTGTCTGTATGATACGTACATTCTGTGCTACATCCTATGCTAGTTTTAGAATATAGTGAGAAATACACTATTAAAGAAAGAAACATTCATACATAGCAATACTCAATAATATTCAAATAAATGTGTGTGAAACATAAATAACCATTTCATTGATTCTCTCTTTAAGTAAGTTAAAATGTAGCTTTATCTATCAGTTTTGATAATATTCTTAATATTCAGATAATTTATAATAATATTGATTAATATAATTAGGCAAGTTTTTACATAAAGTATATGACAAAATTAATATAGCAGTCACATTTTAGAACTTTTAGTAAGTAATGACTAGGCTTCATGAAAATGTGGTAAAATGTTATGAAATATTGCACAGATCACAAAAAATGAACAGGTAGAAATACGGTAAAACCAGAGGTAGTGGGTGATTCCAAATAAACAGTCTGTTCTCTCTGAATGATGATAAATACATTTTCACATATAGCAGAAGAGACTTCTTTGTACTGAGAGACCAAATTTTAGGGTTCAGACTCTATCTTAGAGAACCTGTCCTATGTTTGAAGTCAAGGCTGGTACCTAGTATTAGTTTTCAAGTTATCCCCCCCACGCCCAACAAAACTCAAGTCTAGCTTCAGTTTCTAGGCTAACGTCAACAAATCCAGTATCTCCAGGTTAATCTCCCCCAAGAAATTCAGCATTTCCTGGTTAACTCCCAACAAGTCCGCCCTCTACTTAACAACCACCAATGAGGATGAAATCAGAAGTTAAGTTTCCTGTTTGGCTCTTAGCACCAGCCAATTCTTTATACCACAGTAGCATACAAAATAGATGCTTGACGGGCTAGAGACTCTTTGACTGCTTTCTATCGAACCTTGTCTTGATGAATGTTCAGGGCTTTTTTCTTCATCAGTACCATCCTGCATGGTGACAGTGAGGTGAAATAAGCTACAGCTAGCTAGAATAAAGACCCTGGTGTGATTACATTGGATAGGCTCCTGACTGGTCTTTTGGGGATCATGAGCATTCTACTCAGTACTCCAGTACTGTGTTGACTTTTGGAACTAGTAAACTTTCTTTGTTCCAATGTTATATTAGAACACACATAGATAACTAAACAAATGTAGTTCTAAAACCTTTCTTTAAAATATTTTTAGAATTTTATTTTCAAGATATTATAGAGCTTACAAAGCTGATGTTATGAAGCATTTTTTAAGAAAAAATATCCACAAAGCAATACAAATGGACTCTAGAAGCTGAAAGATGTAGAGAATCATGTACTATGATCAGACCTGTAGAAAAGAAAAAGAAAAGAAAAAAAAAACAGATTTCCTAACATCCAGGTTTTGTCACAGAAAATAATTTGTTGCATTTCTAAACTTCAGAAAGATTAAGTAACACATTTGTGTTAACTTATGTACCAGCATATTTTCCCACAATTTGGGATGAGCTAAGGTGGGAGGAGTAAGGAGAGTAAGAAAGAAAGGAAGAGGAGGAACTAGAGGGCAGAGATGGAAGAATTTGGAAAACCACGAGTGTACCAAGAGCAGTCCTGGGTAATAACTTATATCTAAGTTAGTTAATTGGTTAACACCTCTAGTTATGTGAACATTTTGTTAATTGCACATTACCAAACATATAAAGCCTTTGATTAATCTTTAAGCATTAAAGTCTTATTCCTACCAGGTACCATGTGGATGGCAGGATGGTCTGGGCTCAGCCCAACCTTGTGGAGACAGCATGGGAGATTGGCAGAGTCATCTCCCATGCTGGTGTCTTGTGAGTAGCAGGGCAGGTGTCTCTGGCTGCCTGAGCTGGTAGTCTGAGCTGCGGCAGCAGTAAGAACACACTACTGCTCATGACCTTAGGCCTAGCCTAGTCAGGAACACAGCAGCCCCATATCACAAGATAATTTGGATGCTGACATTTTAAATATCTCCCCCAACAGACTTCCATCACTAAACTTGTGTTCATTTAATCAGAATCTCTAAACTGAGGTTGTATTTGTATCCATTGCATAAGTGCCCCTTACCTTCTTCGTGGCCTGTGATAGTTGTGAATTTGAGACAAACTAGATTATCTGAGGAAGAGAGAATTTCAATGAAGGAATTTTCCTCCTAAAATTTGCATATGGATATGTGTATGGAGTATTACTTATATTGCTTATTCTTTTAGTTTTTTCAAGAAAGGGTTTCACTGAATAGCCCTGGCTGTCCTGGAACTTGTTTTAAAGACCAAGATAGCCTTTGACTCAGAGATCTCCCTGTCTTTACCTTCCAAGTGCTGAGATTAAAGGAGTATTTCTTAATTGCTAATTGGTGCAACATGACCCAGTACATTGTGGTGTCAACTTTCAATAGGTGATCCTGAGTAATAAAATAAGCGGAGCAGTCTTTCTTCATAGTTCAGGCACCTGCTGTCAGTTACTAGATGATACACTGTTATCTGTAAGCTAATTAAACCCTTCCCTCCCCGGGTTGCTTTGGATCTTTTTTTATCACAGCGAAGAACCTCACTTTAACTTTCTCCTTGGACTTCAGACTGAATTTGGAGGATTTATATTGGCAGTTCCAACACCAAAAAAGGCTTCTGTAGTACTTTTTAAAAACATTTTATTGATTCCTTGTGAGTTTTGCATCATGTATCCCAACCCAAGTCCTGTTCATCTCCTTGTCCACATTTATCCATCTTTAGCCTTTGCAACATACCTCCTTAAAAATAAGGCACCCTCACAAAACAAACAAACAAACAAACTAACAGACAAAGGCCAACAAAACATCTCATCATGGATGCTGTAGCACGTCACAGTGGGCCTCACAGCAAACCCCTCTGCCCATACATCTTCACTTGCAAACGCTTATTGCATTGAGTCATTGAGTGGTTCAAGATCTCTGACTTCTGTGACACCATACATATTGTATCCTCACCAGAACTTCTCCCAGTTATTCCACTGTTGCCCTGCATCATGGAGAGCCGACAGCTTTGAAGCAGCATAGGAACAGCAAGGCTAACCACTTTATGAGTCCCAGTCATTCCCAGATGATGTTGATTTTGCAGTCGACAAATTCAGAGCCTTGGATTGGGCCCTGGTGGCAGTTGAGCTTGTCAACCCACCTCTCTCTCCTATTCTCACAAACAGGGCTTGCTCTTCAACACTGTTGGGTTAAGCCAACCAATGCTGCCATTGGCAGCAGGCAGGGTAAGCTCTCCTGTTCTCATCTCCATTGGGCAGCTCACCCTAGCCAACACCTCCAGAGCCAAGTTCACTCTGCTGTGTGTGGGGTTCACTCTCCCAAGTATTGCAGCCTATGAGGGATTGGGCCAGTGCTCTTGCTTTCATACCCTCAGGGCTGGCTCAGTTGTGTCTTTACCATTGAGCCAGCTCCAGGGTGTTTCTAAGGCAAGGTTACAAGGCCTACTCTTCTGAGTGCTATAACCAATGAAGCAGCTTCTCATGACTCCAAAGCAGCTTTCTAGGCTACTACTACAGGGAGAAGGGGAGGGTCTAATTCTGTTAATCCAATCAAATCCAGGTAGTATTGCATAGGAGGAGGAATACAGACAGAGAAAGATTGGGCACCATACCTCACAGAAGAATACTGGTGGAGTCAACTCTCCTGTGCTCTTTTTCTATCCCTGGCTCACCCATACCCATGTCAACACTACCAGCTCTACTCTGCACTTAAGTGGGTCACAGGGCCTGATCTCACAGGTCCTATTTCTGGTGAGAGATGGAGTCACCTCTTTAGAGTGTCCCATCCAGTGAAAGGCAGGGCCAGTTATGCACAGCCCCTGGACATTCATGTGTCCCTGGCAGATGCCCTGACCAAGGACTTCTCAATCTTATCTTATGGTGATATGAACCATTGACATCAACATTGACTCATTCCACTGCATAACAGTTTTCTCAAGCATGGCTTTCAGCAGCAGCTTAGGCTGAGACCTCACCATGGGCCTTCACAAGAGTTGATTCTCTGGTTCCGGCTCTCTTCATAATGCTCAAGCTGCCCTATTCTCTTTCTCTCTCATCTGACTACCATATACTCATACATTGTGGTAGCTTCCATTGTATGCTGGCCACATGGCAGGGAAGCCCCTGGGTGATAGAGGAGATGTCTCCTCTATTTGTGCTGGTAGTGTGGCTGTCAAAGGGTGTTTATGGCCTGACTCTGCTTTCTGTTGGAGGGTTAAGTCTGTTGGTGGAGGGTCGTACGGTACTCCATCTTTATCTGTCTTTTTCCTCCTATGCTGTGGTACCTGGATTTGATTTTTATGAGTCCTAAGAATAAGAGAGCTTTGGCCATTAAGCCAGGCATCAGACTAGGATGAGGAAAAGACTGACATCTGCTCTGCCCCTGACTCATAAAAGAACAGCTCCACCATCAAGGTATCTCTTTGTCCATTGCTAGGGGATTGGTGTAGTATTCTATGTCACTGCTTGTTTGGTTTTGTGCATATCAGGGCCATGAGAATGTGTTTAGCCTTTGGAGGGTAAGAAATGAAAAGATCAGGATTCAATTGCTACAGCTGTCCAGATCATAGGTAAAATGTACATACACATGTTGTAGCCCGAGCTGCCCCACACTTGGGGGCCAAAAATGTAGGGAACCGCTCTATCAATGTTGGGACTCACACTGCCAAAAGCCTTGGGGACTAACTTGTTAGCCCACACTGCCACAAGCTGCTCTGGTCTACGGGTCGGGGTTCAGCAAGAGAGTGAGGACGGACTCGAAGAATGGAAACCAGACTGTGATTCAATCCCATTTATTCTTCAGTCTTTCTTCTTCTCTCCAAGTCCCAAGTCTTAAGTTCCTAGTCCCTAGTTCCTAGTCCCTAGTGCCTCCAAGTTCCAAGTTACTTCTTCCAAGTGCTAAGTGCCTAATGTCTAATGCCTAATATCTAATCCTAGTGTCTAATAACTAACTCCAAGTTGTACTGTCTAATATCTAATAACTAACTCCAAGTTGTACTGTCTAATTCCAAGTTCTTCCTCCAAGTGCCAAGTGCCTAATACCTAATTCTCTGTTCCAAGTTGTACTGTACTAATTCCTAGTTCTAAGTTGTACTGTTGTCAAGTAATCTGTTGTCTGGTAATTTCTTTTGTCTGCCTCTCGCCTTTTATATGTCTCACTTCTAAGCCACGCCTCTAAGTCACGCCCTTAAGTCATGCCCTTAGGTCATGCCTTTAGGTTTTATCTCTAAACCACACCTAAAGTCATGCCCTTAAGTCTCGGCTCTAAATCACACTTTTAAGTCTCACACACCCAAAGGAAAATCATGGGTATCTAAAGCACGATGTTATCAGAGTGTGCTCAGCTGTTGTAGGCTATTGTAATCAAATATCTTGTCAGGGTATATGGCTCAAGATGGCTGCAAGGATGATAGCTGCCTTCTGTCAGCTCCCCACATACACATACAATCAGATGCATGAAAAACACTCAGTAATGTTACCATCTACCCAATCATTCAAGCTAAACTTATATTGCTCAGTACCTTGGGCTATAAAAATTGCTGTACTTTTGTAGCTTTCATCAATATGCATTTCAAAGTAGTCACAAAAGTCACAGTCATGATGGTGTTTTATTTACAAGCTTTCTTCTCTTACGAGGCCATCTCTAACACTATTCTGTTAGAGAATAGGTACAGCATATTTCTAAACTTGGACAGGATTAATATAAGCATGTTTAAACTCTATTAAAATATATGACAATAAAAAAACTAGCAACCAAAGATCTGGTGAGGTCCTCTTTGTGTTCAGATAGTAAGCTCAAGCTTGCTCTCATCAGCTGTGCTATTGATGCCCCAGATGATTTCCCTGGGGTCCATTCCCTATGGACTGCTCTCCATTTTGTTCTCTGTGGACTTTAAGAATTCATTAGCAGTTATTAAGGAAAACTATTCAATTTTTCTTTGTGGTGCATGCTTTAATCTTAGTAATTCATGCCCTTAAAAATTTTAAATGAATTAAACTTTATTTACCTTCTTTGTCTGAAAATATCAAATATGAAAGAGTGTCTTGAAATTGTATATTGAGTTATCATTGTCTTCTTATAAAATCTGTGCATGCATTTCTGCCGAATTTTAATTTAATTTTAATATTAAAATTATGTCTATTATATTTCTGAAAGAGTCAGGCCAAATAATGTAATAAAAATAAATAATGAATGACTTTCATTTCTATTAAATAGGAAAATGTGAATCATCATAAATACATGTATTCATATCTATTATAAACATTTTATATCTTGTATTATTACTATACATAGGCATATATCTATGGTAGACTGAAAATAAAGATCTTTGAATTAAATGTGTACATTTCAAGTTATCTTGAATGAATCATTGACAGAAGAGAATCTTTAAAAGTATGAAAAATTAAGACTAAGAAGAAGAAAAATTATCACATCACTTGGCTGACTTGATGTAAGCAGTATGATCATTACAATAAGGATACAGGAGTATTTAGAATCAGAGGACAAGATTATTAATCTTCAAAACAGATAGTGTGATTCACTTTGATTTTTTGTTTGTTTGTTTGTTTTGTTTTTTATTGGATATTTTATTTATTTACAATAGAGGTGTCATCACCTTTCCTTATTTCCCCTCCCTAGAACTTCCTATCCCATCACCCCTTCTCCTTTATGCTTTTATACTATTTTAAATCCATGCATGTATTAAGGTCAGTTCTAGGTTGAGGGTCTAGCAATACAATAGATGCAGATAGTCAAGGAAGAAACAATAAAATAAACACAAATAGTCAAAGAACAAGAAAGGCATTAAATCCAATTATGTGAACATTCCATGATCACTTTTTCTAAGGGATTATCAGGATGACCAAAGTATCTGAACCTACTTCCCTGTCTTAGTCCAAGGTCATTTTCAGGTCTGAGGCTTCCTTGTTCTAGCCTAAAGTTTAGATTCCTACCTGAAATTGCTTCTTTGTTCTAGCCTAATGTCAGATTCCTGCCTGAAGCCTACTTCCTTGTTTTTGGCACATGTCAGATTCTTGTCAAGCAGCCCCAAAGGCTCTCCACCTCTCCCCATTTTTTTTTTTAATTTCATTAAAAAGACTGAGCCTGTCTTAGGTCATTCTGACAAGAATGCCTTCCTTACCTTGTCATGGAATATGCATTATCAAAAACAATGCATTTCTGTGTTAGGTTGGTAAGGCTCTGTGCAGAATGTTACGCGTCCTTGCTAACCTGTTAATTTAACAACTCTGTCTGGGGATTCATTTTCATGTTCAAGCCATGTACTTTGGCTGCCAACATGTTAATGTTGTTAAAGAAAAGCTTAAACACAATGGGAAGGAATAAAAGTATTCTCAAGACAAAAAGGGATAGCATGATCAAGCTATAGATGCCATTTTTGAAGCTTGACCAAATAGAAATACTGATCTCAGGCTTGAGTAATTTTATCTGCAGTATCTACTGCATCAATGCTCAGCATAGCAGCATTCTTGAAATTTATAAGCTCCCTATATATCATTAAAACATCCCAAGAGGTGTTAGAATTATGCCAAATACACTGCCAATGTCATTATTCTTTGTCCTAATTATAATAACTACCACTGTAAATTGTCAAATTAACATGAATCCAATGGTATTTGGCATAACACTCAAGATGGCTCCTTACCCTTAAATTCTGAACCTTCTATCAGTAATTTAAATAGGACAAGTGCATCAATCCATTCTTCCAAATGTCTCTCTAAATCCTCTGGTATATTCACCACATTAGTAACATATTTTTGCTAAATGATTAACAAAAGTAGCTGTCTTCATTTCTGGTGTCACAGAAACTTCAGGAGTAGTGGTGCTAGCAATTAATGTAATTAAAGCTGTTATATCAATGATCAAGCCCACTTCCCTCTTGCTTCTGCTTAAAGCATGACTCATTTCTTCCAATGAAGAATATTCTTGCAAACTATTTGTAGAATACAAAGGTTTTGTGATACCCAGGGCACTAAAACAAATGCTGGTTGATAAAACTCAATAACTGACATGCTGGATTTCAAATCACAAACCCAAATAGAAGGTGTACAATCAATGCAACTTACATTAAATACTGTAGAGGAAACAAAAGTATTTTAATCTTGACAATTAAAAGAGCCTTACCACATGTTCTAACACCGTTTTGAAATCCAGATCCTGCCCCAACTTTATCTCTTGCTAACATAACATCATAGAGAACTGCAGCTAATTTCCATATATTTCTCCGAAAATGTCCAGAACCAGACTTCCAAGACTGGTTTTTCGAATATTGGATTGAGTGATTCACTTTGAAGAAAGAAATGCATATGCCCACTAAAACTAAAATAAATAAATAAATAAATAAATAAATGAATAAATAAATATTCTCATTGGCCAATATAATTCATGATCAAGACTTCTAGAAGAAACAAAAGCTAGTAACACAAAGGTTTAATGAACGAAGTGTAATATAGCAATCTTTATTCCAGAAAGATTAAACAATAAATTAATTTTTATTGAGTTTATGTTACAGTGGGAAGAAATTAATATTGTCCTGTGAGTTTATCTCTGTATCACCTGCAAAATGATATTTAATTTGTTTCCTTGTACTAAATAAAACACTTCTCTTTTGGACCTTCAGTTTTTCTGTGTGGAGTGCCACTGCCGCAACCTTAAGATGGCGTCTGCCAGGCTTGTGCTTTGGAGTAAACAAGTCCTTATTTGGTATGGAGACTGTGCTTGCTGGTAGCATGATCTGTCGTCATGACCTCTTAGCCTATGATAGTGTGAAGTGTGGTATGGGCATATGGGCAGTCCCATGAAGAGCATTTAAGCAGCGCTCATGAGGTAGTAGGGGACACTCCCTTGTTTCAGATGTAACAAAAAGCATCTGAGTAAACTGTCTCTGGAAGGAACTGGTGTGCTAGTCTTTCTTCCCACTGGTCAGGGTGATCGGCGCAGCACATTTCTGCACAAATTTTTTGTAAATTTGAGACAATGTTTTCTTGTCATTTTTTGTTTTGAACTCATAAATGAAATTATACATCTCCTCACATTGCTGTGTTCCAGGGCTGCAAATCAGAATCATGCCTAAACATATTATTAAAGCTTCATATACTATTGATTAGAGGTTTTTATAAAGAGGAGGGAACTTGTTTATGTTCCTGTTCTATGCAGTAACTTCTGTGTTTAGATTTGTAACAGATCATTTTAGTTGAAAATCACTGTCTTCATAATGCTTCACTTCCCAAAGATTACTACTCAATGCAAGTTTATTATTTTTTATTTTTCATAAATATGACATTAGTAGGAATATTCTGTTACAAGAAGCATCATTTCTTTTTATTTATCCTTAAATGACCTTAACCTTTTTGAAAGCTTGCTTCCAGCTGTTCCCCTTGGCCACATATGTAATTTTACATAATGTCACATATTTTATGCAGTTTGGCTGTCCTCTTACATTTATTTCTTTATTTCAAGCATTATTTAATCAAACTCTTAACCAAATGTCTTACCTCACACTTATATAATTTGTTGGATATTACAACTTTTCTCCCTTGGTGGTATTTCCCTAATGAGTAGAATAATTTTATACCAAACTTTGAATTAGAAAAAAGATAGCCTTACAGTTTTAAGTGTTTAAAATAAAATCTGTTTTGTTTCTTTTTCTAAATAAATGATAATCTTCGCCCATTTGAAACCTTCCTTACCCTCATTCCAGAAGGATACTGATGTGGTAACTTTTAGCAAGATGTGAATCGATGTCTGTGTTCCAGTCATGGTGGTGAAAGCCTGTAATACTAGAATTTAGGGTTAGCTGCATAAGGATATCCAGTTTGGACCTATTCAGCCCACAAAATTATACCGTATCTTAAAAGCAGGAAATGAAAAAATCATAACTAATCATATATATTAAAAGGATTAAATTAGGTTTATGTACTCTGTTTTAAAACGTTTGAATATCCCCAAAGTTAAACAAAAGCCTTACTTTTTCAATGTGGTAGCTTAAAATAATACCAGTTCTTGGAAATCTATTAAGAATTAGTTCCATATATATTGTAGATAGGGTTTCCATTGCTGTGAAGAGCCTTCATGACCACATCAATTCTTATTAAGGAAAGCATCTACTTACTGCTGGATTACAGTTCAGATGTTTAGTCCATTGTCATTATGGCAGTGGGCATTGCAACAGTAGGCAGGCATGGTGTTGGAGAGGTAGCTGAGAATTCTATAATCTGGATGGACAGACGGCAGTAAGACAGTGTGGCACTGGGCCTGGCTTGAGCATAGGACACCTTAAAACCCACCTCCAGTTAAGTACTTCCTTCAATAAAGCCACAAGAACTCAAACATGATCATACCTCCTAATAGTGAGAATCCTTATGAGCCTAAGTGGGTGGGCCATTTTCATTCAAACCACAAAAATATACACAGTGAGAAAATAGCTCACAGTACATAACAATCAATTCCTTGTTTTTCCTTGAAAATATTATATTCTTTTCAAGATATAAAGCATATATTTTTATGTCTGGACATTCACACAGAGACACATACTCACATTCACACAAAGCTGCTTTCTTGCTTTTAATACATGCCCTTCTGCACATGGGGGTTTGGGGATGGACCTAGAAATGTGATAACATTTGAAATGCAAATAAAGAAAATATCCCCCCAAAGACCCCTCAGAACCAAGGGATTAAGTAAAAAGCCAAGGATCATACATGGGCTGGTTCCTGGCCCAGGACACATGTGTAGCAGAGGACTGCCTTTTATGGCCTCACTTGGAGAGATTGTATTCAATCCTGTGGAAACTTGATGTACCAGGAAGAGAGATGCTGGTGGGAGTTGAGGTGGGGGTGAGTTGTCTGATGGTGAAGCACCCTCTCAGAGGTGGGGGGAAAGGACTCTGGGAGGAGAGACTGGGAAAAGGGTTATATTTTGGAATGTAAAAAAATAAAATAATTTAATAAAGATCTTTAAGTAAAACCTAAAAATAGAAAAGAAAGAAAGAAAGAAAGACAGAAAGAGAAAGAAAGAAAAGAAGAAAGAGGAAAATAAGAAGAAAGAAAAATGGTTATTCTACAAATCTGAACATCCTACACTACAGATAGAATATTTATATCTCATTAAGTAGAAAATAATTTTTACCCCAGAAGAGAAGTCAAAAGAGCTAGATGTGATGACAGTTTATTTATTAAAAAATGAATTATTTTCTAGTGTATTTCTCATCATAAAACATACATACATTCAGATATATAAACTATATCCTTTAATAGTCAAAAATTGGAAGACTTATTACCTTTTCTTATAGTATGAATGTGTTGAATGTAGGTAATAAAAAATTATACAGTAGGATCTGATATAGCTCAGAGACTAAGATCACATGCTAATAAATATAAATATATATAAATGAACAGCTATTTATTTGTTATACAGCTAAGAATGAACTTCAAACAATTTTATTATAATATTTTTTTCTCTTTAGACCTACCCTAAGATTGGTATTAAGATTTTAATTTTCTGCAAAGCCCATTTTGAAAGTGAATTATCACTGTATCAGTATATTCTTGTGGGGCTTTTAATAGGAAATTAAGCCATGAGCATTTTTCTCTCATGAATGAATTAATACTATTATCACTCAAGGGTTCTTCTGATTAAGAAATAGAAATGAATAAACAACAGCAACAACAACAACAAAAACCTATTCTCTCTCTCTTGAGCATGCTTATTCTTCTATTATATTTTGTTATAGAAAAACACATCTTTACCAGAGGTCACTGACTCATATCTGAATGTCACAGTATTTATAAAAGTGAGTTAATAATAAGAATAATCTATAAATTGCTCAGTCAATTGTTGCATCATTGGAAACAATAGGCTATTAACTAACTATCTTAACAAATAGATTATATTTTAGTTTTAGAGGAATAATTTGTGTTTCCTATTTTAATGTTTATTCAGTAGTTTGAAAGGAGATGAGTATAAATCAGTCTAGTTATTTTAGTGAAACAGCATGCTGAGGTTTTAGCTTTATAAACATAACTATTAATAATTTTGAAATAATGAGAAATACCCAATTCAGAGGGTTCAGAAAAAATTCTTATTAAAAGCCATCAATTTGCAAATTCATAAACCGTGTTTAAAAGTTGTAAGTGAAACCATATGAATATAATGAAATCTGAAGATATGTGGAAATGTGTCATGTATAATAACCAAACTGTCCTTAAAATAATTTTAATTTAATATTTATTGGTTTTCAGATATATGATTATTATTAATCATATAAATATTAGGAATATTTTATTTCCTATGGTTATTATTAACTACATAAATATTAGGAATATAAGAGTTTATTCCTTTATATGGTTTTATGGATTATGGTTTATATGGTTAAAAAAGGCTCTATATTTTATTTAATGGTGACTAAATTTCTGGATTTATACAATTTTACAGATGTCTTATTTAGTATGCACAATATATGTTATCACTGTTCTTGCAGTACTTCAAAAAATAAGGTGAACTTATAATGTCTCCTAACTAAATTTTCATATATCCATAGGAAAAATTACTATTTAATTGTCTGATTTATAATTTAGAGAAGAGATACAGTGTAATTTGATAAAAGCTGACTCATTAAGGTTTGAAAGTATTTGGGTCTACCCAGCCATTCATGAATACTCAGCATACAGGTAAATATACCCTTAAGTACATGTTAGTATACCAATAGAGTATAATTGTTTTGACACGGGAACCATTATGTAGATTACAGTTATTCTGAGAGCCAGCCACTTGCAGAGAATATATTTCTATTGTTCTGAAAACTCATAAGTATTATCTCAGGTCAAATTACATATTGTGCTTGACAAACATAAAACAGGAAAAGCTCAAAGAATTAATTTCTCATAAAAAGATTTACAATGAACTAGACATCTTGACTTTTAGTAAGTGATTCCGATGGCTCCATCAATGATTTGAGATGACTTTTAAGACTTCTGCAGTGATTGCCTCTATTGTTTTGCCTACTTTTTGGAAGCTTCATGTCACCTTCCTCAGATCTGCACAAAAACAATTGATCTTACTATTCTTAGAGCAAGTTTACTGCCTAATTGATAATGATGGTATTAGCTGGGCAGTGGTGGTGCACACCTTTAATCCCAGCACTTGGGAGGCAGAGGCAGGCAGATTTCTGAGTTCGAGGCCAGCCTGGTCTACAGAGTGAGTTCCAGGACAGCCAGGGCTACACAGAGAAACCCTGTCTGGAAAAAAACTTTAAAAAAAAAAAAAAAAAAAGCTAATGATGGTATTAGTGGTATTAGTTCTTTTTTGGAATTCTTAATTTCAAGAATTTTTTTTGTGTTTACATGCATATTCTGATTCTGCAGAATAAATTATATTTGGCTGTAATTTAACTTTTTCTTTAGGTTTGTTACAAAGTATTTTTTAATCAATTTACATCTTTTTTTTTTTTTTAGAATTAGAATTAGAAGTCTTCATGCATTTATTCTACATTCAGTTTTTTGGATGTTTCTGTACTTTATCTTTCTTGTGTAGTGTTATCAAAGAGATATTTCTTTGCATACTTTTAGAAGCCATTTATCACATTATTTCATTGGTAGCCATTCTTTGATATTTTACTGGAATTTCTGTTAGGTATCCTATCCACCTATCTTCCTGTTTACCGACTTTCCCCCATGACATTACTTGGTACATTATAAATCAGGCTATAAAGATGAAGCAGTTATATAAAACTTGGCTGATGCAGTTCTGAACTAAATTGTGAATCAACTCTATTTTCCTAATTTTAACATTTTGGTGTTGGCATTAAATTTTCCTTCAGATAAGACTTAAATTCTAATTGCCCATGGCTATTTTTAGTCTCATTATTCCTCAAGAGAAATTGAAAGTGTCTTTGAGTGGGATCCCTGAGGGAAAAGAATTTATTTAAGAGAGTTGAAGGTATGGTATAATATGGAGATGGCAGAGACAAATGAAAGGAGTTTGAATATTTTATGACAGATTTGTTAGGAGGTTTTAGTATAAGGGAAAAATGACAGTAAGGATAAAAATTTAAATTGAGCTAATGGAATGATGGACCTGCCAGAAGATGATATAGAAAAATTTTTGCAAGGATTCTTAGAACATTGTACTTAGAATGATGTTTTTATTGTAAATAGTTGGAAAAAGAGGTATTTTAGTAGGGCTTTTTTCCCCCCTCCAATTACTGACTTTACAATACTGTCTAGAAAGGACAGAAATAAAAATGTGCTTACTATCCTCAAAGTAAATGGATTACTACATAATTGAGAAAACACAGGAAACAGGAGTAATGTTGAAACCCAGGGCCATTCTTAATATATATCATGTATACTTGCTACTATTTTTCATTCATGTATATTGCTTATTTTCAAGGAATGCTCAAGATTCCTTATTTAAATATATATCTTACTTCTTCTCATTCATCTCCTTCAATTCTCTTATACGTTTTCAAATAAAGCTTGAACAATTGCATGCAATCTTTTTCAAATGTTAGCAAAAACATACCTAGAAGAAAAATATGAAGGTTTTACTTTTCTGTGTATGTTTTAATTCATGTCTATAGCTACATTTGGGCAGTGGTCAATGGATATTTTATAGTGTAATAACATGTAATAGATATAAGCATGCTTATCCCTTATACATAACAGTCATGCTTAACAAAAGAGAATTTAAAATACTGGTCTTTCAATATAAGAAACTAGATATGTGTCACCAAAGTACAGATAAGTATCTGCTTAGGATGGAAACACAATTGTAGCACTCCTGCCGTTTCTCCTCTTTTATTTGCAAAGACTTCATAAACTCAGGACTTTCATCCAGTACAGAGATCAGAAAAGAGTGATAATCCATTTCACCTGCATGCCAGGCCTGGCAGGAGGCACTGTGGGTTGTAGGGTGAGGATATGAATAAAGAGAAAGCAATACATGATTGACTGGAGACTAAACAACGTACTAGTACTTAGTGCTCAGGGGAAAATAGACTTTAAAAGTCGTTGTTCGTTTTTGGAGGATGACTGCGGTTTCATATCCAGCATAGTAATGTACTTTTTCACATTAACACCATCCTACACTGCAGCATTTCACGTATCTACATCAGAAATTACAATCTCCAGTATGTTTTTAACTTTTGTAGATCTTCAAGCCTTTATTAAAGGCTTTGCTGACATATTATTAGGTATGCTTTAATATTTTACCTTCCAACAAAATATAAATTGCTGTAGCACATTTGGTTACTGCAGAATTTCGTGGTAAGCAGAAACCCCACCCACATTTTTGTAAGTAAGGTAAATGATAGATAAGTAAGTTTATGATAATTCAATGTTAATGATAAGAAAGATTTTTTAATATCACTTTTCACGGCTTGAATGATTCTAAAACGATCATGTGATTAAAACAAGTTCGGTCATTCATTACACAGGAATCTTTGAATAGTGGAGATTCTATTGATTATATCCTGATATCTTGAAAGTACTACAAACAAAAGCCACATGTGTCATGCCTATAGGAAGTGACCCAGTGAGACAAAGAAAATACAAATTAAGGGGAAAGTTAACAATTTAGAGAAAGAAACAACAACAACAAAACTCAGTTAATTTACTGAACCCTTTTAACAGCAATGTCTTTATAACTCTAGGTATCAGGTAGATAGATAAAATGTCAGCACATAGACAATTAAAATATAAACACAATATTTTCAAAAGATCAGATACATGTCATAAGGTTTGCCCTGTTTGATGGAAGTAATCAAATATAATCTGTGTAGTAAGAAGTTAAGAGTGTGAATTGGGAGCCCCAAAGCTCGACATACCTAAGCTACAACTCTCAGATCACATGAAGCTTAAGAAGGAAGAAGGAGTGCTTCAGTCC
Source organism: Rhabdomys pumilio (assembly GCA_030674055.1). NCBI lineage: Eukaryota > Metazoa > Chordata > Mammalia > Rodentia > Muridae > Rhabdomys > Rhabdomys pumilio. Next base: position 49,795,592 of record JANHMN010000011.1, read on the forward strand.
TTCTTAGAAGGAGTAACAAAATACTCACAGGAGAAAGTACAGAGACAAAATGTGGAACAGAGACTGGAGGAGGAGCCTTCTGGAAACTACCCCACCTGGGGACCTATCCTCTGTGCAGTCACCAAATGCAGACACTATTGTGGATGTCAGGAAATGCATGCTGACAGGAGCCTGATATAGCTGTCTCCTGAGAGGCTCTGTCAGAGCCTGACATATACAGAGGTAGATATTCACAGCCAACCATTGATCTGATCACTGAGTTCCCAATGGAGGAGCTAGAGAGAGGGCTGAAGAAACTGCAGGAGTTTGCAGCCCTCATGTGGAGAAGGACAATACCAAACAACCAGAGCTCCCAGGATCTAAACAGCCAGCCTGGGAACACACATGGAGAGACTCATGGCCCTAGCATTATATGTAGGGAAGGAAAGCCTTTTGGTCATTAGTGGGAGAGGAGGTCCTCGGTCCGTTGAAGGCTGGATGCCCAGTGTGGGGGAATGCAGACTGCAGGGAGGTGGGAGTGGGTGGGTGGGTGTGAGCACACCCTCACAGAAGCAGGAGAAGAGGGGATGGGATAGAGGGTTTCTGAGGGGCGGGGATGGGGAAAAGGGATAACATCTGAAATGTAAATAAATAAAATATCCAATCAAGAAAAAGGAGTAAATTGTTTGATACAAGTTGTGGAAAGCAATGATAACACTCCTAGTTAAGAAAAAAAAAAAAAAGAACCTAATTGAATATGATATCATTAAAAAGAGGAGAGTATGATATAGAAGTTAGATATGAGTCAAAATTTTCATAGGAAAGGCACTCTTACTTGTAATCATAATTCAAGTAAAATATAGGCACAAATGAAATCTCAAAGTTATAGCTCATTGATCTTATGTTGGCTACATGAGTAATTTATTTAACTCCTTTTCTTTACTGTGGTTTTTGCCATCCGGATAATTCAAACTGTGTATTTCTAAGAGTGATTATTGTGGACACTTATAAATTTAGTCACAATTGCTTTCAGTAATAGACTTTGTGGGTTTTATTCAAGCTGGAAATAGAGGGATTTAATGAATGATTAATTCAAGTGATTTGTCATAAAATATAGTAATTATCCAGATACAATTCTTACCTATAAAATTAATTAATCTGAACTAAGTTTGCCTTGTAAACATTTGAGTCGTAAAGCAGAATTGACGTACAGAGTTAAAGCAGATGGCATTGTACTTTTCCTAATAGCCTTTTTAGTAGAGTGACTTATTAATACAGTTTTATGAAATACAACTTCAACAACTTCGTATGTTTAGAAAAAGTAATATGGAAGATGAGATGAACTTGTTTAGCTAAATATATCTTCCTTTCTTTAGAAATATTATGAAAACATGAACCTATTTTCTCTTAAGATAATTAAATGTTATATAGAGGAAGAGATGATTATATAATCACCTGAAATTATTTGCTCAGTGTCTTTATAAGATAGTATACACTTTTATCATGTAGAAAACTTAGCACATAAAATATGGAAATCATGTAGTTTTTCATTTCCTCATGGTATAGGAATCTCCATTTTCACATAGAGTCTATTTACATTCACCTGGTATTATTTTTCATGCTAGTCAAACAATGCATATATTGACTCACTTCATTAAATAAAAGCAAATTTTATGGCTGTTTCCTCTTCTTTCACTTGTGTCTAGAAATCACATCTTATTTTATCTTTATGTTAATAGGTCTAGATCTAGTTTCCAAATTAATAAATCAGAACTTCCAAATTTGCCCACTTCACTCTAACAGTAATCAGTGTTAATTTCCTTTTTGTTCAGTAGCGTTATTTACTTTTTGTATTGGAAGTTCAATTATTTGCAATTAGAGTTTCTGTATATTAAGATAAATGTGATATAGCATCTACATTGTAACTTACAGATACTCAATGTTATTTAATGCACTGTAGTTTGTCTATAACATAATGTTTGGAAAAAACTATAATTGTTATTAATTTGAATATTCATTTGATTTATGTAGAAATTATTTATGCACATGTATTCACAAAACTTCCCTGAAGTATACACACTTTAAAAGCAAGAAAAACTACCCAGCAAACATCAGAACACTTTGAAATTATTAAAGAGATTTTAATATCATGACTATAATTCACAGAAAAATTCTTAAATCCATGTCAAATTTTCTAATATTTTTAAAGTGGAAACAAAAAAAAACTGTAATAGTATTCTCTTGTTTTATTTTCTTTAATTAAACAAAATTAAGTCAATGGACATTCTCTCTATATATATCTTAAAAAGAAAGTTCATCTTTTCCTTTTATTTCACAAAATTCTGCAGTTTTATTTGTAGCAGTTGGTTTTACAGTGAATGATTGAACAAAGAAAAATTAAATTTTTTATTAATCCAATATTTTTATTTAAAATGATATGCAGAATGTCAGTGCTTTCTAGCGGGCTGGGGCTGCACGGTTTAAATATGTTTTTCAATGACTTTTGATGATTCGAGACTACAGTTCCATCATTGCCCCCTTACATTTTCTCTCTCTAAGGCCTGCCATATGGTCCTCTGTGCACTCTTTCATATCTGGGGCCACTTTCTTCATCAATTCTTGTTACACACATGGATATAAATACTGGAAAAGAACCAGCAACCACCACTTTATCAAGTCAGCATAACCCCTGAATATATTCTAAATATTTATCCTTACACTCACCTACATATTTATAAGTATAAAATATAATACTTATGAGGAGCAATAGTTCCTGAATATTTAATAAATATGAAACTAAATACTTGATATTTGTGCCTTCCTAGAAATAATATGCTTGGTGTATCTTTCAAGATAAGTATATATGCACACATATAACGTACATTTAATAATAAAAACATATATGCTTAAGTGTATATTTAATAGTCTATTAAAACATTACATAAACTAAAAATATAATTTGTTTGCTTGGCATAGTTTTAGTCACTTTCCATTATGATTATATTTTTTATGTCTCTAAAGAAAATATTTTATTTGATAAATAAAATATTTTATTTGAATAATTTTCTGATTTATTTTATTTTATGTATATGAGTATTCTGCTTACATGGATATATGTGTATCACGTGCATGTTTGGTACATGCAGCATATCAAAAGAGGACAATAGATACCCTACATCTGCCTTTATTAATGGTTGTAGGTTACCAGGTGCTTGCTGAGAACACAACCTGGGTTTTACACAAGAGCATCAAGAGCCATCCTTTCAGTACCTTTATTCAGAGTTAGATTTTTTTTTTTACACTTAGATACTGCCTGGGTTAGAGCTCCTGGTAGCCCCGTTTCATCTAGGTTTTGTGAGGTTGGGTGCAGAGCTGCCACTGGTGATCCCACTCAGTGCTCGGGCCCAGACCGGAAGTTCCAGAGTTTATTTTTAAAAATGGAAAAGATTTAATTGTAGAAGAATTTAGATCTTTGAAAAAAGATATTGAACTACTTTTAAAAGTACAACCCATATGTCCTTGAACTGAAGAATGGATACAGAAAATGGGGTTCATTCACACAATATTATATAAATATTATTCAGCTAATTAAAGCAAAGATCATGAATTTTGCAGGCAAGTGGATGTATCTATAAAATATCATACTGAATGAGGTAAGCCAGAGCTAAAAGGACATGCATGCTATGTACTCACTGATAAATGGATATTAGCCCCAAAGTACAGAATACCCAGCATAAACCCACTGACTTTAAAATTTTTAACATGAAGCAAGGCCCAATTGAAGATGCTTCAGTCATACTTAGAAGGGACAACAAAATAACCACAGGAAGCAGAGGGAGAGAGATGGGGAAAGAGAAAGGAAAAATGGAAACAGGATCAGATATGGAGGCTGGGGAGAACAGGAGTCAAGTCCACAAGGCCAGGAGAATGAATGGAAATATGCAGCTTCAAGGGGTGGTGTTACCCTCTAGAAAGTTCCAGAGACCTGCCATGTGAGAGACTCTTAGGTCTTAATGGGAATGACCTTAGTCAAAATGCCCAACAATGGGTAGATGGAGCTTGAAGAGACCACTCCAGTAAATAGACAAGGCTCCAGTTGGAGGAACTGAGTTACAAATCCACAGTCAAAATTTCTGACCCAGAATTGTTCCTGTCTAAAAGAACTTAAGGGATAAAAATGGAGAAGAGACCGAAGGAAAGGATGTTCAGTGACCTGCCCAACATGGGATCCATCTCACTGGGGGAGCACCAAGTTGTAAATGTAAATAAATAAAATTATTAAAAAAATTAAAATATGCATAAAAGCAAAAAATATTTGGACTTGATCTGATAATATGAGTTATGATAACTGGAAAATTTTACATTATTTTAAGATCTTATATTTTATTTTGATTTTTAGCATTAATATAATTTATTCCAGCATAGCTATTCTCTGATTTACTTCTCTAGTATTGTAATCATTAATATTGTCATATGGGTCTCCCTTTCCTGGGAACTCTTTGGCCATCACCCTAGGAGGGTTAGAGGAGCAAAGACAGGGCTGCAAAGATAGGGGTATGTGGAATTGGTGCGAGAGGGGTTGAAGAAATTGGGGTGTGATGGTAGGGTGCAGACTGCCATGAATACAACAGAGTGACATCTGGGATAATTCAGTGAGACAGCTCACCTTTATTTGGGGTAAATATGGTCTGTATATATTCTATAGAGTGAGTAGGAATTTCCAGGATGGGTATACCTTATTGGCTAGTGTGGAGCTGCTGTGAATGCATCATTTACATGAAGAGGAATTCCAGGAGTCTGCCAGGGAGGTTTCTATAAGGCTGATCTAAAATACAAGTAAATATAACTTAATTTCTTTTTGATTTTTTAAAATGATCGACTCACCGCATCTAGTGTTGAACTAAAGGTGAGAAAGGTAAGTTAACCTATTAGTAATGTTTTTGTTCATGTTTAATATAAAACTATATCACATCTCATTCCTTTTCTTCTGCAGTCTCTTCCACGACTACTTCCTTCAATCTTTCCCATGTCTCCTGGGTCTTCAATTGATAGATTTATTATTATTATTATTATTATTATTATTATTATTATTATTATTAATTATTACTCTCTCTTTATCTCTTTTTCTTTGTCTCTTTTTCTCTGTTTTAGTATAGCATGGGTCTTTTTTTTATTATTATTATTTGCAATAAGATCTCTGTATGGTGTTCAGGCAGGATTATAAATCTCTACCTCAGATTCTGGGTAATGAAATTTGCATATATGACAACCACAGTTGGTCAAATGAAGCCATTGGGAAGTACAGTAATTGAATACAAGAAATAGAGTGATTTATTCAAAGGAGAGACTCATGTTATCAGATGATGGGAAGTTAAAAATGAAAAGATCCCCTTTTCATAAAGGAATTCATCCAAAGTACCCAACACACACACAGATACACACATACACACAGAGGGGATGGGGTGAGGAGAGAGAGAGAGAGAAATTTTTCCCAGTACTTGATTAACTTACTCCTATTGTAATGTCCTTGATCTACTAATGAGATCAGAGCCCCTATTATCTATCATCTCTTAAAGGACTTACCTCAAAACCTTTATGCTTAGATTAAATTGTCAGCACATAGACTCTACTGGAAATACTTAAACCACAGTAGTGATTACGGTGGTGTTTATCAATCCCAGTATTTTGTGCATGCAGAAAAAGTTCTTTGTTGTATTATAAGAGATATTTAAAAATCTGTAGGCATCTTATAAGCACTCTACTTAAAAATCAGCTCATATTATTTTGAAGTAAATCTCCACTAATAATTATCTAAGAGATTATGATTATACTTAAAAACACTCGGTAAGATTGCAGGATGTTTATAAAGTAAAGCGTAAATGTAGAATGCCCACAGTTAATTAAATTGCATTTCTTGACAAAACTAAATGTATGCCAATCAGATAGAAAGCTTTTATTCTATCTTACTGATAAGCATTTGAGATTTAGAAGAAAAAAAAAAGGAATGCATAGGGTTTGGAATTATTATAGATGTGAACCACGTCACTAGTAGATAATTGCATACTATTTTCTGGAATGACAATGAGGACGTTCACCTTAAGAAGCTCCCTCTGATGCAGTATTTAAAATCACAAGTCTGGGCTGTGTTAGGAATAAAGCAAAACTGCAGGTGGTGCTTTGGTTCTCAAGTCCTTAACACTTCAAGCACAGCATACACTAACAGGTAAAAGACGGGATCTGTATGGAGTCTAGAAGAAAGTGTTCCAATGTTTAATTTTCCTATTTCGATCTTATTACCAATAAAAACACAATACTATGTATCACAATAGCAAGCAAGGGTAACATAATTAGTAGTTAGTGAATAATTATCATTTGTCTACTTTTATTTGAATTAGTTATTTTAGAACAATTTACAAGGGAACAAAAATGTATTTGCTTTAACTACTGTTTATCACACTTCTTTTGGACTGCTTTAAAAAAAAACAGTGAACTCATCAACCTTTCCCTCTAGAATAAAATTTGACAGCAAAAAAGAATCTTATGTTTCTGTTTTTACTCACTGTATGGGAATAATAAAACTCTGCAGCAAGAGCAGCTGAGGCTCCAGTGATTTCCACACAAGGGCCTCAGAGTCCCTTACCTGTGCAGTGTCACAGGGGTGATTGGCACTGAGAAGGCAAAGAATCACAGCAGAACTGTAGCATGGGAAAAGGCTTTTGAGCTCACAAATGATGTTTAAAAAGTATTAAACAAACATCAGTGTAATGTGATTATCCACCAGGGACCAGTCTGAGCATGGAGAGAGAGAGAGAGAGAGAGAGAGAGAGAGAGAGAGAGAGAGAGAGAATATTCTCCAAGCAGTTCTCACTTTTTATCCTAAAAAATTCTCTGGATAGTTCCTCTGTGCAGAACACAGGTTCAGTCTTTTATAATAGGTATCCATGCAGTCATTTTTTTTGATTATCTTATGAATCAATATCCCATGATTCCAGGCCTTTAATTCTTAGGAGACATACAGCAAACATACATTTTTATTTTTTTTAATCACTGAAGAGCAAATCAGCTCTCTGCCTGTGTTAAGCACAGACAATAAGCTAGTTGGGTGGGACCATGCCATGAAATTACTTTTTCCACCATGGCTAACCCTAACCTTGCTGTGTTTTAGGATGATCCTGAACTCAGGAATCTATCTGCCTTTGTAATCATAAACAACAACAACAACAACAACAACAACAACAACAACAACAAAAACTTACCTGGGTGGGATCTCCTGTGATACCATGCCCTAAATCTCTTTCTCCTCCTCCTTGGTAATTTTCTAACAAGTTGGCCTATGGTGCTGCTGCTTTTGTTTCTTTAGATTTGTGAAGCCCTCATATAATTTATATTGAATTTTTATATTTTACATAGTTGAGAAATTATATATATTTGAACTCATGTATTTAGAGCTCTTTTCCATAGCTTGAAGGTCCCAGTGTTTACTATTTTTCAGAGACATAGCCACAGCCTTGACTCCTGGACTTGTCCTGTTTCTTATTATCGTGGAGTCATTAACAACAACAGGGAGGAAATTCCTTGGAAGGAAAGAGCCCTCAACTACTAGTGGGTCTAGAAAATATAAATATTATTATACAAACAAGCCTTATGTCTATAGCGGCCATTGACACTTATGAAGGCTCATATTGGACTCTGTCCCAGGGACAGGAACCATGTAGCTCTGACCTGGCCAGGGCTACGCTGGGCTTGGCAATTATCTTAAGGAGTACAGGGAATGGTGAATTTTCTGTATTTATTTGTTTTGGAGATAACAACAAGGAATGCTCTACATTTGGGAGGACTAATATTAAAAACAAGGATCCATTTGGAGAAGTAGATTTTTTTTTAAATACCATTCTACACAATTCTTAACATTAATATATAATTTAATGTGCTTATAAAATTACAAAAAATAGCACCAGGTAGCTGTTAAAAATTTTCTAATGGATATCAATGAAAAGCATATGCTGAGGGGCTATTTTTTATTTTGACTAACTGCTCAAAGCTTTATGTGATTACATATAAAATTATATATAAGTTCAGAGGTGATATGACTTGCAAAAATGCTTGTTTAGTAAAATATCAAAATTATATACACTGAGATGATGTCAGAATTCTTTCTCACTAGTGGATAAATAAAAAATAATACCCCAAAACTATAAAACTGCTACGTATTGCTTTCATTTAAGTACCCTTGAAAACCACAACCTAACTTTATTCTTTCCTCTCTACACAGGCAAGTCTTATTAAACATATTTTGAATAACTTTAAAAAGTCTCATACGCATGCTTTATAATAATTTATGTGACTTTTAAATGAAAGAAAACTATTGTAAGGTATATTCTTGCTAATTTTTGAATGGCTGTGTGTTGGTTTCCTTTAACACATTTTTTTTCTTTGAGTTTTAAGTTGATCTCTACAGATCTTGTCTTTTGGACCTGGGATCTCAGGGCCTGAATAATTGGGACGGAGTACAGTCTAATGCTATAGACAATCTTAATTCAGGTTTAGTGTACTATAAGACAGTACACTAAAGGCAGTTGTGGTGCATACCTTTAATCCCAACACTTGGGAGGCAGAGGCAGGCGGATTTCTGAATTTGAGGCCAGCCTGGTCTACAGAGTGAGTTCCAGGACAGCCAGGGCTACACAGAGAAAGAGAAATCCTGTTTCGAAAAAACAAAACAAACAAACAAACAAACAAAAAAGACACAAATGTAGCAAAGAAAGCAATGATCCAAATAAGGTTGTTTGAAATCAGAAAAACATGATCAGAAAAACGTGCATAAACACCAGTAAGTACATACTAATTTTAACAGAGCAGCCCTCTCCCAGAACTTTCTCTGGACAAAGGAATGGAAACACAATTGCCTGGCACTTTCTATAGATTATGTCTGTGGAATCATGAAAGAAAGGTGGAAGGTCATATCCAGATTCAAGTTACACTGACCAGACTGGTTTCTATAGATATATTCTGACATCCAGCAAGAATAAATTTGTCATACAAATTGGATGTAAATGTTTGTTACAAGAGGCACAAAGTCACATACAAGAGCAATCCAGGGAACATGGATTGAGGTAAATGGTCTTGCGCCTTTTCCCTGGAGCTTCTTTTATGGTTCCCCAAGGCATTGTTCAGCATGGGTCATTCTTTCACTATGTTCCTACTAAGTGCCAGAGCAGAAACTTAGCAGAGTGGTGGGTACAATCTAAGTTTTAACAGTAAACTTGAGTATTTAGAAGACATTGTATCTGTTTAGTAAGACACTGAAAATGTTTGCCAGGAAAAACTAGGATTGGAACTGATGGAACAATATTCTCCTTCATTTTACTTAAACATTTTATTTTAACTAATATGTCAGGATATAATTGAAATAAATGACATAATACTAATAACGTTTTTCAATGTGTCTCATAGTTTCATGGTTTAGTTAGTTGAAAAAGTATCAGAGCATGAATATTTATGAGTTGCTATTTTGAGGTATACTAGTTTAGGCACTGATTTTTCTATTAAGTCCTTATACTCATTCAAATTTCTCACATGCTGTTTCTATTTACTAAATGTTATCCTGGCCTTGAAAGTTCTAATGAATTTTTAATTGTGAGATGCTGATTTGGCTTTCTGCGAATATTTAAATGCTGTCCGTCATCACACATTTTACTAAGCAATCTTCCTTAGTTGCTGATGCCTTGAAGCTTACTTATTCCTCTGACAACTTATAATTTGACTTGTTTGACATAGCACAAGAAAAAATATTATTTTATTTTGTAGTCTGTCCTTACTCAGGTTTCTTATATTATAATTTTCCATTTGCATATAGGGACAGTTTAATTGGCTTGTTATCTAAGTTTTTCCTGGAAAAAAAAATTACTCTTCATATAAGCCTACGTTTGAGGCTCACCCGCATTGGTCCTGTTTATTTGCAAACATCTATATATTAATATTCATTGCCTTTTTCGCATATTCTCATTTTTTAAGATATTTTGAAAATAATCTAAACACATTTAAAGTCCTATCACTTCCTCAATTAAAATATTCTGTTAGAATATTTGAAAGATGCTCTATGATTGCTGATGAATATCATTTCCTTTCACCTATGTTTTTGTAGTTGCTTTTTCATAAAAAAGGATATAGAACTGAAATCAACCTTGGTAATCAGAGAATTCACGGGCAGAATAACTAAGGTCAAAGTTTGTGTTTTATTAGTGTAGAATTTTTAAATCACATGATTCTCGGAGTTTGATTTAAAATAATATAAGAAAGTTAAAAAAAAGATTAGTTTAATAAAAGACAAAAATATAAAAGAACTAGTAGAATATTTTCAGAGCATTGAAAAAAATGAATAGAGATTCATAAATGAATTCTTTCTCTGTTTCCTGGAGTTTGATAATGTAGACCTTTAATGTAAATTACATGATCAGTTACTACTCTTCCTTTGAAATAATTCATTTAAATACATATTTTGTATTTTATTCTTTTATATTTTTTGAGAATTTAATTTTATGATTGAGCATCACATTTCTTTTACTGTCCTCCTACCTTTTACTTGTGGTATTCTTATCACACACTTCACTCTTCAAATTTATAGCTTCTTATTTTTCAATTAAAATTGTTGCATATTTACACATAAGTTTATAGGACAACCAACTGAAGCTTATAGCCGACCAGCTTAAAAATAAGTGAGACTCAGACTTTGATTATTTTCTTTGGTTTTGACAGTTATTCTGGGGTAACCTCTAAGCACTTTCCTAACTGCTGGCCTGGCTACTGCCCCAGCCGTGTACCTCAAATACTGGCTGTTTCTCCTGACCATGTGTTCGTGGTACCTCTCTTCTCATGGTACTTTCTCCTCATTAATTCTCATTTTCTGGTTTTTCTCCTTCTGTCCTGCTCTATCAGGTAACTAAAAAAAAAAAAAAAAAAAAAAAAAAAAAAAAAAAAAAAGTGCCACCTTTAGGCAGGAATTAGATATAGCCATTTTTATAACCTCTAGTTTCAAATTAAGATACAAGGTTTGCACAAGAGCTGGTAAAAGTGAGAATTCACTCATAGGCCTAGAACTTCATGAACAGAGTTTAACATGACAACTGACAGCAGCTGGCCAAACCTAACATAAGTTTATAAATAAAATTTGTTGAGATTATTTAAGGTTGAATATATCTTTTTATGACTATGCTTTGGGATTGACTAATTTATCATGGGGTATATTCTTGAGTAAAACTGATTATTCCTCTCCTCGGAACCAAAAATTAACTGCGTCTAGCTTTTTTTCTAGGGGTGAAGCCCTGGGAGAATTCACCTATTCCTATTTCAATAATTATTGTTATTTAAAGTCTTGTTTATACCACTATATTGTTGATATGTCTTGTGTACACCTAAACCTTGTCCTAACTCACTACCTGGGACTGTTGAGAACATGGGCCAGAGAAGAGAACTGAATATTGCTACTTCACTGAACCAGTATAAAATTTCTAACCATTGCAAATATTTACTTCACAAACAAATGCATCACTCACAGTTCATAAAAACACTTGTTTTATACAGCAGACAGAGACTTTTTGTGTAATTCTTTAAATTATAATGTGTTTCAAATGTGACTCTAGATATAACAGTTCACAAGCTTATAGTCATCTCGTACATTAGCTGTGGTGCTTATGTGGTAGCTGGAAAAAGGAAATAGTTTACAGGATAAAAAATAAATGGAACGATTAGTAGATATGAACTGCCCAGTTTCAGCCTTTTTAGTTTTTCTTTTGATTATTTTTTCCCAGTACCTCGTACCTTAATTTGGGGTAGATACCATATTGGACAGTACAGTCCTTAATCAATATTGTTTAGTGCTGTAGGTCTCTAGCTGATTTCCTCTTGAATAGTTTCTCTACATTTCAGACAATGATGTATTCTTGAAGGATATTTTACAGCCTCCAGACCCAAACTGGACTTCTAATAAATTAGCTTCCTAGTCTATTATGTCTCTTCTTCATGCCAAAAGGCTAGAAATGGAAATAATTTATCAGTGTTTCTCTATGCTAGTGCCCTGCAAGCTATTAAAAGCAAATGAAGTCATGTTAGTCAGTAGCTTCGCAGCCAGTTTTGGTTGCTTGAGCTCCAATCCTTAAGTATTTGTTTGATTTATAGGAATTTGTAAAACTATTATTAAAGAAGGTAAACCTCATGACAGACTACTATCCCCTGTAGTATTAAAATGAACCACCTGTCAAAGGTACAGATGTGAGAAAGAGATCTGATGGATTTTCCAAGTACTGGAAAAAAGACAGGAGAAATTCAGGTGATAGTAATAGTACACAGAATTTATTATGAAATACCGAATACACTTAATAACTAAATGAATCATAACATGAGAAAGACACTTGTTAACAGAGCTGAAGATAATTTTATGTATATACACATTAGCTTTCATGTATGAACATGTAGCCTTGGGGCTGTCAGATCCCCAAAAGTAGAATTACGATTATGAGTCCACATATTGCTTTTGAGAACTGAACCAAGGTCTCTGTAAGAGCAGGAAATGCTTTAATCTTTGTACCATCTATGCAGACCTCAGACTTCAAAAATTAAAAATAATACAGGGAGACAGAATAGAAAGCCCAGAAATAAATCTACACATTCATGGTTAGCTGATCTTTAAGAAAAGTTAAGCTGTAGTAGTGTTTCTTTTATACACATGAGTGCCTTTATGTTTGGGATAGAGATGCCAGTGGTGAGATTTTTTTTTTTTGGTTGAGTCTATGCAGTTCTTGCACATGTTGTCAGTTTCCTTGGGTTCACATGCATATAATTTTTGTGGGGTTCTAAAAATTCTATTTACTTAGACTCATCTACCACCTGTGCTTCTCTCAATCTTTCTACTTTCTCTTGACCATAGATCCCTGAGACTCTGAGAGGGGGCATTGACAAAGATTGGATATTTAAAGTTGAGTGCTTCAAAACTCAACTCACAACACATTGTCTAATTTTGTGTATTTGTAGGAATTTCCATTTACTGCAAGAAGAAATTTCTCTGATGATAGTTGATGGATCCTCTGTTCTATGGATATAAACATATTTCTTTGGTAGTCACTTATATTGCTATCACTCTTAAGCAAAATAATAGTAAGATTTTGCTAGGTTCATGATATATCTAGTGAGGTTCATGGACACTTGAAAATATGGTGTATGAGTTCAATCTCATGGAGTGTGCCTTAAGTCTAATCAAAAAGCAGTTAGTCACTCTCATAATTTTTGTGCAACTATTACCCAAGAATATCTTAAAAATATGATTGTTGCAAGATACAGGGTTAGTACATGAGTAATAGTGAGGTTTAATTTTATCTTATGGTACCATGCAAAGCAATTTCTAGCCCCATTCACTACAGTTTGTAGAGGTGAAGCTTATATTTTAGCAAAATCTCTATTTTTCCATGTTCAATGTCATATGTAATCTATGTCTTTAATAATAGAGTCTTGGTATGAAGTTATAGGTAGTAACCAATAACCTTGGCAATAGCCTGTGCTGTTTGAGAAGATTCTATAGGACTTCTGCAGGCACTGGGGATTTTACTTAATGCCATAAGACATCTAGCTATGATATTATCTCCCCATCATTTGGTGACTTCATTTAAATTTTTTATATATGGATGTGTTTTAGGAAACTTCTAAAGTAATAACATATGTTTTTTTAAAGGCTTCATTGTTAGCTGACACTCTTCCAAATCCATCCCTTATTCTGAACTCTTTTCATCCTTTTTCTTTAATAATTCTATTCTAATTTTCCCCTCAAATTTTTAATGATTATTGGAATATAACCATGGAATTAACTGTCACAAAGAAATCAAATAAATATTAAAATAGCATTATCATGTATAAAAAATCAAATATATACTAAAGTACAAATACAGAGAGAAATCCAAAATAAAATAAAATAAAAGTAAACACAGATCATATATAAGTCAAGCATATGTTAATATGAGTAAAGGAAAGACATGGTCTTTATCTCAGAACAGAAGATGTTTGAGTACATAATGAAAATAAGCTTGCATCCTCAAAATTATCCAAATGTTGCTGAAGCTTTAGTCTTCTTTTTGTACTTTTTCACCTTCCTAAGTTTTAAGTTTTCAATGTTTAAATCTCTGAATCTTTGCACATGTTCATCAAAATTTCTCTATAATTTTGTTGTTTCCTCAGGAAAATTCTCATGAGACAGTGTCTTTTTTTTCTTCACTATTCTACACAGATGTGGTAAAAGTTGCTTCCCTTCCAACAGCAAGAAAAAGATGAATTGCTTTTTAAAAACTATGATCAATATAACTCCAGAAGTTAAGTGTCAAATAAGAACTGGACAGGAAGAATATCAAAGAGATTGCAGAAATACCAAAGAGTAAGAGATCAGTTAGAGTTATAGATAAAACCACCTGAGAGTCACAATATATATAGTTGCTGGTGGTTGTTGTTGTGGGGATAGCACTCAACCTGAAATTTCTGGTGCTCATATTCATAGTGTAAGAATAAAATCGAATTCTATAATGTTGCTTCTGGTTGCTTCCAAGAATGTGAATTAAAATTCTGTTGTTGATATTTTCTCTCTCCATGGGGCTGTACAATACCAACCAACTAGTGCTCCCAGGGTCTAAACCACCAGCCGGGAAGCACATAGGAAGAGACCCATGGCTCCAGTTGTATGTGTAGGGGAAGATGGCCTTGTCGGCCATAGGTGGTAGAGGAAGACTTTGGTCCTGTGAAGGGTGGATGTCCCAGTGTGGGGGAGTTGGAGGGCAGGGAGGTGGGAGTGGGTAGGTGAGTGGGGGCACATCCTCATAGAAGCAGGAGGAGGGGGAAAGGGATAGAGGGGTTCTGGGTGGGGGGAAATGGGGAAAAAGGATAACATCTGAAATGTAAATAAAATATCCAATAAAAAAATCCTCTGTTGCTGAAAATATTACACATTTCAGATGAAGAGCTTGGAGGAACAGAACTTAAAAAGACCTAGAAACTTTCTTCCTGAGGATTGGAATTTAAAATATCCTAAGGTGTTTTGTAAGCAGCTGGTGGGGGGGAAATCGATAGTCCAACGTACCTGTAAAGTCTACAAACCATAGTAATAATCAGCGTGGCAACATATGCCCAGGGGTTCAATAATTACTGAAATTTAAATCTTAAAAATAACCAACAACCATCACATTGAAATATCCACTTAGTATTAGGAAATTCATCACAGAATGGTAAGTTAATGTAGAGGAGAATCAACTACTGATGCTTTCCCAAACCAGTATACTCTTTGACTATGTTCATAATGCTTATAATTAAAATGTTTTTTAAAGTGGTTTTTGCCCCACTCAGAAACGATTTTATTGAAACAGATGGAAAACATTGTAGAAATCTATAACTAATCAAAACACAAAGAACAATTCACAGTATATTTACAATCCTTTACTGATACATCAACAATACAAACCCCATGCTCAAGGCTTACAAAACAACACAGAAATGACCCTAAAAGGTGGAGAAGGCAATGAACTTGGAAAACTACTACAAGATAGAGTCTTCTACATGTGACAGGGAGATGCTCTCAAAATCTCAAATATGTGGCTGCTTAACCAAGACATTCAAACTGACAAAAGCAGTTAACATACTGTGGTTCAAAAAAATCTCATAAGACCTCATGTCTTGATAAAGACCTATAGGCAATAAATGGCTTATGCAGAATCAGTATTCTTCTGGTATAGTTTTTCTTGTCCAAAGGAGTCAATACTAAACAGTAATTAAAGAAGAGCTCATATATTAGAGAGAAAGTTTGGGGTACATAGGAAGGTTACAGTTGGGAGGCAGTAGGATGAAACAGCAAATACAGTACTCATGTATACTTGATCAGAAATAATAAAATAAATGAAAAAGAGTAAAACAAAACAATACAAAAAAATAATATTCCTGACCAACCTCATACAAAAAAGTGGCATTTCTATGTCCTTGAATAGTTAGACGTTGATAATGGGAGCTTTTGACGCAGCATCTCTGATTTCTTGCACCAAACAAAATCTGTACTGTCATCCATAATTGTCCATGGTCACATTTATGGTTATTTGTTTCTCCCTGTGCCTTTGAGTTTCTGTGTTACATTCTTTAATATAATCTGAAGTCTCTTTAGATGAGGATAATGATACAAAACATTCCTTAATGTTCCTTACTTTACAAGAAATTCAACCTACAGTGTGCTATTTTTTACTGTAAAGCCAAGCTCCAAGATAGATGACTGCACAAGCTCAGCCTATGAGTTCTTCTGTGGCCTTTTTACTTTCCTGAAACTCCTGCCAATTTACACTATCGCCAAAAAGAATGTGTGGTGTTCCTGTCCTTTGTCCATTCCTCTGGCCATCCTCCAACAGAGAGTTGTCTGCCTATGACAATGAACTAGTCAAAAGTTTGAGAGAATGCTGGGGCTGTCATGTCATTATGCATCCCAATGAAAAAGATGCCCAGGCTAGGAAAAGCTGGCCCATGAGATGAAGGATCCCTGAGAGCATAGAGAAGAAATCACATTTTCCTACACCAGAGGTCAAACCTCTTCCAACTATGCCAGGCCACAGTGGGACTGAAGCCAGAAGAAAAGTCTTAAAGGGATAGACAAGGGGTATTAAGACACTTCTGAAAGAAATTCTGTTTCTGGTCTTCACAAGGCATAAACCAGCTTTGATGTTCATATTAATCTTGGAGCTGCCTCATTCTAACACTACTGGAAAAATATACCTTTTTATTCATCTACACTCTGTTCATGTTCTCTCTCTCTCTCTCTCTCTCTCTCTCTCTCTCTCTCTCTCTCG
>JANHMN010000011.1:49812520-49843004 GCA_030674055.1 Rhabdomys pumilio
CCTCTCTCTCTCTCTCTCTCTCTCTCTCTCTCTCTCTCTCTCTCTCTCTCTCTGTCCTTCCTTCCTACTTTCCTTCTTTCTTTTTTAAAATTTTCTAACAAACTGTCTCATTACATTGTTCTGACTTGTTCAGGAATGTCAGAGAACATTATTATACTTTAGCGTACTTCAGGTAAAAACATTCTAGACCTATGAAACCAATTGATTTCTCTTATCTTCATTTGTGGTCCCCTTTCTTCCCTGATGCAGATGAAGGAAGTTAATATAGTTTGCTAGCTGTTTTAATTCTTCTCAGTAAGATCTTGTTACTCTTTGTCTATCCAGAATGTTGGGAGGCATTTTGCCTGCTTCTGTGAAAGCCTGCTTGTCAGGCAGAGTCAAGGCAGGGTCGACTGGCAGATTTCCTGGCCAGCTGACACATGGAAGAGTAAGAGGAGCTACACTTGAAGCTCAAGGTAAGGGGCTCAATAGTCTATTAGTCTTGGAGGGAGGAACAACGAGGCCTCTAGATAGAAACTGATGTCCAATGTTTGTCAGGTATGGTTTCTGCTGGCTTGTGGCTTTGTTTCCCACAACACTGTAAACTATATAAAGCCGAAGAACATTAAACTCGGAGCTGCCACAGTATTCACTGGACAGCCCTCCTGATTTGTAACTTTTGTCTCTGAGTCTTCTTTCCATCTTTCTTATAATCATCCTTACTTCCTGCTCAGAGGAACATTTGACTTCCTACCATCAGACCAAGTTCACTAGACCTGCTGCAATAGAAATAGAATATAAGCAGGGCGGTGGTGGCGCATGCCTTTAATCCCAGGACTTGGGAGGCAGAGGCAGGCGGATTTCTGAGTTCGAGGCCAGCCTGGTATACCAAGTGAGTTCCAGGACAGCCAGGGCTACACAGAGAAACCCTGTCTCGAAAAACCAAAAAAAAAAAAAAAGAAAGAAAAAAAAATAGAATATACATTTCACGTCTCCATTAAGGTAAGTGTTTTGTTATCTCAAGAATCAATTATCCAGAATTTTCACTTACTAGATACCTTGCATAGCTTCAAAGAAAACAGGATTCAAAGATTTTATGTCATCTCTGTTTTGAAAATGTTAAAATCACGTGTAACTTCAGTTTTCTCAAAAAGGAACAATGAATGGATTTTTCAATCATATAATTATTTTTTTATTTTTCTTAATCCTAAATGAAGACATATAGTCCATGAAACTTTAATGCATTAATATGTAGTACTCACCATTAAACTGTGGGACTAAATTAGGGACTTTTTAGAAAACTGTAACATATACAACTCTGAAAAAACTAGAATGTAAAGCAGCAACGTTAAAAATATTGAAATATTAATTACAACTATATTTGGTATACTCATGGTAACCACACAGATTTTGTGTTATTCTAAAGATAATGGTGTAAATAAACATAGGTAATTTCAAAATAGTGCAGTATAAAATTGTACTCCTTATGAGTATTATCAAAAAAACCTAAAATGATTATCCAGAACGGTAATGCAATCCATTAATAAAATGATATGTGAATAATTTAGACTTATGATAAATAGTATTGTAAGTGAATGTGTTTACTTATATGACAGTGTGTAAGTGTTTTCTCCTGTGTTCCAAGAAGTCCTGTTTGACTAAGAGTGGTTTAGCCTTATTTAAATTACTGAATATTTTTTTCGTTATTACTGTTGTTGCTTGTTTGTAGATTTGTTATTATGCCATATGATTTTTCTCTACAACACCTTAAAATCTATTTTAAGGATATTATAGTCATTCTGCCAGTTGGAAGATCTTATTAAACACAACTATATTTGTGTAGTTAATTAAAAGTTTGAAACCCAGTCCACAGAACCTGCTATATAACAAAACACTTTTACACTTGGATTATTTTTCAAACTATACTATTTAATTCACTAGCATACTGTTTTATATTTCATCCAGTTATTTATATAGGCATGTAAGGTATGATTTTTTCCTTAGTAAAAAAGGTATAAATAAGTTTTTATTTTATTGCAAAGCACCCTATGAAGCAGACAGTAGATATCCTCACTTAAAGAAAAATGGTTACAAAGGCTTATGTGTATATGGTTGAATTAAAATCTGATAAACCATCTCTAAAGTTGGAATACACTTTTACACCCACATTAGGCCTATTCTTCATCTCCATCATCAAGTTAAGTCTGTTCGGTGATCATATGTAAACAGTAAGCACAATCCAAGGATGATAATTTTCTGAATTCCCCTGAGCAAGCCAGGGAAATCAAGCCACTAAATAAAGCCGTCTTATGTGCGGACCACAAAGAATGGAGAGATTCTTCCATCAGTTCTCTGCTACATAACTGACAGTTCAGGGACTGATACAAAATTGATTTACCCCCATTTAAAAGCCACTCTTGTTTTTGCATCCTTTCTTGTATTTAATTTAGAAAAACAAAAAGTATATATTTTATCTCATAATTGTAGCTATGCCTTTTAAATGCAGCTTGTAATTCTTATGGGAGAAAATCAGGTGACAGTTATTGAACAATAATTAATAACTTAAAGTCCTTTAAGCTCAAAAAGAGTAAGTCTACGGATGCTACCTAAAACCTAGTTGAGATAGATTTTTCAAGTATCAGTAAGATTAGACTTTAAAATGTTACCATTTTGTAGTGCAAAGCATGTTTATATAAACTAAACTACTGGACAAAAAAAAAAATGTAATCATCACAGACTGAGATTTTCTTGTGAATTCCACTTCGTTTCCAATCCATCTCTTAGGTCGATCAGGCCCAGCAGTCTTCTTGAATAAAAGACCATTTCTTCAACTTAGTTTTCTTCTCCTTCTTTGATAATACAAATGCACCAATCACTGAGCAACAAAAGGCCATATAATAGCAAAGCTAATGCACCGGGGGACATCTCAAAGGGCCACCAAGATGGTCTCTGTGAGGAGGGTTGATTACTTGTCTGCAATGATAATTTCGCCTGGGAAGCAGTTAGTGTTTCCAGTTTGTGAAGTCTCTGAAGGACATTCTGCATGTCCTCCTGCAATCTGGTGAGCCCAAGAGCGATCTGCTCGTTGAGGCTGCCTCTGGCCCCTCGGTCTGAGTCCCAGCGTTCTGCTCTCCATCACCTCCACTTCTTACTTGCTGGACCCTTGGTTCCTTCACTCAAGTACGACATTCTATGCCCTACTCTCCCTCTCCTGACACTGGAGAAGTCCTCGTTCTCTCAGCCTCTTTTCTCACGGTGTGGCGCTCCACTGCTACTTGTGCCATCTTCTCCTCCGTGTTTCACTTCACCTTTTCCCTTGACTGCTATGCTACCACCTGCACTTTCCCAATGCTGCCATTTCCAGGAGATTGTTGAGCATCTTCATGAAAAACAGAACTTTCCAAGCGCTGAGTAGGATCATCACCTAAGTAATACTCTTCTTGTCCAAATTGCTCTATAGAATCACAGTATACTTCACTAACTGAATCACTTGCCAAATGATGTATTTCTCAACCCTCTTCACTGGGATCTTCATTTGTATCTTGGTGAACACAGACAGCAGTGTTTGCTGTCCTCTGCAAGCTCTGTTCTCCAGGCTTCTCATCTTCACTGTCTCTGGTACTCCGGGAAGAATCGATATGACTGACACTGTGTATATCTTGAGCAAAGCTATCTTTATAGTCACTGGTAACTATGATTTCCAAATTCTTATCTGTTGATTTCTTCATCATTTTCTTATCATCACTGCCACTTTGTTCTGCTCTTTTTAACTCTTCTTGGGCCTCTTCTTCCTCAGACTCAGCCCCACTATCACTGCTCTCTGCTTTACCATTAACAGCTTTGGCATTTGAAGAGGTCAGAACATTACCAAGATCTGAGGTCAAGTCAGAACTCGTGCTGCTCTTTTTGTCTTCTACAGTCTCATAAAAATGGACCTATAACATGCAGCAACTCTTCCACTTTCTCAGTCATGGGCATCGTTTCAATAATCTTTTTTGTTTTTTCAACATATGCAATCATGGCTTCTTCTTCAGTCATATCATCCAGCGAATTCCAAGCATCCCATTCATATCTTCCAATAGGATCCCAGAATCCAGGCCTTGAAAGTTTACAGGGTCCTTCAGTTGCCTGTTTGTAGAAGCTATAGAACTTAAGCGTCATTTTATTTGTTGGTTGGAATGATCCATTTTTCGGCAAACTTTGGATCGCCTTCACGACCGCCTCAAACCTGGTTTTATACACTGATCGTGTGTCCGCCATCTCCAGCTGCCAGCGCCGGCCTCGGTCCCAAGGTCTGTCCGCGGGAATCACACAGCAGCTTTCCCAAGAGCCTGCATGAAACTGAACACCGAGAGCTGGTGCGGATTAATGAAGGGAGCACAGCTGGTCAATTCCCCTTTGCCTGCCCAATCAAGGCCATCAAGATATAATTTTTATACTAATAAATGAAATAAATGATGATAGATATTTGCATTGTAATAAAACCATATAGTTTTAAAGACATTTGTTATAAATTTTATGACTAGATACTTTTAAAACGTTTGTTTCATGGATTTAAACACATCAGAAAATTTTCAATTCTTTTTTCTTTACTTATTTATTTTTTATTTAGAGCTATCTAATTTGCAATCTTCCCCTAGCTTTTGAAAACATTCTTTCAAAGTCAATAAGTTTCAATATATGAAAAATATCTAGGATGACACTGAAAAAATATGTTCTTTTTTCTCCTTACCATCATGTAAGAAACAGTAGTTCTTATAATATCCCTCTTTCCTTTTTTCAAGAGCTTTATATTCTGTTAAATGCCTCTAAAACCAGAAACCCACAGAAGACTGATTTCCTAATTTCCTCAAATGAACTAAGTGAAATTTGCACATTGTACTTTTTGGTATCACTTCTCTGCTTTCTAAACTATGTGACTATAAAAATGCATTTGTTAAAGTGTTCACATATTTTAGGCCCCTGGTTACTTTTCTCATTTTGGAGTCCATAATATTCTTGGGAAATAAAAATCAATAGCTCAAGATAGTCCACTGGCATACCCAAAACAATAAGAAAGCACATTTATATAAGCTACATTACACTAGATTCAGCCATGTGTTGAAATAACTTTTGCTAAGATAAAGTTTTAACTAATCCCCTTGCTCTCCATAATTAATGAAGTTAGTTAAGCTTCACTTCTCCAATTTAAATCATGTTTCAATCACACTGGCTTGAAAGCATGCTTATTCTAAAATCAAGTTTTGTTTTTTTTGTTTTTTTTTTTTCCTAACAAACATAAGGCATCCCTCTGAAAGAAGTGTTTGTGAACAAGAACACTGGGAATTGCATCTGGTCAATATGCAGTCTTTGTAGCTCTATGAGAGAGATTCTTCAGCAGTGAATTTGTGAGGTGAATAATTCAGGTAAGAATTGACATTGCTGGAGGCCAAATTGCTGAAATATTTCTCCATTAGAATTATACGAACATGAGAGATTTTTGGAGAGAGAATAAAGGTCATTTGGTCCATCAAGGCATATCCTTTTCTGTACTCCATTTCCCCAAGGATGGCATCTAATTGTTTCTTGAATGACATTCCTGCTTTTTGCCTCAACAACTTTGCCTGCAGGCTCTTCTTAGCATTTATTATTCTCCACATGAAAAGGTACTTTCTGAAATATGTGCTGAATTTATTTTTTAATTTCCATTTATGTCTTCTTGTCCTATAATCTGTGCTGAAATGGAAATAATAATTTAAGTTGACATTATCTGTGGCAGTTAAGACTTTATATGCTTCACATCAGACAGCTCCAAAACTGTCCTTAATATTATATGCTAGGATTTACACTTGGGACCACCTGACCTGCATAGCAAACAGTGGCAAAGGTTTCAGTTAAAAAGAGTGACTTCTGTTCAATAAAGCTAACTGAAAATTTATTGCATTTCTTGCAAGATGTTCTTGTCGCTTACTAAGAGACATAGGCCTGTATAGGTGTTGTATATACATACGCTTGCTTGAACAAGCTCCCACTGAGAATAAAGTGACACCCTAACACAAGCCTTTTTGTACTGCATAGTTTAGAAAGCAGGGACCTTTTCCTGCCTTCTAAATTTGTCTTCAATGCTGCAGCTTTCATGCTGCAAAAATCAGGTAAATGTTAGATATTTCACATTAACAAGTTCAGCTGCCAGCTTTACATTTAATGCTTGCCCCATCTGAAATGATATTAGTCTGTAATTAGATTTGGGTGCATTTTTTTTTTTTTTGGAGTGATGATTGCGGACTCATCCGATTGTGGTCATTGCAGTTCTTGGGTCTCTGGTCTGGACATGGATTGTATTTTTAAAACATAGGGTACTGAGTTGGGCATAGTAGTGCATAGTTTTAATCCAAGCACTTCGGCAGAGACAGGCAAAAGTGTCTTTGAATTCCAGGCCATTATGGTCTACATAGAAGTCTTCAGTATCACAAGGACTACAAAGCAAGATACTGCACTAAAAACAAAACAAAACAAAAGCATCAGTGAAAGAAAGACAGTAAGACATGATTCTCCACGACTATGACTTCCTTTGCTTCCTTTAGGTTCCAGCCTTGAGTTCCTGTCCTGATTTTCTTCCATGACTGATTCTTAGGAAGAGTCCTTCTCCAAGTACTTTGTTCATGATGTTTTATCATAGGAATAGAAATTAAACTATTCATAGGGATTTTATGTTTAATAAAATATTAGTAAATTATTGGAATAAAATATGCTATTATTTTCAACTAATAAATCCAATTCTATCCAGTTGTCTTCAAAGTCAATACTGTACTATAATTCATTCTATGGATATAATTCATTCTGTGCAAAATACTCTATACAGTTTTTTAATTGCCTTATTACAACTTTCATTTCTGCAGATGTTTCACTTAATTATTTTTTCTATTGGTGGTGTTGATAGGCTGGTCAAAGTATGTCTCATGTTCTTCTTTTTTATATTAATATAAAATGCAAAATACTTGAGCATTCTTCATTTTCTTATTCAGGTACTTGTCCCATGAGTGAAGGACCATTGGAGTCACATTTTTGTTATATATATTTTTAAATGTAGAATACACAATAACCCAAGTGAATAAATCAGTAAAATACAGCTTTCTGTCTTTACATAGGAAACAATGATTATTTGAGTGTTATTCTGAAAGAAAAGATTTATTTATTGCTCTAGAGGCAGGAAGACCTGGGAGAATGGCACTAACAAAGGAGGCAGACTGAAGTCACATGCAATAGCTAACTTTATACAAAATATCAAATAATTTATACTATATGAGTGTTAAGAGCCCCATGGGTAAAGTGTACAACCACAAGGGTTAGCTTCACAGAGCAAAAATATTTTCTATAGAGGCATATAAACAAATAATATTAGCCAGCACTAATGAATAACCTGGATTAAATATAATACCACTGCCACACCTGGGAAGGGCATGAAAACATACTCCAAGAACAATTATGTGCTTTTGAAGAAATTGAGATCATAAAACTCCTGCCTTGGTTTCTTATAGTTTTCTCATCAACACATGGAAATCTCGCAGGACTCCATTCTTGGACTGTGTTTTGACACACATTGTTCTCTTTTGAGACAATAGAAATTTGTAGTTCGTCAGGTATAAGACAGGAAATATGTCATTTCCACCATGGAGTTCAAGACACAGCTCAAACAACAGGAGTGAAGTGGTGCTTCTGTCTCTAAATAGGTATAATCATGCTTTCAAAATTTGGATTTTATAACAATCATAACTTCCTAGTTATAAAATAATTTTGATTTGGATTTTATTTAGTACAAATAAATTTACATTTGAGTCAACAATTTAAATATTATATTTACATTAATTTTTTACCACTGGATAGTTTTTAAACCAAATACAATTTATTCAGTATCAAACATTTGCTTTAAATAAGCTTCATCCATGTTATTGACCTTTCTTTAAGACTATATTAAAATAGTATACCAGTTATACTTTACAGAGAAATTATGTAGAAGATGTAACCTTTCTTATTATCAGGGTCATTGTCATTAGTTTGACTGTCACAAGTCTAGGTGAGACCTCCTTATGATCACTAGAGAATTTTTAATGACAAAGAAAAAAGTTATGACAAAAGAAATTTTTTCTATTCTTTTTATCATGAAAGCAGCAGGATACTTTTCTTTATGACAAGTAAAGTGAATCTTTCTTGCTTTCTGTCCTTTTGAAACAATTTTTGGAATAAGAGGGTCACAAAGTTTTAGTAAAAAGTCAGTCATTCAGAGAATATTTAGAATTTCTTGTGCCATTTTCTAAGTTTGAAAAATAGCTGAATCTTTTGGATGCATTCTTACATGTAAAAGTTCCAATTCCCAATCCCCCACTAGTAAAATAATTAAGGGTGTTATAATCATAAGTCCATGATCTTTATCATAGTAATATAATGGTCCTTCCTTGATTGTTTAAACACTATAGGGTGTTTTTATAGGACATTTATAGGAGATGAGGCACAGTACCTTGAAGAATAGTTACATATAGTACAGAATAACACCTCACTGCTGAGGAAAAAGGAGAAGGTATGGTCAACAGTTACTAAAGTTGAATTATTTTCCTGGAAGATGAATAATATTATATATAGTATGACATTATTCTAATATTCAATGTCTTTGCTTTTAGAAAACAAATATTTTACTTAGTAAAACACACTTATTAAATATTAATATATATTCAGGTTAAGAATATGTCCGTCTCCTCATATATCAGTTTTTTGGTAAATTCATTTAAAATATTATCAACTAATTGTATTCAGGGTACAACACATACTTGTACTGGTCACTGTATTTTCCAATTGCAAGCCTGAAATTCAGCCTCCTCTCTCAAAGAAGTTAGTTATTAATTACCCTTTCCTTACTGACTCCCTGCACCCATATAGTGTTTTATTGCTATCAAATTTATTCATATTAAAAATTTCTCAAAGGAAATGTGATGAGTTTATTCTCAAATATATATATATACATATACATATATATATACATATATATATCATATTTTTTATATTTCATATTTTATACTATTTTATGCTCATGTTACCAGGAAAAACGTGGAATGCAGGAATTTAAAATCATGACTGTTTTATGAAGACATGAATAGCTTGTCATTCTACTATAAAATAATTCAAAATAAATTTCTGCTAAAGAATTACATTATTTATTACTAATGGATATAATATTCATTCAGGTTTTTGTAGTTAATAATTACAAATAGACTAGCACCTGATAGGTACTTTCTTTAATAATATGTTCATAAAAGACAACAAAATAAATATGATTAGAAACATATATGAAATCCTGCCTTTAATAACTAAATCTAAACTGTCAGATTGTAATATTCTAAGCAAATGAAGATGCATTTGTCTTTTAGGTGTTAATTAAATTGGCACAATTATAAATTTGTGATAAGTGATAAAACAGAGTATGGCCTGCAATAGCCTGAAGTTCATGCCCACCATAAACCACTATTATTCTAATGAATGACAACTGATTTCTAATGCAAATTATTATTGTGAGTAAACTGCATGTTGGCTTGACACTGCCTCCCATAGAAGCTGGCAGTGATCTCACCAGTCTCTTTCTTCTCCCTAGTCTATCCCTTTCAACAAACACTTTAACAGCTGTGAATGCAAACAAGGCACATTTGGCAAAAGTAGGAACCAGATGCCGAAGTCTGAATGTATGTTCTACTCAAAGCTTCAGAGCCTACTGCTCACACCTCACTATCACCTTGTTTGGCTCCCTGTTTAGATGATCTTCTGGCAGAATACACAGTCTCATCTGGAAGTAGTATTGAGGTCACACAGTTTGGCTTTGTTCTGATTATCTTAGCTGAATACAGCTATATTTTGTTTCATTTATTTTGTCTAAAAATATTTAGAGAAAATAATATAGTAATCCTATATATATGCACAAAAATTGTTTTGAATAATATAGAGGAATTTTAATCCAGCAACATGCCTGCTCTGGAAAGGGATCATATCCAAAGACCTTCTAGATCTGTGTGATCTGGCTGCAATACAGACATACCTTTATCCCAGGAGAAATAAGCAAACAGATATTTGAGTTTAAGGCTATCCATCTATAAAGCAAGTTTTAGGTAAAGAAAAGCTTAGGTCTATGAGTAGTTTAATGTCTGTAATTCTAGAACTAAGGACACAGAGGTGTGCAGATCTCTGAGTTCTAGTCAGCCAGTTCTGTTCATTCAATTGAGGTCATTCATTCAGTGAGTGCATGCAGTGGAGTTGAGTTTGTTCTTGAGCTCGTGCAGGACAGTAGAAGTAAATGTTGAAGCCAGAGAATAGGAGCCAGAAGATTAAATAAGATTTCTAGAGTTAGTTTGAGGCCAAGCAGAACAGCTCAGTCAAAAGCTGAGAGAATCCAGTTTGAATCACTCAGATTGGAGAGGAGTTTCAGCCAGAACAGGTGAGTTGAACCTGCCAGCCAGAGTTCAGAAAGAAGTAAGAATAGATGAACTTATTCAGCAGTAAGCCTCTGAGAGGACAATTATGTAAGGCCAATAAAAGTTACATTTACAGAAGGATATATTAAGGTTCATTGGTATTAAAGTAACATTTTGGGAATTACAATTTTACCAAAAGCGAAACTGTTATAAATAAAATCACTGAAACATATAATTAAGTGATAGACCTTCAAAAGAATGAGCACCATAAATTCATGGTAGGTGCTGCACTGGCATTTATTTACTATCTACCCAAAGATTGTGAACTTCTCTCAAGTTGGACTTCTTTTTTGTCATGCTTTTTGTTTGTTTGTTTGTTTGTGGGTATGTTGTATGTATGTATGTATGTATGTATGTATGTCTACTGGTTCATTTGAGACTGGGTCTCACTCTGTAGTTCATCCCAGATTGCTCTTAAATTCATAGTGATATTGTAGTTCTGGTATTACAGCTGTGAGCAACATACCCAGCACCATACCCAGCTCAGATACTTACTGAGTTTTAAAATGAAGTAGAATTAATCACACTTCTTGTTCCACTTACTTCTCTCAAACATCTCACCATTACCATCGATCATACTTCCCTCATCTCTGCTCATTCTCAAGTGCATAATCTCTTTTGGATTGATTATTAATTTCAAACGCTAATACACACACACACACACACACACACACACACACACACACTTTTGTTGTTTTGAGATAAAACAGACAAGTAAGTCTCCCATTAGTATTATTTTCACATTGCTACAACAGAATACTGGACAAGAGGCAATGTAGGAATAAAAAAAGATTAATCCAACTTCGAATTTGAAACAATACAGTGCAGCATTTCAGGGAAAACCCTATACAGGGAGGCCATTAATTATTTTGCATTAAATCCAGAAACCAGTAACTGACCTGGAAGTAGGATCAGATAGTAAATGTGTCTCTAAAACCACTTCCTTCGACATGGTTCCAGACCTAATGGTTCCATAATCATAAACAGCACTCTGAGCTGGAAACCAGACATTCAAATGAGAGACTTTGTGTGATGTTTCATAATTAGGCAATGGTAATTAATACAAACAAAGTGTAATTTGTCCTGGGTAAAAATAATGTTTTGCTGCGTCAATTTGAAATGTTTCTAGAGGTTCAAAACTGAGGAAGTGAATGAAGAGAAATGTTGACTTCTGAGTCCCTGTGCTTATGAGATTTCCACATCCTTTTCATTCTATCAAAGAAGGGAAGATATGATATTAAGTGATATAGGTTTAGAAGAAGGCTTACTCAGACTAAACCTGAAGAAAAGAACACAGTATGATTTTTGACTGCAGAGATAAACGTGGAATACCTGCCGCATATAAAGACTAAATACTCACGTTATGAAAACAGCAGCAGCAACAGCGAAAGTGTTTCTCACACTCTTTTGGAAAAGCATAGGAGCAGAAATCACAAGACAGTGAGGAAATGCCAATAATGTATCTCTAAACATTTCATCTGTATGAAAGCAAATCTACTTAATCTACATGATTTATATTTCTTGATTAGTATGTATGGACTCTTTAAAGTTGTTTGTATATTGTATTAATCAGGGGTCTCTAAAGTCACAGAATGTTGAAATGTCTCTCTATATTAAGGGAATTTATTGTGATGACTTACAATATGTAGTACAACTAACCCAATGATGGGCAGCTGTGGATGGGAAGTCCAAGAAGCTAGTAGTTGCTAAATTCCATGTTGTTTCAGCTATTCTTCTGTAGAAGTAGATTCCAACAGATGTGCTGGCAAGTAAATGCGATCAGGTGAAAAAGAATTAATCTTCCTTCTTCCAATGTACTTATGTAGATCTTTAGCAGAATGTGTGGCTCAGATTTAAGTATGTACCACCACACTGGGATCTCAGACTTGCTTTGATCCCAGCCTGACTTTGAACTTTAGTGATCTGCTTGCCTGAGTCTCCTGGGATTGAAGGCTTGTACTACCTTGCCTGGGTCTAAGCTTTCCATGGCCACTATGCCTCAAGGTCTATATGCTAAGTTCTGGATAAGAAAGTGTCTTCTAGCTTCAAGATCTGGATCACAGGTAAGCCTTTTAATTCTTGATTATGTAGTTCATTCCGTGTGTGTGTGTGTGTGTGTGTGTGTGTGTGTGTGTGTGTGTGTATGTGTGTGTGTAGGCTTAGATTTTTCAAAACCTACTTTAATGAGGGTTCTTAAATGCTTCAAAATTCCTTCTAACTCACTTACCAAAGGTAGGGGAATAGAAGCATTAATAGGAAAAGGGGGATGTGGACCTGTTTGAAAATAGTTTGTGTTTTGGGAGGGTAATTCCAATCTTCTTTATCAGACTATTAGCAA
This sequence comes from Rhabdomys pumilio, assembly GCA_030674055.1. Lineage (NCBI taxonomy): Eukaryota > Metazoa > Chordata > Mammalia > Rodentia > Muridae > Rhabdomys > Rhabdomys pumilio. The sequence goes on from JANHMN010000011.1 coordinate 49,825,328, forward strand.
TCCAGTCCAAAACACCAAACACAAATCAGTAGCATTTTCTCAATCCGGAAGAAACTGTGAGGTTCCACCAAATCTACATGTTTCTGCAGAGGAAGCAAGAAGCATCCAGAATATCATATGAATTTCTCTGGAACACCTCTCTCTATGAAGTCTTGGAAAGTGAAGATCAGAGAAGATCAGCAAAGCACTTCAAACAGAACCAATGAAATAGCATTGTTCACTGTCTATTGAGTTATACTTATATGCTGGGGCCATCCCTGCCCCGGCTTTGGGTGAGAGGGGGAGAGATGCAGCTTCTTCTTCTTTTTCTCCTCCTCCCACTGTCCGGTTCTTCTCGAGGTAGCCCCCTATGCTGCTGCTGTAGCTGGTCTGCAGTCAGAGATCCTGTGGCCTGAAACTGGCACTAGTATCCCAGTCTGAAGACCAGCAAGGGGTTAAGTAAATAGTTTTGTGCTATCCTAAAAACTTCTTCTGAGGGTAAGAGACTGCAGGCTAGGGTGATTAACACCTGTAGCCTAACTGCAGAGGATTAGGCAACTTGGCCTTTGTTCTATCTCAGCAAGAACTGCTGGGCTCTAACTTACACAGCTGGGCTGGGTCACAGGAAGAAAAGACACTTAGAAAGTTGCTATAGAGTTTATTAAGTGTAAAAATTATCCTATGAAAGCTATCTGAGGTGAAACGTGGAAAGGTCCTGAGTGGGGAAGAAGAAAAGATTCTAACAAAGTGAAGATTCTAAGGGAGAAAAACTCTAGACAGGGGGAAATAGAAAGGGTAATGAGCTTCTAACTGACTAACTCTATTCTAACTAAATGACTATTCTATTCTAACTAACCCTATTCTAACTCACTCCATTCTAACTCTCCTCTAACTCCCTTCTTTGTCTTCATCTTCAGTATTTATACAACATTCAGAGTACATGATCACATGTTACAAAGTTCATCACAAGTTCACACCAAAATTTAAGTCATAAATTGAAATAGAAGTTTCAAACAGAATGTTTACATGAATATCCATTAGGAGTAATTATCTAACTAGATATTCATCACCTGTCTAGCTCCACAGGTTCGCAGAAAGTTTGAAACTATAAATTAGTAAAGTTTTGTATAGATAACCTAGGCAATATTTTCTCTTCTGTCCTGGTACCTATTATAAATTGTGGGTTTCCTCTAGTAACCTAGGCTAATTGATTTATGACCTCTTGAAATGTGCTCTAAGCAGGAGAAGGTCTAGGGGCAATTAACTGATAACACTCAGGAGACTGGCAGAGTTCTCTTTGCAGTTTCAACTATGCCTAAGGGACTTAATAGCAGTCCTGTTATAAAAGAGCTTAGTAACCATTGATATAATTTTAGGAATTCTTATAGGATCATCATTAAGGCTTAAGAAGTCATCTATTTGTCTATATAGTGCCACTACAAGACAGTACGTATTCGTGGATCTGCAGAGATCTGCTACAAAGGGGTGTGCAATTGCTTAGTGATAGTTGCATATGTCTAATAAAAATAATAATGGGAAAAGCATATTAATAGCAGGAATCTTTCCTAAAATCACGTCCACGACAGCCTTGCTAATGGGGCACACTCGTCGCAGATTATATAATAATCCGAGGCAAATATTTCAGGATGATCATCTGCCAATTATTAGCTTGTCCCATTATGACTCCTGACACTTATATTCTCTCCAAACATCACAGGTCCTCTCTAGTGTCTCTCTCAGCAAAACATCCTTTAAAGTGTCTGCTTCAACAAAACATCCTCTCACAAGACAGCTTCCAGAAAAAAATCACAACACAATTGAATCATCCTTGAAACCAGAAATATCCACTTCAGATAAGATCTCTTGAAACAAGTCTAAAAGATATCCTTTAGATTCTTCAATTTTTTTTAAATTTATGGATATCAAAGGATCTCAAAGTCTTAGAACTGAATCTTGAAAAAATCACAATTTCTGTAAACATGGTGATGCAAGCAATGAAAAAAAAATAAAATAAATACAGTATATGGGGAGAAGGCACACTGCTACATGTTAAATAGACTGAAGGTCAAGTATGCAGCCTCAGAGATGCAGACTTTTAGGTGGTGCAGCTGCTTCTAGTATCCATGCTTCTATGTGTCATATTTCACCAATGTTCCTATAAGAGTAAAATATAGGAATTTCTATAATTGGCTTTGCCAAGCTGGATTAAGGTGAAATTCTTAATTTGGTCTATTCTTGTGCTCTATCTGGAGAGAACTATGTGTTTCAACTGAAAAGTCACACAGCAGTAAGATACACTAATTTATCAAATGACAAGTTTTAAAATATCTTTATATTTTTAAAGCCTACATCACTTTATTCAAATGATTAATCACTTTAAAAGGGTAAAAATAAAATTTTATTATATGATTAAATATAATGTATATAAAGCATATTATTTAGAGAAGAAAATATACTAAAAATATCCTTTAAGATTTCATTTATAACAATGACTCACCCTGATTATTATAATATATAAAATACTTTAAAATTGGTTACTACAATACAAATATGAACTACAATAATATTTCTAGTTGAGCAGTCCCTGTAGTTTAATGGTAAGATTCTTGGTGGTTTCGAGCAATAAGATTTCAATTTTAAAATTGAAATGCTTCATTATGAGCACTCACTGGTCAGAAAGTGAACACAGAGGGAAGAGGAATGGAATGTAGAGACTGTGAAACAAATCATACTCAGGGAGCAGACACCAATTAGGAAGGAGGTATTGAGTCACACAGCAAATCTATAATGCAGAACAAGTCTGGTAATAAAATGGTATGGCATGAAGCATCCAAAACCCATGGAATGTCAAGACGCACTGAGAGGGTAATGCTAACACCTTAATAACCAATTTATGAGAGACACAATGTGAGCTGATTTCTGTTTGTGGAATCTGGAGCAGTGGAAGAAAAGGGAGAGCTGGCCAATGTCATTAATTTGTGTAGTATCCCCATAGTTATTAGTTTCTGTAGAGCTGGTAATTGGCAATAGGTTCAAATGGCAGATCATTACATGGAAAGATTTCATAAAGTGTAATGGTTCATCTTTGATGGAAAGGAAAAAAAATGAATCTGATGAAAATGTGGTGAATACTTTATCCTATCTCATTAGCAGTTTGTTATGGTATACTTCTGGTTTGTATTCTCAGACAATGATATATAATATATATATATTTTAGATCTGAAACAAAGAAAATACTATTCACCTGATTTTTTTTTTGTATTATTTGAGTCTACCCTGAAAGGTGTTGTTTTCTTGATTTCTTTCCAAGTATATTTGTCATTTGTATATAGAGGTGCTACTGATTTTTTAAAAAATTTAATCCTGTATCCAACCACAGTGCTGAAAGTGTTTATCAGCTGTAGAAGTTCCCAAGTGAAAATTTTAGGGTTACTTATCTACACCATTATATCAGTTGCAAATAATGGTACTATGAACTCTTCCTTTCCAACTTATATTGCTTTGATTTCTTTTAGTTATCTTATAAATCTAGTTAAAACTTTTAAGTGCTGTACTGTATCTTGGCATATCTCTAATTAATCAAATGAAAAACTTGTATGATACAAACTTCAAGACTTTCAAAAAAATTGAAGACCAGATCAGAAGATAGAAAGATCTTTCCTGCTAATGAATTGGAGGGTTAACTTAGCAAAAATGGCCATCCAACCAATAACAATCTGCAGATTCAAAAGAATACTAATCAAAATCTCCTACACATTTCTTTACAGATGTTGACAGGATATTTCTCTATTTAATATGGAAAAACAAGAACCTTGTATAGCTAAAACAATCCTAAACAGTAAAAGAACTGTTAGAGGTTTTACTCTTCTTTATTTTACATGTTACTACAGAATTATAGCAATAAAAACCACAGCATGATGGCACAAAATTAGGCATATTTATTAGTGGAATTAAAGTAAAGACTGATTTACAAGTGGATATTAGATGTTAAGAAAATGATAAATCCATACACCTATGGGCACCTGATTTTTTGATAAGAAGCCAGGAATATACACTAGATAAAAGAAGCATCTTTAACAAATCCTGTTGGTGATGCTGGAGTTCTGCATGTAAAATAATGCAAATAGATGCATATGTATCACTCTATATAAAACTCAAGTCCAAGTGAATCAAAGACCGTAAAACCAGATATACAGAACCTGATAAAATAGGAAGTATAAATATCTTGAATTCATTGATTCAACAACTTTCTGAACAAAACTCTGATAGCATGGGCACTAATAACAATGAACAAATGGACCCCAGGAAACTGAAGTTTCTGTAAGGCAAGGGACATCATCAATTAGAAGAAGTAGCCACCTTCACCATGTTTGAAAAGCTATTTATCTACTACACATCTGGCAGAGAGGTAATATCCAAAATATATAAAGAACTCGAGAACTTGATATATAAAAATATCAAATAATCCAATTAAATATGGTATATAGATCTAAACAGAAGATTTTAAATTAAGGAATCTCAAGTGTCCAAGAAATACTTAAAGAAATGCTCAACATCATTAGTCATCAGTAGAATGAAAATCTAAACTGCTCTGAGTGTCCATCTTACACCCCTTAGAATGGCTAAGGTCAATAACACAAGCAGGAGACAGATCATGCTGGCAAAAGATGAAAAGCAAGAGGAATATTTCTACATTGCTAGTAAGAGTGTAAACTTGTGCAGCCACTCTGGAAATCAATGTACAAGTTTCTTAGTAAACTGGGAATCTATCTTCCTCCAGATTCAACTATTTTATTCTTGGGCATGTACCCAAAATGACACTCTGTCTTATAACAAGGACAGTTGTTCAACTATGTTGATTGAGGATTTATTCATAGTAGACAGGGAATGAAAATAACCTTAGATTGAGTCCACTAACCTAAGAAAATTTGGAATATATATACAACAGATTGCTACTTAGCTGTTTAAAAAATGGCATCATGAAATCTGCAGGCAAATAGATACAACTAGAAAAAAAAACATTCTGAGTGAGGTAACCCAGACTCAGAAACAGAAATATGATATGCCTTTACTTATATGTAGATATTAGCTGTTAAGTAAATGATAATAAAGCTAAAATCCACAGAATCAGAGAGGTTAGGCAAAGAGATGGACTCTAGGGAGGACACATGCATCACTCTGGAAAAGTGAAATAGAATAGATTTTGCAGCTGAACTCGGGGCAGAGGAGGAATGATGGGAGAGCAAAGGATGGAGGGTGACACAAGAGATGTCTTGAATTGAGGAACTTTTCAGGGTGAGAGTGAAACTTTTTGGAATGTAAGAAAACAATCCCAGCAAGGATTTCTAGTAATGGAAGATGTGGAGTCTGAGCTGCCTATGTAGCCAGACAAGATTTCCAATGTTGAGACTGGGTTTTATTAGTTTGAATTGTTAGTCAAGAAGTTCCTGTGGATCTCTAAAAAACCTGGACTGATGATGGGATAAAAAATTTCCTTCCACAAAGTGACCATAAGGTAGCAGAAGGTGGAACAACCATCCACCCACACAAGTCATTGAACATACACAAATTGAGGGAGCTAGTGCCAGCATGGAGTTTTCACCCCCTTTGTTGTAGTTTCTTTGTACAAGGAGGCACTCTACAGGCTAAGGAAAGAAAAACCTGAACATCAATCCAGCCACAAAACTTTGAACTACAAGTTGCCCTTTTACACTTCTGATTGAGCATTACCAAACTTATAAAGCCTTTGATTAACATTTTAAAAAATTGTATAAAAGCATAAAGGAAAAGGGGGCATGGGATAGGGGTTTTCTAGGGAGAGGAATTGGGGGAAGGGGATGACATCTGAAATGTAAATAAAATATCTAATAAAAAAGAAAGAAAGAAAAAAAGAAGGGCTGGGGCAATGGTGGCAGAAAACTTGTGAGAATAGTCAATAAATGTCTGATTTAACTTGAAAGTCTGCTATGAGAGTTAGTGCAGGCCCTACACTGCCTGAATTCCCAGGAATCAGAGAATGGGTAGCCCAGAGACATAGGGTAGAGTCAAACAAGATGGGAAAAATAAAACAAACAACCAAATAAAAAATAAAACCTGAAATAACGAATGCAAACTCAATATGACTTCTAACAATATTCTGCTATACCTATAGATTGGTTCCTTGTCCCTCTTTTGTCAGAGAATTCCTCCTGCAGCAGATGGGAGTAGATACAAAGTCCCATAGCCAGATATTATGTTTAGAGAGAGTCTAAATTGGAGGTTCCTCTGGGGTCCTTCCACTCTAAGTTTGGAGAATCCTGTAGAAGGAGGGACAGAAGATTTGAGGAGTCCGAGGGGTTGGACAACACCAGGAGAGTAGGACCTGCTGAATTAAGTAAACAGAGTGCATATGGGCTCACAGAGACTGAAGCAGCAAGCATAGGGTCTGCACCAGGTCTTCTGCATAGATGTTATGTCTACCAATTTTTTTCTCCTAACAATTAACTCCTAATAGTAGCAGCAGGCCTGACTCTGATTCTTTTACCCGGACCTGGGGAATCTCTTCTGCTTATAGATTTTCTTGTTCATTTTCAATCAGGGCTTTTGCCTTGTCTTCCTGTGGTTTACTTTGTCGTGTTTAGCTGTTGTCTCTTAGAGACTTGCTCTTCCTGAAAGGAGAAGGTGAGGGAGTGCATCCAAGAAAAAGGAGGAAGGGGAGGAGCTGACTGGAGCTGGGAGGAGTAGAGGGAAGGAAACTGTGTTTGGGATGTAGTGTATGAGAGAAGGATCTATTTTTCAATAAAATATTTCCTTTAAAATGATCATCAAGGTGAGAACAAGTGTATGTGATAAAACTTAAGATTTTTTTTAGAGTTAGGTTTTCGTGTTTTGAGAATGATGAGGTAACATTTCTAGTAGAGAATAGAACTAAATGCTTGTTGTTCAGTCTAAGAAGGTTATTAAAGTAACAATTTTTGTGTCTTTGTTATTTATTTGAAATAGTTGTGGCACATTAAACATTAAAGCACTCATTTTAAACACATCAGATAAAATCACTATAAAGCATGTTTATTCAAACTGATTCCACCTCAAATATTTGGAAAAAAGGATTTTCAAGTTATTTTAATTTGTTACATATTTATATTCATCTCATAGGCTGTATATTTATATACAGATGTAAAACAATATAATTGAAATTTAAACATAATGATGAAAATAAACTTTGAGAAAAGTCAATCAGGGAAATACGATGTCCTCTTTAACGTAATCCATGATAATTGTACAATGTTAATTGTAAATACTTTGTAATAAATTGTAATCAATATAAAAGCATCACAGTTTATACAAGCATAGTGATGTGTTAATGCCTGTGTTTCTGAAAACTAAAATTGTGGCTAAATAGCACTGTTTTCCTTTTCTTCTTCCTAAGTTTGTAACATAAAGGAATGCAAACTACACTTGGTAAATGTATATTATCTGGAATATTTATGTCTGACATAATTTAATAATTTCTGTTTGTTCATGTAGTCACAAGTATACATGCTTTCAATCAGAGAAACATATATGAACATATCAATACATTTTTTATAAAGCCACTTTATAACCCCTGAAGTTTTTGTAACTTTTTATGACCTGTAAGCAAAAGACACAGAATGACCAGATGAGTCAGCTTGTGTAGTACTTTTAATTTCTGGGTTAAATCACCAACTACCATGTAACCAACAAGGAGGAAGTCATCTCTGCAGATGGCTGTGTAATCAAATATGCACTGCAGTATTCATGTGCCTCCTGATACACACCACACCCAAATTGTAATAAAAATTAATAGCAGTAGCCACACATGAAGATTCATTTTTCAGACTGAGTCTGCTAATGTTTATGCACTGTGTACAAAATGTTTACATAGTTTTGTCACATTTCATCTTTCAAAACTTCATAGAATGTTGATGGATGAAGTTACCAACAAGCACTGCTATGTAGGTAAATAATCAGATATTAAAAGGGCAACATGTCTTGACAGGAAATTAAAACAACATATAATGATGCATCTTCATTTTAGTCACTAGTAACTTTTTGTATGGTAGACTTCTCTTAAGAATCTGAGTTTTTATTTTAACGATGATTAGAGAAGAGATTCATAAGTGGAATTTGATGGCTTTGATTTCAAAACAATACAAGTATTTTGATTCTCTAGACTTCTGTGGTCATCAAGAAATTCATACATATAATGTTCTGGGAATTATAAATAAAATAAGATCTGATTTATGCATTTCTTGATGATCACTTAAGTGATCTATATATAAATACATACTGGAGTCATATATACTTTAAACATATAATGCTTTTGGAAAGATATATATATATATATATATATATATATATATATATATATATATCCATCCAGTATGTATAAAAATTTCCCCACTTCCTTCTTTACACATTTAAGAATCAATTTTCTTTCATCCTATCAATGGGTCAATAGTGTTCGAATTTTCATTTTAGCATGCTAACCATTTACTTTTCTATTTTTTGTTTTAAATTATTCATGTGATACATTTTTATTCCTCTAAGTCTTTACTGATTTTACAACCACAACTCACCCAAATTCATTGTCTTTTTGTCTCTTAAAAAAAAAAAAAAAAAAGAAAAAAGAAACAACAACAAAAACAAGAATAGAATATCATCTATATTTTAATGGCCAACTACTCAGGAACACAAGGCCTGCAGTGAAGCATGGTCAATATATGTGAAGACTACAAAACATTCACAGAATGCATTTCAAATTGCTGCTTGCAATGAAAAATATAATTTCTCCTAGAGAGTCTTACTGGACAAGATCTTCAGTTAAGCTCTCCTAAGGCCAGGCCCCATGTCCAGCAAGAGATAGAGAACAAAAAAATAAATAAATAAATAAATAAATAAATAAATAAATAAATAAATAAATAAAAATAAAATAAAATAAAATAAAAATAAATAAATAAATAAATAAATAAATAAAAAAATTTGATAGTATTTTTGGAGATTCTTTTCCTCAATGTATTGGCAAGGCATTTATTTTTCTTTATATTTATTTATTCTTTACCTTCATGTGTATGTTGTGGCTTCTGACTTAAGTTTTTTATGGGATTCCTGTGTATGCAAACTTGTGTGTGTCAGTGTCTGTGTTTCTAGTGCCTTTTCTTAGCTCTTTTTAAAAAAATATTTGTTTGTTTGCTTTATCCTCTTCTGGCTAATTTGTTTGTAGTTTACCTTATTTTATTATTATATTTTTAAGTTCCCGTTCATATTCTAATAAGAGAGAAAAAGAAGCCTACTGATCTATGTGGGTGAAGATAGGAGTGCATGTTGAAGAAGGTATTGTGGAGAAACCATAATTGAGATATGTTGTGTTAAGGGAACTGGTTTTGCCTTAAAACTTATATACTGTATAAAAACACTTCAAATAAAAATATAAAAATAAAAATATATTAAGTTGAACACCATAGAAAAATTACTTGTAGTATTGAAGGCTCGGACCTCTGAGATCAATGAATTAGCAGAAGAGCTGTTGACTGAATACATGGTTACTCTTCAATAATTTCTCACATTGTCCTTACATGGTGTAATGACGACTCAAGTGTGTGTATGTACATGTGTGCATGTGTGTATATAGTATAGTGTATATGTATGTATGAATATGAACATGTGTGGAGGCCACAGTGTGTTTATGCATGTCTCATAGCTCTTATGTTACACACAATGATTCTTTACAGAATCTAAAGACCATAGATATAGCTAGAGTTCTGTCCAACAAGCCAACTGGATCCTCATGCCTTCAATTCCTTACCCTTGGAATTCAGATATGTGAACATTTTCTTGATTTACATGAACACTGCCAATGATTACTTAGGTGCTAAGAATCATAAGTCATGAGGTACACACAATATGTGCTTGGCCTTATGGAAAATCCACCTCTCAAACCTGAGGACCATTTATTTTTTCTTTGCTTTTGAGGATGCCACAGTCATTGCTGAGAGCTATGCCTTGCATAACACAATGATATCCCAGAAGTCCTGCCTCTCACAACCACTGCCACGATGCTGAGGTTGCAGGATGTGACTTTACAGTTTACATCACTATATTTATTCCTTTTTACTCCTCCTTTTCTTACTTTCAGCTTCTAAACCAACACATTTGGCCACTATGATGCAAATTTCTGTTTTACCTTTGTACTCTTTCTTTCTTTTAATTCATTGTCATGTATAAATAATTCTAAATATATCCTTCTCTCTCTTTTGGATGTTTGAAAAAGAAAAATGCTCTATATCTCAAACTCCATTTACCGTATGCCATAGGTAAGTAAAATAAACACTTGGCCTTATCATTGTTTTACAGTTTTCTCATGAGTTTACAGTGTGTGAAGGGAAAACGATCCCAGATTGATAAACTACATCTTTTCATATTGCTGTCATTTACTGATGTTCTGTGGTATGTTCAGCAGCTACCTCACCTTGTCTCGCTCTCTATGTCTCACTCTTTGCATTATTCCAGATGATTTAAACCCTCTCATACAAGATCTAGGCAATGTCCTATCTCTGCAGCTTCACTGACAACATATCAGCATAATGATCTGTAATTGAAAAAAATCATAAGCTCAGTGAATACTTGGTCATATTTATGTTAGTACCCAAAATTATATAAGCATAAATTCAAGAAAATTTTCACTACTTGATAATGATCCACGTTATGACTATAATCTATAATGTCTCTCAAAATTTTTGAAGATGTACCTAGTTTATAATGAAGACTTCAGATATAAAAGATTCTAAGAACATAAGGAGGATTCTTGGAGGAAAATTATAAGTCATCGCTAGACCTATTTAAGAAGCAGACAAATATTCTACAATTGTAAACTTCAGCTATGCTAGCGCTCAAATTTGTTAGATCCTACCATGCTACTATATCCTCTGAATGCCAGACATGGAGTTATGCAATTTTGGAATTTATTTGACTTTCTATCCTTTAAAGCCTCATTTTGCTTTGTTGTTTCCTTGCTCTTATTTCACTCTCTTTTAAAATTTTTTATTGAAAGTAGATAAATTGGATGTGGTGAAAGAGTATGATCAAAATGTACTGTATATATTTCTGAAAAAAATTTTTAGAGAGGGAACAATGTGGTTTACTATACAAATAATCCTAGTGAAAACCATATAATTACAGAGGGAGGTGGCATTCACTTCAGATCTACTCAAGAGATCTCAGGAAAAATTCTATTCCACCAACACCATTATTTTCCAACACTGAAAAAGAAAATTGTATTAATAATATATTTAGTCTATTCCAGCCATACTAGAAAAAAAAAACATGAAGAAAAACTAGTCATCTGTCAGGTGATATTGTGGTTTGATTATTGACAGTTTTCTCCTTAATATGCTCCTTAACACATCCTCACATTTTCATATGATAAGCCTATTTATAGAGGTTTCTCATTATCCCAAACTCACTAACAAGCATCACCTGCATTTGGTTTTATTTTTGTTTGTTTGTCAGTTTCTATAACAGAACATCATGACCCAAGGTTTATATGACATAAAATGAAACTCTTGAACTCTATATTTAAGAAATATTTCTGGAAACTTTCTACTCAATGTTAGTGTTTATTTTTGTTATATCGTCTAAGCACTTATCTAATTAATTCCAATGTAATTGATGTTCAATTAGTCAATGAGTCAGGATGGTCATCTTGTATAGAATTCTGCTCTCTATTTTTTAAAGTAACCTTGTTATTCTTGGGTTTCTTGTTAAATAGTGCTAATTAGCCTCTGCTGGCATGGAAGCTGATCCTAATAGCAGACTCTCTTGCTTATACAACTACTATGGGGAAGCAATCTATCAAAGTGATTTTCCAGAACTGTATACACACACCTCAATATTATTATGCTCTGTATATTAGTAAGATAGTCTATCCTTTATATGTTATGGTGTAATATTTATGGAGTAAGTGATTAAACTATAAATGTGCTTACATTATCCTGTTTTTATAACTCTTGTACATTAAAATGAGACATGGTCACTTGCATGGACATAAAATCTGTGTCAACACACAATGAAACCAATAAAGAATTACCTCATATTTAGCTTTTGTTTGCTTTCCAAAGTAGAAAATCAAAATGAATCATAGGAAAAAATGAATTCAAAGCCTTTGTCTTATCAAGATGTCTTATCTACCGATATATCAAGAAAAATTTTAATGTTAATAATGATTGGTGTTTCAAAACGACCAAGCTGAGTATATAGACAATTTCTATTATTTGTGAGCACATTAAAGTGATTCTGATAGCTCAACAGGCTTCATTTTGGTTGTTGTTGTTAAAACTAGAACCCAGTTCACATCCATAAAAAGGCAATACTTTATTAAGAAACACAAATGATAAATAAACTCTATATTTTTCTTTTTAAACAATGTAATCCTCTCTTTCTCTCTCTCTCTCTCTCTCTCTCTCTCTCTCTCTCTCTCTCTCCCTGTCTGTTTTCTGTGTTTGTTCATGTGCACACAAAACATTTTTCCTTGCCCCCAATTATTTCTGTGAATCAAATTCAGGTCCCTTAGTCTTGGTGGTATGAGGTTTTTACTAAATGATCCATATTACAGGCCATGTAAATGTTTTCCATTAATAGTTTGAAGATGGAAAGGTATTAGTAAATTGTGTGGTGATAAGAAATAAAATTTTAAAAATGAATTAGGTTTAGGAAACACTTCAATATGTTTAGGTCAGATGAAAGTCAAATTCATTATGAGTTGCACAGATTTCAATGTTGTTCCATTGGTTTGATGTGCTTCTACTGTTTCAAAATGGAGAAATGAAATGTAAAATTTGTTCTGGTAATTTTAATTTTATGTAATGCACATGAGAGAAACCAGTGTCAAGAGAAAGGTCACTCAAGAAACTTCAGAGCTTTCTATTTTAGCAATCTTCCACACCACAGACATTTTTTGTTGGAAAAAAAAACAAAGAACTCATGTGTTCATTTTGTACTGGTACCAGAGGCTGCACAAATATTTGAGATCTTGTCCTCAGAGGCCACTTATTACAGTCAAACTTCAGTTAAGCTACAATTATTCCCTACAGTCTCAGCTAACTACACTAAACCCATTAAGATCTATGCTCTCTTAGCTAGTCCGTTTTCTTTATCCATACACTATCATATGTATTTTCATGTGTTTTCCAGAATTTTTACATTTCATAATAATCTTTATAGGAGACTGAAGTTAATTTTAGGAATGTATTATCAAAGCATTACTAATATCCATCTCTAGTCAAAATTTGGGGAAAATTAGTGGATTGTGTTAACAAATGCAATGAACACAATAAGTGAAACAAACGTAAAACTATTAGTTAGGGTTTCTGATGTTATGAAGAGATAACATTACCATGACAACTGTTATGAAGGAAAACAATTAATTGAGAGTGGCTTACTGTTTCAGAGGTTTAATCCATTATCACCATGTTGGGAAATGTGGCAGACTGAAGGCAGACATGGTGCTGAAGAAAGACCTGAGATATTATGAATATGTCTTAGCATATTTTCATGGCCTTCTTAGCCTAAATTTTACGATGATAGTGGATTACCTCTACACTAGAATGATGCAACTTATGTTCAGATGTTCCATTAAAAATTCACTGTAGCCAGGCAGTGGTGGCGCACGCCTTTAATCCTAGCACTTGGGAGGTGGAGGCAGGCAGATTTCTGAGTTTGAGGCCAGCCTGGTCTACAGAATGAGTTCCAGGACAGCCAGGACTACACAGAGAAATCCTGTCTTGAAACCCCCCCCCAAAAAAATTCTTTGTAATTATAGGTGGCTATACAGAAATTGTCAACTCCTGGGAGCATAGTTAACTGGTGGAGTAGATTTTGAACTGCTACTTTTTGAGAAGGATGCTTTGCCTGTTTTGATGTTATTTAGTTGACAGGCTGTTCTCGTCGTCTTCTATTTTAGTGTTAGATTTGTAAGAACTTCTTTTGTGGTCACAGTCTTCAAAAAAAATGAAAGAAAGAAAGAAAGAAAAAAGAAAATCTTCATTTGAAGACCCAAATAGGCTTAGGCAGTTGACAAGTCAACGTGCATTCAGAAAATAAAACTCCAGTAGAAGATGTTAACTCTAGAATAGAATGTTCTTTTGTTCAGGGACTAACTAACTTACTGTGCATTTTACTTCTCCACAGTCCAAGTTATTTTTTTTTTAATAAGAATTATTCAGGGAGTGAAGCGGCGTGGCAGGGTAGGGTGGAGTGATGGAGGGTGGAGACATCATCTTGGCGACAGGGAAGGAGGAATGAGATGAGAAACAGTTAGTGGCCAGACTGGGAGGGGTATAATGACTGGACTGTAAAAAAGATGAAAGATAATTAGAAAAAAGAGAGAAAATAAATTAATAATATAAATAAATCATCCACTAAGAATTATTTATTAGAGGAAATGGAAATTCTTTTCTGAAGAACTCAGTCTCATTCATAATGTCCAATCACTGACAAAAGAGATCAACTAGACAGACAACTGAGAACATGAGAAAAATTATAGAAGCAGTTGTAGAACTTTTGCCTTAAATAGGAAATGATGGCACTTGCTGCCAGGAAGCTTATGATAGACTGTATGTGATCTCACAACCAGACACTATTTGGTGCTTATTTCTTACCAATATGTAAACAATGGAAGTGAAATGAGTTCTACCTCACTTGTCATAAAGCAGAAGATTTCAAAAAAAAAATTAACATGAAAAGTAACATGAAATTTAACATGAAATTAACATGAAAAGTAGTTGCAATGATGACTGGGGGACTAAAGCTAAATATTTGAAAATAATTTGTTGTTATGAGTTTTAGACTTATTTTGGAAGACATTGATTTACTTCTTATTATAAAAAAATTAATTCATGCAAATGACTACAGAATCTATATAAATAATTGCATCACCAGAATTTGAGACACTATAGAAAACCAGAGGAATGTAAAGTATTTGACAATCATATCACTAACTTATTTTATTGTGATAGCTATCAGAAGAAACCAGCTTCAAAGGAGAAAGTATCTATTTTGTTTAAGGACAAATTGAAATCTTTGTTTCAGAAGTCTATGATCCTTTGGCACACTGACTATGGACCTGGTATGAAGCAGAAGATCATGGCATGATATGATACAGAATGGAGGCTGCACATTTCAAGACAGACCAAAAACGGAGAGCAAGAACAAAAATAGGGATAATTTGGGTGTTGGTTCAGTGGGATAAAGTACTTCCTATAAAAGTATGAAGATACGGGTTTGAACTTCAGACTAACATAAAGAATGGGGGTTTATGTATCATGTATCTGTAATTGTAGTCTTTCTATAATATGATTGTATCGAGGCAGCAGATTTGCTGGAAGGTTCAATTGGCATATAATGCAGTAGGTAATGAACAGATGCTATCTTAAAATAAGGTGTGTTGTAGGAATGTCTTCTGACCCGCATATGTGTGTTGTAGCATGTGTATACCTGCAATAATATCTATGAACATATGCTCACACACATATACACTGAGAAGGAGAGAAGGAGAGGGAAAAGGAGAGGGAAGGGGGAGGGAGAGGGAGAGGGAGGAGGAGGGGCAGGGGAGGGGGAGAGAGAGAGGGAGAGGAAGAGGGAGAGGGAGAGAGAGGGAGAGGGAGAGACAGGGGGAGAGGGAGGGAGGGAGAGAGAGAGAGAGAGAGAGAGAGAGAGAGAGAGAGAGAGAGAGAGAGAGCAGTACAGATTCACATCCTTACTGACCTGCTTCTGTTATGTAGGCAATACTTCCTAAATTTTCAACACAGTTCACATACAGCATCACAAAAGGAACTAAGCATTTAACATCAGACTAGGGAAAATACTTTCTACTCAAACTGCCATAACAAATTACAAAACAAAACTTTTTAAAAAAAAACATACGTTTTAATTGAGATATAATTTTATCATGCTCCTCCTCTCCTTACTTACTCTATCCCCTCTCAGATATCCTTCCACAGACTTGTCTCATACTCTACACATTCAACTTAGATGATCTCTTTTTTTGACTCTCATTATTAAATATATATGTGAATATGTGCACATATAGAAATCCAGCCTGGTAAGTATTGCTTTGTGTCTATTTTTTCAAAATTGATAACTAAACAGCTAGTGAGGGGTTCATTTTTGGAAGGTTCTAATTCTTCTTCCAGCAATGATGAGCAGCATATACTTTTTGTCTAGTAGCGGGCCCTGACTAGAGTTACCCCCTCTGACATGAAAGTGTTCACAGATCTTGTCATTGTTCCAGACTTATTTATTTAGCCACTTCCAGAACAGACTGTTTCACAGAGCACTTCTTCATATTCTGATTCTTAAAGTATTTTAATTTCCCATTTTATGATGTTTCCTGTGTGGCAGATATAGTAGTTGTGCTCAAGATAGATTTCTTTTTGGCTTGACTCCAAACAACCGTCCCGCAAATCTCCTGCCTTGATACAATCATATTATAGAAAGACTGCAGTTGACAAAGGAGGGAAGTAATTTAACAGTTCTACCCAGGTGCGACTCATATGAACCTCAACAATTGTCAGAATTGCAAGCTATGCATAAAGGGGCAACAACTGACAGTGAGTGAATCCTTGGTGGCAACCAACAACTACGTAGTTGTACTTAGAGTCCATTTAATGAGAGGGAAATTCTGCCTGCTACTGGAAACCTAACCAATTTCTGGGTTTAATGAGAACATGAACCTTAGATCTACTACCACAACTTTAGTAGAACAGCATAGTTTTTTTTTTAATGCATTCTAAATTATACACCCGCAGATAAGAGTAGCTATAACCCCTCAATAACATAACCTCTCTTTACAGAAAATGGAGACTACCACAGAAAACTAGACTTTCTAGAAGACTAGACTAGAAAACACCACAAAAATTTTGATATTACTATTCTTAAATTAGATGATTCATGTTTAACTTTATTCCATGAAAACATTTTTTTTTATTATTTTAAGAAGTATTTGGAAAGAACAAAAGAGTTGTAAATGTTTGTTTCTGGAATGAAAGCATACTTAGCAATTTCCTAGTGCAAAACGTGCTCTGAAGAACACATTGATTACCTTTCAAGGTGGCTGTTACCCTTCAGATGATGTGACCTTTAGCCTGGGAACCTGACATGATCACTCTCTTGAGCAACATGATAGTTGTTACTAAGTTCTCTCACATGAAAGTCCATTTATCCATTTATTATTGCATTATGTATGCATGTAGTATTCACCAATTTATTCAACAGTGACTTATATGCCACTGATTATCACTTGATCATAACTGCACATTTGGAAATATTTTGAACAAAATAAAGCACAAAATGAACAAAATCGTCTTTTTATGGTTCTAGGTAAAATAATCTTTGTTTTATTTTACAATTGTTTGTTTTTGAAAATTTTCTCCAAAACAGCTTGATCTAAAATTCAATAAGAAAATTTAATATTTCTCGACCAAAATTTTATTCTTTTCTACAAGATCAAAGTTCTGATCCTATTACTTACAATTATGAAGTTATATTATAAACATACATGATAATAAGAGTACAATCTACTACGCAGACGTGATAAGGCATTTACACATGTAGTGTCTAGTCAGTACAATAAATCCAGAAATCATTAATGCTTATTGGAAAGAAAGAAAGAAAGAAAGAAAGAAAGAAAGAAAGAAAGAAAGAA
>JANHMN010000011.1:49843014-49881226 GCA_030674055.1 Rhabdomys pumilio
GAAAGAAAGAAAGAAAGAAAGAAAGAAAGAAAGAAAGAAAGAAAGAAAGAAAGAGAGAAAGAAAGAGAAACAGGAAGTGAACAAGAAAATGCTATTTTGTGGACCCTTTATTGTCTATTATTTTGAAGTGTATTCTTTATAAAAGCCTACAAACAAGTTGCAATGTGTTCTTAATGAATAATATGATAATAGTTGATGGACATTATTTTCACAATCACATTTGTAAGACTCAATTTAAACAGCACACTATCTAAGCATTTCACCAATACAGTAATTGAATATTACCAGTACTCTTGAAATCTGAAAAACAAAATGATTTTGTAGTCAACCTTCCACAAGATAATAGTTTCTACTAACATCTCGACTACAGATGTGTGAGATCATTCATGGAGAATAAAACAAAACTATTTGTGATTCGCTCCTACTCAAATTTTAAAATAAATTATGCGTGACATTTTATATGGCTCATTTTGTATGTGACTTTTAACATTACACAGAGAATTAATATGATATGTATGATAATAATTTATAATATTATACTTGTGAGAGACAGAGAGGTAATGATATTCATGAAAGAGCCTATACAGTGTGATCTGAAAAGAGAAGAATGATTTCTATATAAAAATGAAGTAGACTCCAGAAATCAGTGGTATTCGCAAATGAGCACTCTCTTAGCATAGTGCATAGCAAATTATGCACGCTGAATATTTCCAAAATGTTATTTGTAAAGGAATGAATATTTGTAATATTTTAATACAAATATTTGTAAAAATTTCCTCATTGAGATAATATGCTTTAAATGGAAATATATTTTTCTTTCAGAAAAACGAAATGACATAAATCTCAAAATTTGGAGTCCCATTACACACTTTCACTTCTCATGTGGCTCCTTAATATAGCAAGTATCTAACAATATTGCAGTTGTTTGGACTATTAATTTACATTAAATAGTTGCAACTATTCGATGCAAATGGTTCTGGGTTATTTTATTAAGCATCGTTTTAGATGTTTCCTGAATATTTAAAAGAGTTAAAATGTCAGACACACAGGCAATTGAAAAGAGGTCACAAAATTCCTTAACCCAGGGAAACATGAAACATGAGTCTGCAGTCACCTAGATCATTTCAACAGCACAGCAGGTTTCTTTAAACGCTCTACAGCCACAGCGATAGTAAATAACCAAATAAAGTATCTTCTTTCTCACTACAGATTCCATATGGAATATACAAAATAAATTCCCAGGGATAGGGATGTGGTAGTGGGTAAATTACTTGCTGCCCTGTTGTGAGGGCATAAGTTTGTGTCCACAGAAAGGATAGATGTGACATTTCTACTAAGAGATGAAAGACAGGCAAGGAATCGACTGAGTGTTCAGGGGACAGATAGCTTGACATACACTTTGTAGAATAAGCCACTTTGACTCGAAATAAGAAAGGCAAGAATTGATATACGAAGGTGTTCTCTGTCCTCCAGATTCATGTTTTGACATGTGTTTCTCTCACACATGATGATACATACACTCAAACATTCAAGCACACATGAGTACATACAATTGCACGTACCCACACACGCACACATATGAAAACAAGCAAAAAGTAAACATGAACAAATCTCATTTTTATTTTGCTATTGTCACCCAATTCAATTGTATCAACTAGTTTACTGTTACTCACTACTTTGTTCTTTGCGATTTATAAATATTCAAACAACTTAATTATTATTTATTAGAGTAATAATCCTATGTGATTGAAATTTCCTTCCCCAAATTATTACCTTCCAGGTGATTGAAATAAACCCTCTCGCTCTCTTTTTTAGTTCCTTTAGGCTGACATTTCTACACAGATGAATATTTTACTTATTTATATTATTGCATTGAAATGCAATTACTCTAATTTTTACAAATATGGTTATAGTGATCAAATATAGTGTCCTAGGCATTTTAAATAATTTATATGTATGTATACATAAATTATTAAATGAAAGGTTATTATATAGAGAAATAGAGACAGAGAGATAGAGATATAAAAAGAGAAAGAGATACATAGATGATAGGTAGATAGATATATAGATAGATCAATAGATAGATACATAGATACATACATTGATAGACAAAGACAGACAGACAGACAGACAGATAGATAGAGATAGAGACATAGAGTTATATTTAGTGTATAAACCAAACCAAAGTTTTTGGGCACATTATTAACAATCCATGAATTTGAAATAATTCCTACAATAATAGGGTCAATTTATACATTGGATAATACCCTCCTGGGGCATCTTCCCATCAGAATGCCAAGTTGAACAACTGTGGATCTAAACTATACTCGAAAGAGTCAAGAGAGTATCATGGCAGATAATGTGACTTTTTTTATACCAAAATAAAATCTTGAATCATAGTTTGACAAAAAATCTTAGGATGCCCTTCCTGAACTTCAAAAACTTTTGAAGTTTTGAGAGACTGCTTCTAATAAAAGAAAGGAAGCACTCAGTACAAGCCTTGGACTTGAAACCCAATCTTTAACAGCTGTTATTACCAGCCCAATGTGGAAGATTCAATCACTGGTCCAGGATTCAATTGGTCCAGGCAACTGATGAAGTCTACTTTGTATTCCTCTAACCCTTGGATGGCGGTGACCCACTCAAGAGGAGAATATGAGAGCTATGACAAAGCTTTGTCTTGGATATTATCTCCTTATTTACTGCAGTAAGTTTCAGCATTCAGGAACCAAAAGCTCATACCACATCACAGGTCATGATCCTCTATCAGTCTGGCATTTACTACATCTATTCACTGCTTCATTATAGTCAACATTATGTCTGCATCACTTCTATTATTTTTTTTTATCCTTTAATTTTTTACAATCCAAACTTTATTCCCCTTCCATTCTACCCTCTGACTGTTCCACATCCCACACCTCTCTCCAAAATGATGCCACCACCCCCACTCCAACTCCATCAGCCCTCCCCATTCCCTGGGGCCCCAAGTCTCTAGAGGGTTAGGTGAATCTTCTCTGACTTCTATTCTTAGAAGTAATCTTGAGAAAAAACTAGATCCAATTTCAGCATTAATCTCGATTGCTGTAGAGAATGTTCCCACTCCCTTTCTTCAGCAACCACCAGGCTAAGGCAAACAAAGAGAATTAAGGAACTAACCAAACCCTTGAATATCTTCCTAGAATATACTTGTGTTTCAAACTGCATCTCCAGTTGCTGCAGTGTAGATACATCCTATAGAGTTAGAAGTCTGTGGGATAGCCAAATTTATGTTAGTGTATGTGTCTGAGACGGTTAATAAAGACTGTCATCTTTTACATATTTAAAATCGAACAGGAGACACACCACTTGGCATGTTTATACAAGGTTAGAAGAACTGATATGCAGGGACCTACTTTAAATGTTTACATCAACCTTTCAGGGACAAAGGTAATAGACTGAACCAAAAAGACAAAGTTAGGTGAACTCCAGGATTCATCTCTCTCTGCTTGTTGAGAGATTAATAAATGTGGTAAACTACCTTATTTGGCTCACTATAATTCACACATTCTCCGTCAACCATATGGCTTCTTCAGACTTTACTGAGCTGTGAAAATTGTTTTGGGATGGGTGAATGATGGCTACTTTAAAAGAAAAATCCCTACTGGCATTTGTAATTTTGTCACAGTTCCAAAGCAGCCTATATTATGTGACATTTACCACCCAACTAGGCATAGGCAATTTTATAGGTTGGCATTTTGCCTAATCACTAATAACTGACTTTTTACTCTGCACATTCAGGTGAATCTCTACAGTGGCGACATGAAAAAACACAATATTCCTCCTCCAGAATATTCACTTGCATTAATATCCATCCTGTTTTCCTTTAATGCATTTGTTCATTGCCATAAATTAAGGTACATTCACCTCAGTATTTACTAAAGCCCAAATACTTGACATACAAGCAGGTATAAATAAATCCATAATTCTGTTTTATATGAGAACTATGGTCACTGTGAATGGCCTTTATTCAGAGGCCTTCAAGAGACCATTACAGAAGCAGCTTCTACAGGAAGTACAGTGAAATCACTTGTATTTTTCTAGTTAAAACTCCTTACCTTTAAACCATTTGGTGAGGTACTGGTGAGGTTTTTAAGCCTTGCAAGGTCTTACCAGTACTGAATTTGTTAATTTAATCACTAATTGTGCTAGGAACTACAGTCCAACACAACACTGCCACATTTGGTTCCCAGTAATGCAGATAGGACCTGTACTTTTTTTTTTCTTCACTTACTATGATAGTCAGTGTTCTCTAACATCACAGAACTTACAGAATGTCTCTACATATTAAAGCAATTTATTGTAGTAATTCACAGTCTGCAGTCCAACTAACCCAACACTGGGCAGTTCTGAATGGGAAGTCCGTGAATCTAGTAGTTGCTCAGTCCCATGGAGTTAGTTGTTTCAGATGGTCTTCTGTGTAAGCTGGAATCCTGGAGAAGTAGATTCTAAGAGATTGCTGGCAAGTAAATTCAAGCAGATGAAGAGGAGTGAGCTATCCTTCTTCCACTATTCTTATGTAGAAGGTATGTCCTGCAGGAAGTGTGACCCAGATTAAAGATGTGTTCCACTGCACCTACACTTGGAACTTGCTTTATTCCAGGCTAAAGTTAATCGTTGAGTTCTGTTTGCCTCAGTTTCCTCGGAATAACGGCTTGTACTACATTTCCTGGGAATACGTTTTTATGGCAACTATGCCTCAAGATCTGAATAAAAAGCATGCACTATACAATGTTAAAATCAGGTCAGAAACCTGTATCTTTCCATCTTAAGGTTTGGTTCATAGGTGTGCTCTCAATTTCTGGATTGTAGTTCTTTCCAAATATAAAGAAGCTGGCAACCAGGAATAGCCATCAGACCTACCTATGTCTTTCACACTTTATAAACATATAACATATATTGATATAGACCATTCTGTTCTGTCAAACATCTCCTGGTTTTTAAAGATCATGTCTAACTCTGCAATGTAAAAAAAAAAAAATACCAGAGACCCATACCAGCCTCAAAATCTCTGTTGAATCAACTTCTCTTTAAAGT
Source organism: Rhabdomys pumilio (assembly GCA_030674055.1). Classification (NCBI taxonomy): domain Eukaryota; kingdom Metazoa; phylum Chordata; class Mammalia; order Rodentia; family Muridae; genus Rhabdomys; species Rhabdomys pumilio. The sequence goes on from JANHMN010000011.1 coordinate 49,848,088, forward strand.
TTGGAGTGAACAAAATTCTATCTAGATCTATGAAATGGGCATCAAATACAGTTTGTCTCCTAAATCCCTTCTGCTTTTGCAACTCCTGGATATCTTTGGGAACTTTTAATATCTATAACAATGTATTCTTTATGGCTCTTGCAAACCAGTCCTTCAGTGGCTGATTTTCCACAGTTTGGTTGGCATTATACAGACTTTGAACTATAGAGGTATGCATAGTTATAGTAGTTAATTTCTGTGTCTCCAAAGGAGTTGGACTGATGCCATGCATTCCCATGTCTTCCTATACAAGGCTATGAGAGGCTTTTTCTTGTTTGTTTAAAATTATTTCCCAATTCTAGAAATTAGGGTTCTATTTATTTCTTTATTAACAAAGTTTTCTTTAAGAGACCACTGTAAAGGCACCTATCTTAATTAATGTTAATTCACAGATTTGTTCTCTTCTTGCCGATGAAAAGGCACACTTGAGGGGTATTAGTTATCAGCTCTGCCATGTTCTCCTCTTTTTCATCTTCCCATTTAACTAGAGTATAAAAGAATTAGATGTTTTATACACATATTTGAAGGGATACATTTTGATCCATAAGATGAAATAAATCATCATGAAATAATTCAATGTAGATTTAAAGCATAATATCTGTGAGATTAAATGATTTATTCAAGTTCACTAAGGTTATTATTGCCTAAGCTCTGCTAGTCCTCAAATGTCAGAGAAATCCACTCAAAGTCACTAAGGTCTCACCATTGTCCTTTGATTCTGTTATCAAATGTTCTGCTGTGAGTTAGGACATTGCACTAGTTACAGAATCATAACCCTTAACTCATTTTCTCATGATTTTGGCTTAATATAATTACCTTTGTAAAATCATGTGGTACCAATAAAATACAATAAAAATTGACATTTAAAGAAGTTACCTTGTTTACATTGGGTAGACATTTTAGCTTTCTTTTCTATAGATTCATGTGCATCATTAAAGGGCTCAACAAGTATTCTGCATACTTTCATATCAGGTTATCTCCAAGATTTTCTAGATATGAATCTTAACTAGGTAGCATAAAAGTACTAGAAAATAGAAAATACTTTATAATCATTTGTTAATCACATACAATTCATATTAGATTTATATAATACAAGAGTAACTATAGACCTAAAAGCAAGGAAAGAAAGGGTACACTCCTTTTAACAGTGATAAAATTAGACTGAACATAAAGAGCACTGTGTTCCAGTGTATAAATCATGCAAATGGCAAATTACTCAAACATAGCTACAATCAAGGGTATAATAGAAATGCTTAACACAAAATTGGAGGGAGTCAATTTGCTATGTATGTTTTACGTCTGGAGTAGGAAACAGTAGGCAAGCTGTGATCCAGATTGATTTATAAATAAGTATGATCCCACATCATATTAACTTATTCCCATCTTGTTTTTAGTTGTCCTTTATTTCAATCACAACAGCCATTTTAATCATCTGGTAATCTTTACAACGTAGACATCTTAAGTAGTAAACAAACTCTGGCAAATTTTATGCACTTGGATCATAGTACTATTTTTCTCTATGTTGTTTGAGGAGTTTTTATGGTTTGTATATGCTTGGTCAGGGAGTAGCACTGTCAGGAAGTGTGACCTTGTTGGTATAGGTGTGGGCTTTAATACCCTTGTCCTAGCTACCTGAAAGTCAGTCTTTCACTAGCAGCTTTTAGATGAAGATTCTTAGCTCTGCCTGCACCATGGCTGCCTGAATGCGCCCATGCTCCACTTGATGATAATAGACTGAACATCTGAACTTGTAAGCCAGCAACAATTAAATGTTGTCCTCATAAGTATTGTCTTGGTCATGGTGTCTGTTCACAGCACTAAAACCCTAACTAAGACAGGGTTCTCTCACCACACTGCATCTGAGATAAAGAATCATAAATCCAATTATAAAAATAACTTTACACAGGTTATCTCTTTTATTTTGTTTTGAGAAAGTGATTACTATTTACATAGAAATTTAAATTTGTATAGAATTAAAATTGAATTCATTTTAAATTAAAAATAGAATTGAAATATTGAATTAAAACCACGAGGGAACCAGACTTGCTTTATTGTAATGTCCTTAAAAGTGGTAGATAAACTAAGGCATGAACAAATATTCATTTGAACAAATATGCATGGGGATGGATGGAGAATAAGTTCATGGTTTTGATATGTGCAAAGGGTATAGTTACAAATAAACCTTGAAGCCAAATGTTTCTATGACTTTATATTTAGTTTCAAAGCATTGTTTGGAATGACAATATGAATAAGCATATGTATTACACACTTATAGTTGTCAAGACAAACTCTTCAATTATTAGTGTACGTGAAAGTTCCAAATAATATCCACTCACCATATGTCACCATTTGACCCAAGATTGGAAAGTTAACAGACAAATTCAGAAAGATTGATTAATGAGTTGATATTGGCAGCTGGCATCAGTGGAATCTGATTTTTGGCATGAGGATATAAAGTATGAATGGAATTTGAATGAAGAAATCTAAACCACAGGAATAGAGAAGGTTTTATCATAACATGAGCAGATATGGACCTCTGTTATAATTAAATCTATAATATATTAATTTACCATTTAACATTTTAAACTATTGTTTCTGTCTCCATCAAATGTGTGTGTGCATTTTTTGTATATATACTTTTATTTTATAAAGATCTTGTTGTATAAGAAACTTGTTTACTAAATTGTCACAAATTCTGTGCAAGCTCTGACCAATGGTTATTGGCGTTTGATGTCTCACACAATCATTTCTTCTCTTTTTTCTGCTCACTACAAAGTTAAAGAAATTTCTTATATTGTAAAACCAAATGTATTTAAAACGCCAGTATTAAAAGTCTCTTCCATTCAGGGAATTTTCACAGAGATTATTTACCTTTGTAAAAGTAAGATAATTATATATCACAGAAATACAAGTGTTTAGCATTCTCTACTAGCTAACCTTGGATATAACTACTTTTAACATGTGTTGAAATGCCATGTGTTGGGGTTTCTGTCCTCTGAGAAGACATAGTCATTACAATTTTGAAATTGGTGTGGTTCCCCACGTAGGCACTGCTTATCCCCTATAACATAGCTGTCTTTGAGGAGAAGAAGGAATCATGAATTCTGAAAGAAGTTCAGAGCCACTCATGAAGCTCATGGGATAGAAAGGGCTCATAAGGTGGGAATCACTTCATAGAAAAGAATATAAAAGAGGTCAACTATTCTTTGAGAAGGAAATTTAGAGTCTTTTGTTTGGTGATGTAGTCTTATGTTCCTATAGGGAACTCTTTACCCAAGTTCCAGCAACTAACACAAGTTAAAGTTCTAGGTTCAGCAAAATGAGTTTGGATGGATTTATTCATTTTTTTTCACTCAGTAGTGACATTTGTGGAATTAATAAACACGGTCTTAATTTTTCCAAGAAAAAGTTTATACAACACAAATTAATATATTTAGATACTACATAGCTCAGAAATTTGTTTACTAATGATGATCAAAACTATATTTTTATGCTAACAAGCCCTGACACATATATTATTTCTTATACATTAAGGTAAAGCTAAGAAAGATTTGCTGGCAAAAATTTATTAAAATTTAACCAACCAAAATTTATGAAGCTTGATAGAATATAAAATAAGAAAAATGCAACTCTTTGATTTAAAAAAAATGCTATTTCTATAGTGTGTGTTAGTATGTATTATTCACAAGGGAAATGAGACTAGGACGAGATTGAAACATAGTGACAGAATTTTCTCATTTTTTACCCAAATACATGTCCATCCCAAATGAACACATCCCAAATTGAACACAACTTCATGTTGCTGTTCCATTACTCAAATACAGATACACTTTTAAAATTATTCAATACCTTTTCATGTTTCTACAAAATCTAAAATATCAGAGACTAAAACCTAAAACCACGAGGGAACCAGACTTGCTTTATTGTAATGTCCTTGAAAGTGGTATATAAACTAAGGCATGAACAAATATTCATGTGAACAAATATGCATGGGGACGGATGGAGAATAAGTTCATGGTTTTGATATGTGCAAAGGGTATAGTTACAAATAAACCTTGAAGCCAAATGTTTCTATGACTTTATATTTAGTTTCAAAGCATTGTTTGGAATGACAATATGAATAAGCATATGTATTACACACTTATAGTTGTCAAGACAAACTCTTCAATTATTAGTGTACGTGAAAGTTCCAAATAATATCCACTCACCATATGTCACCATTTGACCCAAGATTGGAAAGTTAACAGACAAATTCAGCATACTCCATACCTAGTTAATGAGATATTGTCTCATAAAACCTCGTGTTCTAGCCTTCCGTCTTCCTGGTATTTTTCCCATCCATTAAGTACTAGATTCTATTATCAGTGTTTTATTTTCTACAAAATATGAATGTATCATGTCAACTTCTTTCATATTATATATATGCACATAAATATACATATATGTTTATATTACACATATATATGTACACACATATATAAATATATACATGGCTAATACTAAGTGCATATATTTACATGAAGTGTAATAAAGTCATTTATGTTCCATTCTACATATACAATTTTATGCATAACACCTCTCTTTTCTATATTTACCACAGTTTTATCATACATTGCTCCCATGTTTTTGGATCATCTAGCATTTTATATTAGAAAATGATCATATTCTTACTCTACAAAGATTTCACTAAGCCATTATACAGAGTTAGAAATGACTTTCAATCCAATTTTACTTTTTTCTCTATTCACATTAAAGCAACACATATTTTATTGAAGAAATTTATTCCTTTTATTTTTAATTTATCATTCCATTTGTTTAGATCTCAAATGATATTCCACTTTCTGGTTACCCCTCCACAAACCTACCCATTTCACATCTGCCCTCTCCCTCTCTGCTTTGTCTCTATGAAGGTGCTCCCCCAGCCACCTACCCTCTCCCACCCCACCACTCCATCATCCCCCTATGATGTTACGTGTCATTTGAAATATTCTTTAAGAGATCAAGGCTGATAAACTTATCATTAATGTGAATGAAAAAATGAGAGTTCTCAAGCCTTTAATGTTTTTCACTGAAGAAAGCAGTATTACTATATTTTTGATATAGAGATAGATAGATACATAGATAGATAGTTAGAGACTATATATATGAATATGTATATATATGAGCTTAACATTTAACTTACCTAGCTAGTAGTTGGAGCATTGGAGTCAGGAAATCTGCTCCACACAGTTATGTATGTTAGGAAAAGGAAGGCACATTAATCAAGAATGGATAGGAATACAGTTCTATCAAATCCATATCATGAATAAGTCCATCTTAATGGGGTTCACTTTTCACTCATCTTGTTGACTTCACATATAAATGTCTTAAAATGAAGCATATCCTTGCATTGTTTCAGAAATAAATTTTGAAACTCTTGGCTATTTACAATTGTCACATTCATCATAACAAAGAAAGATAATGTAAAGATTCTCCCGATACATATATTGTATGTATTTTTCCTAGAAATTGATTTAGTGTCATTTTAATGGGCAAATCACATAACTCCATTTCACATGAATGAAGTAACTAAGTATAAATACATTTTATGTTTCTGAGGAAGAAAACAAAATGTTGCTTACCACCATTCAGAAATAATGACTTAGCTAACTAACTATTAAAAATGCTTTTTCATACCAACTGTAACAGTAGAACCACAAAACATTAAAAATATTAATGATGATTTGTTAAATGTTAAATCACACTATTTCATTAATGCTCCTAGTTCTACAGAATCCATCTTAAATGATAACGAATGTGTGTGTGTGTGTGTGTGTGTAAATTTCATTCATGAACATTTTAAGATAAGAGGACACCTTGTGAGAGTTTGTTTTGCCTACTATATGTGTTCTTCACATCAAACAAAGGATACCATGTTTGGTTGCACACAAATTACTGACTTTCAACTGCCTAATTATAGGTAAAGTTGATGACTTCATACTCATTAGATTGTTATATAATAAGAAAATGGAGGAGGAAGAATAAATGGAGAAGGAAATAACATTGGTAAGAAATATTTGATGGAATATTTAGAAGGATTGGAGGGAATAATGAGAAATGTGAGAATGATATAACCATATTTCACTCTATACAGTTATCTAATCTTCAAAAATGATAGAAAGCAAACAAATATTCTATTCACCATATTTTTATATACCAAAACTGTTGGTTGGATTATGTAGAAATCAGATGAAGAAATTTTTATGTCAGTATCTCTTTAAATAACTCTACAGTCAATCTTTTGATAGATTTTATGATTTTGTTTTGTTTCACTCGAATAACTGTTAAACCATAGCATGGGACTAAATGCTGTGCTTTGTGAGGGTGACAGCAGGTGTTCTGTTGAGGAGAAAATCCCTCCAGCTTTATTTGTTTTTCTTCCCTACACTAGTCACACATCAATTTCTCATGACAGTTATATTTTTTTTTAGAAGTTGACTTCTTTTCTGCCAGATTGTATTTAAAACTAATGTATTTCTAACTGCAGATGAGAAGATTATTAATATCTTCTTTCTATGTTCTTTAAATCCTTTTCTAGAATATTCATCAATAAGTTCCATAACATATGAAAAGTCAAATCTGGATTCAAACCCTAGTAGAGCATAAAGCAAGAGTCTGAATCTCTCCTTCAGGAACCCTAGTCTCTGGTGACATAGTCACACAATTCAATCTTGTGTGTATACTTCAGCTTGCTTACCATTTATTTTTATTATGAAAATGTTAACTTAGAGCTTTATTTTAAAACTGTTACTTGATTACAAAAGAAATGACTTTAACAGTCTCTGGATATTCATGAAATTTGTAAAAATATAATTCAATGATGAATTTACTAATTATAAGAATAAAATATATTCTTACTATCACAAACATCTGGAAAAAGGATGTACTAGTGCTATATCTGAGCATTGTCACATCTACTTGTAGAAACATATCTCATTTTGAAACATTTCAAAAGAAAACAGAAAAAAATATTACAGAATAAGTATGTACTTATTAATCGTAATTTTATTTCATATGTGAAACAAACATGAATATAGATGTAAATTCTTTCACTGTCTGAATATGAAAGGCAGTAGGGGTGTCCTTACCTTCAGCAAAGTGAATGAATTAGATTTAACATTGTCCTAGAGAGATTACAAAGTGAGTATGTGACATTTTAGATGTTTTTAATTAATTATATTTTACATTGATTAAAAAAGTAGACATAAGATCAAACTGTCATCTAAATTAGTATCTATATATTCATAGATTAATGCCTATCTTTGACATCCTTAGAGCATTTTATCAGTGCAGAGCATGATGGCTTACTTAAGAAACTCATAACCTATCAATATTCAGATTATAATTTTGGAGGACTCAGCCCCAAATGGAAAGTCAATATCACACTGCTTCACATGCTCAGGAAACACTGGAGTAGCAAAGGAGGACAGATTTTAAGAGTCAGGGCTTGGTAAGGACTGGGGAGAAAGTGTATCTCCTAGGTAAAACAGGACTGCTAAACTTGCGAAATCACAGCAGCTGTAATTGTGTGTCCAATAGTAGCAAATGTCAAGCTGGTCAACACTCCAGCATGAAGTAAATATGGAATCATGGTTTTAGTTTCTTGGTGAGTGATATTGGTAGCACTTTATTCCTGGAGAAGAGAGAGTTTTTATGTAAGTAGTAGCCCCTTGTCTAGTAGATAGCCCCAATCTCAGAAGTATGTTGCCAGCACATTTTGGACTTGCTGAGTCACCAAAAAAAAAAAAAGTTTCAGACAAAGTTAGATAAGAGGTAAGGGTTGTGAACTGAACTCAGAGGAGATCCAAAAAAAAAATTTGTGGTGATTATAATCAAAATATTCTGTATGCATGTACGAAATACTCAAAACTATTATATATACAAAAGCTTAGATACTTAGAAAACAATATTTCTTTTTAAATGCATTTCACAATAATATTTATTTATAATTCTATTAGCTTCACTGAATACAGATAATATTTCTCTTTTGATTAATATTGATGAAGAAAAATGATTAATCTTTGGGCTTAACTTTTTTCCATAATTTTTACTTCATGCTAATATCTATAAATTCATGTTCATATTTACCAAATAAACACCTAATCATCATTAACTGGAATACTTATTCAGGAGTCTGGGAGATGTCTCAGTTGGTAAAGTACTTTCTGTTTAATCATGAAGAGCAATGTCTTATTACCAGAGGCATGTGAATGCCAGGAAGTACCTTCTGCACCACAAGACATGGAAGGACACATGTAATTTTAATGTCAGTAAATCAAAGAAAAGAGAATGCTGGTTGCTGTCTTACATGATAACCTGAACACTCATGCTCCAACAATGAGATTTGGGAGTTTCCGTTTTAACACTTAAAATGGAGTGTTATTGAAGAAATAAAGCTGATTTAGACATCTGGAATTTACATACCTGTGCACACACGTGCATACTCATAGCCCACTCACAGCCCATCAATTCCTATAATACACACACACACACACACACAAAGAGACAGAGAGACAGAGGGAAAAAGAGGGGAAGAGGGAGGAAGAGAATGAGAGAAAGAAAGAAACTCAAAACTTGTTTTCTGCCATGACTACATTTCAGTGATTTTTTTTTACTACTTGCTATACTTAATTGAATGAGAATGTATGTCCCCAGCCCCACTCACATATTTGAATACTTGGTATTTAGTTTTAAGATCATTTGAGAAGCATTAGGAATTATGTTCTTGTTGGAGGAAGTGTGTCATTGGAGATGGGCTTTGTGGTTTCAACAGACAAAATCATTTTCCATTATTTTTATCTTCCTACTACTTGCTATGCTATGCTTCCTACTTTGATATTGCTATGGATGCAATATCAAAACTGCTCTTCCAGTGTCATTTCTTTCAGCTTGCTTATTCATATTATCTGTAATGATGATCATGGATTCTTACCCTATGCAACTATCATAAACTTTTCTCTCTATAAGTTCTTTTGATCATGGTGTCACTTTGTAGTAAAAAAATTAAGACTATTGCCAGTTATTATATGATAGATTATTATTATGAGCCTATATCTTAGAGTTTCAATTACTGTGATAAAACATCACAGCCAAAATAAACTTGGGAAGAAAAGGGTTCTTTCCTTAGTATAGTTTAACACTAGAGATCATTATTGAAAGATGTCAAAGGAGAAACTCAAGACAGGAACCTGCAAGAGTATTTTGAAGATGCCATGGAAGACCTTCGGATTCTTGCTTTCTTACTCTGGCTTGCTATCCTGTTTTCTTATATTCTAGACCATTAGCCTAAGAGTCATGTACTCCACAGTAATCTGGGTCTCTTCACATCAACCATTAGTTAAAATATCCAACAAACATGTCTATAACCTAATTTTAGGTAGACATTTTCTCAATTGATATTTCTTTCTTTTAGATTCTCAATTGAGGTTTCTTTATTTTAGAAGATAGTAGCTTGTGTCATAAAACTAGGTAGAACATCCTAATGAATGAAAATGAACAAAACAAATAACCAACAGGCTTGCAATTACATAAAATAAGACCCCATCAAGATAACATATATATGTATATGGATATGTATATGGATATGGATATGGATATGGATATGATGGATATGATGGATATGATGTATATGATGTATGTGTGTATGTGTATGTGTATGTGTATATGTATATATGCATTTAATTTGACATTTGTATTTAAATATGTAAAAAATTTTCAAATTCTTATTTTATCTGCTAAATTTGAGATGCTTAAATAAAGTGATTTAGATCTTATGTTGGTGATCTTTAAATCACCTTCAAAATTACTATCTCATCTAACTACTTGACTAGTGAAAAGTTGCATTCTTTTCTTATAAAGATTAAAAATTTCTTGAAAATAAAAAAATATTACATATTAAATTTTATTTTAAATACAGAACATACTAATACGCAGTTTATATTATTGTTGTGAGATAGCTTTATACATAATTTTCCTGAGCAGAATTCCGTGAATCTTATAGCAGAGGACAATGTACTTTTACAGAAGGAAAGTAGAAATGCAATGCCTTCTGTAATACTTTTTTTTTTTTACTTTAGTAGAATATCAACAGTCAGAAAGATCTAACTGAGCGTTATACCAATTTGGTTTATTTTTAATTCTGAAATATTTTGCATTTTCAAGGTGATGAAACTAATACTTGATTTCTTTTTCTTTTCCTGTTCAGGATTTTAAAATTCTCATTTACTGTCATTTCCACAAATTTTAGGCTTTACTTTCAGACTATATACATTATGCATTTTATGGTAAACATTTTTTTCAAATTATGTATTTTTCTAAAGATATTCATTTAATCTGGATGATGATGATCCCTTTTTTACAAGTAATTTAAAAATAATTTTGTAAGGCGTTCACAACATTTTTAGATCCCTGAATTTTGTGTGATCATGCACTTCTTTAAAAAAAAATTCAATAAATATTATAAAGTTTGACATGATGACACAAGTCAGTGATCCTTGCTATGAGAGAGGCTGAGACAGGAGACTTTAAAGGTCATGGCCTCTTCAGAAACAAATAGATTATGGGACCAGTCTGGTGATATGAATAAGACCCTGTCCCAAAATAAAATGACTGAAGATGTAAACTCATTGAATTCCCAGTTTTGATTTAAAATCAAAATGCTCTATTAGTATTCTATATTCTTGATAACCTACATACATATAAGCATCGTTTTCTAATACTCAGTGATATTCACACATATTCACAGAATCACAGTGATGGGTTTAGCCTCTCTACAAAATTCACTGTTCACTCTACAGTTAATAATTGTTCAGTACTTCCAATGTTTGTATTGGTTGTATGTGTGCAAATTCAGCTACTATGTGTAGCAGGCTTTTGCCATAAAAGTTTGATAAATAATTATATTTGGGTGGATGAATTCCAGTTTTTCAGAGACATCACATTAATGGTTTGGAAGCGACAAAGTGTCAAACATGATCTTAGTAAGTAATTCATTCTATGAATCTGATGTGATATTCAGACTATTTTTCAGAAACAATATTAAGATGTAAAGAGGAAGGAATATTTACTCTTTTTCCCAAAATAAAAATCTTGAATTTGGAATTTTTAAGCATAATTATAACTAGATCTGAATGGTTATTGGGCCACTTCCCCATCATTTGGCAGAACCCATTGGAGTTGGCAGTTTTTGTCCTGCCAAGACCCAGAGCTTGACAAGTAGTTTTGGATGAAGGTGTTCCTGGCACAGCTGTTTCTGGGACCTGTTAGAAGACTGCTCCTAAAATATTTTTCAGCCAATATTAGCACTATTTTTTTCCTTTTAATAAATATTTATGAAATTTGCAAGAAAACAACAGATAGAAAGGAAACAATATTATAGGAAAAGGTTCAATTTCATTTTCATTACAATTAAAAAGGACACAGAATATTAACTGGAAAAATAAGAACACTTTGTAAAATAAATAAATAAGATTTGTATCTGTGTATACATACATGTGTGCCTTTGGGTATATACATCTTCTAAACTTTGAATAAATTTTCTGTTATATATAAATGATGTCTTTCAAATATATTATCTTTTATTGAATATAGAATATTTCTAAAGCAACATCCTGATTATGATTTTCCTTCCCTCTACTCTTCCCAGCTCCTTCCCACATCTTCTTCAATATTGATTCACTCTGTTCAATCTGTGATTAGAAAACAAACAGACTTGTCATTTAGGGTTTGTGAGTCCACATACGTCCTTCTTAGTTGATTCAGTGAGCCATTTTCTCTTGGAGTCCTCCAACCCCTTTGCCGAGAGTTCTGTGTGTTGATCTGATTGCAGTCAAGAGAAAACTGACTCTTCTGCCCTGGACCCACACTGACACACTTCCTCCAACAAAGCCACATGTCCTAAGAGTAACAGTGCCTATGGGCTAAGCATATTCAAATACCACGTTCCACTCCCTAACTCCCATAGGCTTGAATAAACACATGAGTCTATTGGGTAGGGAGTAGAGTGTATACCTAGGCATAACATAATGAAAAATAAATTTAGTTCAACTTCAAAAGTCCCATAGTCTCTGACAGTTTATATAACTTTAAAAAGTTCAAATTTCAATGTTTCTTCTGAGATTCATGCAATCCCTAAGCTGTAATCCTTAAGAAATCAAAATAAATAAGCAGATCACATATATCCAGCATCATGCAGGATATATATTACCATTCATTCCAAAAAGCCATGATAAGGAAATACTTGAATAAAGCAAAACAGAAAAAAACCTGGGCAAACTCCAAACTCCATGTCTCCATGCCTGATATCAAAGCACTCTTCAGATCTCCAGCTCATTTTATCATTGTTGACTACTGTTGGCAGATCTGGCATCCAGCAGCAACAAACTTCCTTCTTTTGAGCTGGTTCCACTTCTTGTTAGAGGCTTTCCTTAGCAGATATTCCATGGCTCTGACATCTCTAAGATCTTGGGTTATCTCAAACAACTTAAACTTTACTGCTTTTTATTCACATGATCTTCTCAGCTCCTCCATAGGGCTTGGGTCACTTCTGCCCTCTGTAGTAATCTAAGCTCCAGTTGACCCTACTTTACTGTTGTTGTTCTTAGTGATCATCCCATGGAATTGGCAACTCCAACATGTTGGAGTGTTCTGATAAAATTAGGCTTCACCAAGAGCCTCTTATAGGCTCCTTTCATGGTGACAACACTCAATTACTTTGCATGACCCCTTCTGTCCTGGGCTGTCAACTGCAAATGAGGCTGCACCTTCACAAATGGCCTTTCCTAACTTCTCACAGTACAAAGCCCTCTACACTGTTATTTATGTTTCCTTAATTTCTTCAAAACCAGTACTACCTGGGTGATTCTTACTCATTACCAATAAAGCTGCAGCAGGTACAACCTTGGTTATCTATAGAGTATAACTTCTCTTATTTTTATTTTTATTTATGCATTTTGCATTCAGCCCACTGCGCTTCTCCTGGACACTGCCTGTGGTGGTTTGAATATGTTTGGCCCAAGGAGTGGCACTATTAGGAGGACTAGAGTAGGAATGGCCTGGTTAAAGGAAGTGTGTTACTATGGGCATGAGCTGTAAGACTTTCATCCCAGCTGACTTAAATTTACTCTTCTCCTGTTTGCCTTTAGAACCAGATGTAGACCTCTCACATCCTCTGACATCATGCCTGCCTGGAAGCTGCCATGATTTTACATTGAAGATAATGGACTGAACCTCTGAATACATAAACCTGCTCCAACTAAATATTGTCCATATAAAAGTTGTCTTGTTAATGTGCTGGTTCACAGCAGTAAAACCCTAAGACATGTATCGGTATTAAAAAAAAAATGGTATATTGCTATGTTAGGCCTGAGCATACTTTTGTTTGGAAGAAAGTTGATTTGGGAACTTTGGATATGGCAAACCATCAAATACTTTAAGTGGCTTTAATGGGCCATGCTAGTATGAATAAGGAAGTCTTTGTTGGTGAAAGTGATTTGAATTGTTTAGACCTTGAACCAAGAGTGTTCTTTGGAGAAGAATTTCAGTAGGAGGCTTAGAGTCTGTTTTTGTGGTATTTTGGTGAAGAATGTGGCTAGGTTTTGCACTTGTCTGAAGAGTGTACCACAGGTTAAGGTAAAGAGATTTATATTAATTGCACTGGAAAAGGAAGTCTTACAAAAACTCAGCAGAAACTTTGTTTGATGGTTTAATCTTATGAAAAATTGTTTAATGAAAAGGAGCAGGATGAGAAAATAAAAATATAAAATGTAAGGTTCAAGTAATAAAGAGTCACCAGCAAGTTAAATGAGGCTGAATCCTATGTTCAATGAGAAAAACAGATTAACGAAGTGTTGACTTTTTGGCAAAAAAGTGCAGCAAAAGGCTTAAGGGAGTAGTCAGAAGAGTAAATCAACAGGAGGGGGCGCAACAGAGGAGAGGTGGTGGAAGGACAAAGGAGGAGAATAACGAACGTGGCCTGAAAAAACCGCAAGTTATAAGGGATCTCATAGCTGGGGAATAGAGTAGTGCAATGATAAATCTGCCCAATCTAGGCTTGCAGTTTATACCAGTAAGTATTGAGTTGTGTTTTCCTTGACCGGAATCATCTGCATTGGAGATTTACAACAAAACTACTCCACAGGATAAAATATATTTCTGGAATCTCAAAACCCTAAATGCCTGATTGTTGGGTAATTTACAGTATACAGAGTAAACATAATACTATTATTTTATTAAATGAATAGAGCATTAAACTGCCTTCTAAATGTATATATTTTTCCCAGTAGACTAATGTATCTCTCAGAAGATATCATAGGAGTTACTTTGTACAAGGAATATTGATTAATACAAAACTATATAAGCTACAGAAAATGTGTGTATGTAATACTCAGCTACAAATCAGATATTTATTCCATATTTCTTCCCAGAGCTCAAGAACCACAGTAGAAAAGAGGACAAAATGATTTTAAGAGACAGAGATTAGAAATGCCTGGAGTAAGTTTCTTTTGGGAAACCAAATTTTCTTGATCATGAAAGAGGATTTTAGATCAGATTTAAGATAGATTTTTAAGTCTATCTATGATGTTCAGGATATCTCTTTCAACTTCTTATAGGTACTATCCAAGAACAATAGGTGATAATATTTAGGGAATCCTGTAGCCTTTATTGACCAACAATTTGAAAGGTGACTTCTTATGCCTGGCATTGGTGGTGTTTGTTAGATACTCTATAGCTCTTTGAAAGATCATTATTATTTAAAGTAGGATGGGAAATAGAAAGGCAGTTTTGACACAAGACTATAGAATAGATTGCCACAACTAAATAAATTCTGACAAAAAAGTGAAAAAATGTAGTGGTCTCAAATTTAATACATTGCTCCTATTGGCCTTATAATCTTCTTCCACCATGTCCTCAAGGCCAACTAACCAAACAACAACAAAACTGTAATGAGTGGTTGCCACACTGAAATGTAGGCTGACACGAAATATTTCCTTCTTTGAGCTTTCTATAAGAGATGGCAGTATAGATGATGGGAAACAAAGATTGCTAGTATCTAACAAAGATCAGAAGCATCTACGAATAAAAGAAGACAGAGACTCAAACACCTCAGTAATAGTAGTAGTTCAATAAAGAAAATTATTAGTAAAGATTTAGAACAGCTAGCATAGCACCTCCAGATTTGAGATGCTGACTATGCATATAGAAAACTAGAGAATGGAAGTACAAGATTTTCTTCTCCTCCATGAAACTCACAATATCATTTTTGCCAAACACAGAAAATTAGAGTAGTTAAAATTATGATTAATACAAGAAATATTTATTTATGTAAGAAAGAAATTCCTCCTGATATCCCACCCAGGGATTTTATTTTCTGCTTGATAATAGCACAGATCACAAGGAATACTGATAATTGCAATTCTAAATCTAAAGAATGGCATTCGTTACAATAATTGTCACTAAACTGATTAAAAGAGTCGATTTGCTTTCTGATTTTAGACAAACTGGTAAAGGTTAACTACCCATGGCAATTGAAACAATGATACATTTTGATTAAGATGCATACGCATACGGTGTTTGTAAAATGTTTCACAGAGATGTGATGATTAAGAAAATTTATTACCTACAAATGAATTGATCAGCTATGATTATCATAGCTGATTAATGTTTTTAACATAGAAAATGTTAAAAAATTTAAAAGTAATAAAGGAAAATAGCCTATTCAAGATTAGCATATATAGACATCAATATAGAGTGCTATTTTATCTTGTAATATCAGTTTTATATTTCATTAAATAATATAAGCACTTAGCTAAACAAGAATGTAGTCATTAAGTAATTTTACTCTAGATATTATCCATTGTGTAATAAATATTAAAATTTTACATTTTTATTAGATATTTTACTTATTTACATTTCAAATGTTATCCCCTTTCCAAGTTTCCCCTCTGGAAACCCCCTATTGCATCCTCCCTCCTCCTGCTTCTATGAGAGTGCTCACCCACCCACCCATTACTGCCTCCCCACCCTCACATTCCCCTACACTGGGGCCTTCAACCTTCACAGGACAAAGGAACTCTCTTCCCATTGATGTCTGACAATGCCATCCTCTGCTACATATGCAGTTGGAGCCATTTGTCCCTACATGTGTACTCTTTCATTGGTGGTTTAGTTCTTGTTAGCTCTAGTGGCTCTGAATGGTGGATATCATTGTTCTTCCTATGGGATTGCAAACCCCTTTAGCTCCTGCAATCCGTTCTCTAATTTCTCTACTAGGGACCCTGTGCTTAGTCCAATGGTTGGCTGTGAGCACCAGCTTCTGTATTTGTCAGGCTATATCAGCCTTCTGTTAGCAAACAATTCTTGGCATCCACAATAGTGTCTTGGTTTGGTGTCTGTATATGGGATGGATCCCCAGGTTAGGCAGTCTCTGGATGGCTTTTCCTTCAGTCTCTGTTCCACATTTTGTCTCCATACTTGTTCCCTTGAGTATTTTGTTCCACCATCTAAGAAGGAATGAAGCATCCAAACTTTGGTTTTCCTTCTTCATGAGCTTCACATAGTCTATGAATCATATCTTGGTTATTCTGAGCTTTTAGGATAATATTCACTTATTAATGAGTGCATAAGATGTGTGTTCTTTTGTGACTGGGTTACTTCAGTTAAGATGATATTTCTAATTCCATCCATTTGCCTAAGAATTTCATGAATTCATTGTTTTTAATAACTGAGTTGTACTTCATTGTAAAAATGTACCACATTTTCTGTATCCATTCCTCTGTTGAAGGACATCTGGATTCTTTCCAGCTTCTGTTTACTATAAATAAGTTTGCTATGAACATAGTGGAACATGTGTCCTTTTTATTTGTTGGAGCATCTTTTGGGTATATGCCCAGGAGTGGTCTAGCTGGGTCCTCTGGTAGTACTGTATCCACTTTTCTGAGGAACTGCCAGATTAATTTCTAATATGGTTGTACCAGTTTGCAATCCCACCATCAATGCAGGAGTGTTCCTCTTTTTCCACATCCTCACCAGCATCTGTTGTCACCCGGGTTTTTATTTCAGCCATTCTAACAGGTGTGAGGTGGAATCTCAGGATTGTTTTGACTTGCATTTCCCTGATGACTAAGGTTGTTGAACATTTCTTTAGGTGCTTCTCAGCCATTTGGTATTCCTCAGTTGTGAATTTTTTGGCTCTGTACCACATTTTTAATAGGGCTATTTGGTTCTCTGGAGTCTAACTTCTTGACTTCTTTGTATATTTTAGATACTATCCCTCTATTGGATGTAGGGTTGGTAAAGGTCTTTCCCCAATCAGTTGGTTTTGTCCTATTGACAGTGTTCTTTGCCTCGCAGAATCTTTGCAATTTTATGAGGTCCCATTTGTAAGTTGTTGGTCTTAGAGCTAAGTCATTGGTGTTCTGTTCAGGAAAAAAATTTCCCCTATGCCCATGTGTTCAGGGGTATTCCCCATTTTCTGTTCTTTTAGTTTCAATGTATCTGGTTTTATGTGGAGGTCCATGATCCACTTAGACTTGAGCTTTATACAAGACTGTTAAATATTTTTATAAAATCTAGTGAATTAATGATTTGAAACTTTGCGAATGTGCTTATTGACTACAGTCTACATTCTTAACCCATTTTCTAAACAATTCAAATCCACTATTTTGATGTGTCAATCTTCATGATATGTTCAATATTCATAATTATTTTATATGAAACTAAATGGAAAGCCAACTGATGAGCATTAAAAAGTGAATTTTAATTTGTGTGATCATTCTAAATCTACACATGAACATTAAAATATAAATTCTTAATTGAGTGATAGTCTTATGCACTACCATAAAAATTACACTTCCACGTCATTAAAAAGCACCTTGTCGTAACATGTAAATATCAAAGTAGACATTGCCTTTTCCCCCAAAGTATCATATAAAATGATTTCTGATAAAATTAATTTCTGCTAATAAAGCTGTTTTTGCTTTTTGGTTGTTTTGTTTGTCACATGATACTTGGTTGTATAACAACTATGATTATAGGTTTAATTTTAAAAAATATGGAACCATGTTCATACGGTTCTTAGTAAATATTCATATGAATAACTTTAGGTTTTTCCATTGCTGTTAGAAATGATTTTAAAAAGAAGTTCAGATAAAAATTACATGTATATGAAATTACAGAGACTCATATGTGACATGAGAATATCTTCTGATAATTAAATATAGTACCATCTCTAAGCCTGGATATTGTGACTGAATTTAATATACAAAAGCAAATCAATAGACTTATAATGTAAAAACTGCATGCTCTTACAATATGTTTTAAAGAACGTTAGGAGACTGCAACCATAAAACCAAACATTGTAGTCAATGGAAATAAACAGATATGATTAAGATAAAAAACAGCTCAAAAGTTTGACAAGGACATGCAATTGTCCCCTGAGAAGTCTTTGGTTGTCCAAGCCATAGGCCCTAGGAGCTTGAACTTTGCAATGAAATTGATCATTTGTTAGTGGACATCTCTAGGAAATATGTAGAAACAAGAGTTTAGCATGTCAGTGCAGTACTATGCAGCATTTTGGGTTTAGAGAAGATTGTGCAGCACATTTTTAATGATACCAAGTCTTTACACACCCAAAAGTGAAGACGAAAAAAGTCAAAATAAAACCAATTAACACATGTTTAATGTGTCAACGTCCTTAGAATTTGGAACACATTATCTTCAACTATGATTCTATTTTTTTTTTGGATGTTTTTTAAAGTTGTCAACTTTCATCTTTTTCATTGAAATGTTTTAAAAATGAATCTTAGCAGAAACTACAAAAGATAAAAAAACTGTTTCATATTGATTTTCAGCAAAATTCTTATTATGATCTTAATCTAAAAACAATTTTGAGTAACTCAAGACTCGTAAAAAGGAGGAAAAAATAAACTCTTAGAACTAAAATGATATCTATATCTGTAAAATGAAAGGCTACCATATGGCTTTCATGACTGAGAAGTTCTCAGAGTGGAGCACTTAAAGAAATCAGCATGAAAAATAAAGTGCCCATTACCAAGTGATGATGTACTGTTTAATTTATGGGATGGCAGAGTGGGCTTCAGATGGCACTTAGCACCTAGATGCCGTGAAACATAAATTGAGATGAAATGTGTTCATAAAATTCTATTAATAAAAGGAAGGCTGTAGGTTATGTTTCCACTTCGTTTCTAGTTTAACAAAGAGAAGTAGTAAGCCTATGGACTAATCAGGTGTTTATACTTAGCTATTTTCTGACTCATGGGACTTGATTTTTTTAAAAAGAATTTGGATTTGGAGGCTATATATTAGACTGCCTCTGTCATCTTTCTTGTTCCCAACCCTTATTTTTGATGCGTATAAATCTAAAACACCATCCACTCTGGATGCTTTTTTTTTTAAACTAATTCATTCAAACAAAGCATTGTATCCCCTATAATGTATCAGACAAAATAACTTGAAATATTTGCTTGAGATATATATGTTGTACTATAAATGTTTTCACGTATTGTCAATTCCAAGAATATTAGTGGTGACATTTGGAGTTGAGGCACTTGGAGCCAATTAGATTAAAGAAGCAAAGTCTTATTAAACCAAATTGTTGTTTTTTTTTTTTTATGAGAAATGAGGAAGTGAGTTTTTCTCTCTATCTGAAATTATGTATATATGTATATAAATCCACACACACGTATTTCTTATTCAAAATGTTACACTTTTAGTACACATAGTGACTTTCACCTAGGACAGTATCTAAAATGATATTGTGAGAATAACATAGTGTGACATTAAATAACATCTTATAAAAAACTGCACCCTATGATATAGTTCTTCTCATATCATTTACTCTAGTGAAAGACAATTACTATTTTAAAAGAGGGACCGTGTATACGTTGAGAAAGGGAAGCTTAGGGAAATTAACAGTACCACTTTCTGAGCATGTATGCAAGCTTCTCACTTTAGAAGTAGATCTTGTAAGTAACCATTAAGTCTTCAAATAATGACTGAGAATTGCCTACTTCTATCTATGTTATGGCATAAAATAAATAAGGTTGATAAAGCAAACCACATGTGAGATCTAACTCTTAGAATCTGTATGAAGATTATTGTTATTTCTTTACCTGTAACTTTTGATAAAATTAAGTACAACCATGGGGACAATTATAGATTCTTGCAGTGATAATGAAAAGCTGATGGTCAATGAGCTGAGGCAGGATTAGAAGGTTGAACATCCAGCAGGGAAAGAATTCTGAGAAAGAGTGACATGAGAGAATCACGTTGGATGTAAGAAACTGAAAATAGGTAAGTAGCCATACAGAAGACATATAATGTTATAATAAGGTTAATATAAGTTATGAGTTAATGGGTGAACAGACCTAGCTTATGGATCTAGGCATTTACTCATAAATAAGTCTCCAAATCTTTATTCAGTTACTGGAGCTCTGGTAGAAAGTCCCCTGGTTACAGATTCTAGGTCTAGTATCTAATTCATAAACCTGACACATCTGTATTTTATCATAGTAGAAAATCATAATAAAATGAAACTGGTAACTACTATTTAATAATCATCATTGCCACTGCTTTTTGAATTATATCACATATTTGACAATATTTGAAGCTGGCCTTCCTTCCTTTTGGGTTGGTTGTGATGCATATTCTATGCTCAGAGGGAGTAGGAAAGTATAGAAGAGACCAAGGTGAGTTGTGAGTGGGGAGATATGGTTTCCTAGATGTTGAAGATAAGAAGTAGGCTTCTGAAACTTATGTACAATGTTATTAAAATGAATGCAAGATCAATGTGATACATTTTAGAATAATTCATACTGTATATGGTACCAGATATTTACACTGGGCTTTCTTTAACTGTCAAATGCAAATTATAATATAAACAATAAAGACAATTGATGTGAAGTTTAGGATACTGAGACTGTTTCAGAAAAATGCAGTTTCTTTGAATCAGATTTTTGCTTGAAAATCTCTTTTCAGCTTAGAAAAGCAATTATGTCTTTTTATATACAGCAGTGATAATGACTTTTAAAAATCAAGTATTTGATTGACATCTATGAGCAAATCACAGCTAATCTGCTATTGGGTACTTAAAATGATGCACACATTAGTTTGTTTTTATTCTGTTGATATATGTTGGTTTATGTTTACCATGAAATGACATAAAGAAAAGTTGTGACACACATTTTCATGTAAGTATTTAATAAATGAATGAACATATAGAATGAAGCCATCGAACGATATATTATTCACTTATGCATTTTCTGGAGAATAGATTATTAAAATTTGGTTTCTTTTTGCTTGTTGAGAAAATAAATTTTGAGTGCAAAAATCTTTCAAAGATGTCACATTTACAGTTTCGGCTTTCTGCAAGAACACCAGTAAAATTTTCTGACATTTTCTAGTTATCTATGACTGCTGCTCTGAGGTAAGGAACTTAATTGCTTGTGTTGCAAATCTGGTGTTCAGGAGATCATCTTATAAGAAGCAAGACCCATCCCACAGAGCTCTTTTTAGTCAACAGCTCTATTGTCCTCTATTAATTATGAATAATACATTACATAAGGATGATGAGTTCAGATGTTTTTAAAGACTAAAAAACTTGCCTTGGTTAAAATTATCTACATTTTGTTAGAAGCTAACTGAGATTCAATGTGCTGTCATAAAAAATAAACAAATACTCTTTAATAAGTCATTTTATTGGATATTTTCTTTATTTACATTTCAATTGTTTTTCCCTTTCCAGGTCTCCCCTTTGGAAATGCTCATTCTATTCCCCCCTCCCTGGCCTCCATAAGGGTGCTCCCCCATTTTTAAAAGAGACCTGTGCAATTAAAATAAATAGTGAATGTAAAAGTCTACATCCCCTAATTGAAAATATTAATCATGCTTTTTAAATGAATAAAAACCTTTTGAAATTATAAATTTTCACTATAGCTCATACTTTTATAGAATAGTTTATCTATTTTCCTAACTTTTGCAGAACCATATTTGCTGTTTTGTTTTTGATTGCTTCCTTGCCAGTTTGTTTGCTGGTGGTTTTTCATCGTATTAGATTGAAACAAGAGCCTTAAACATGCTAAATATCTAAGCAGTAATATACCACTGAGTAACAATTCAACCCTGTACAATTATTTTGCATATTTTCTAGTTTGTGCATATAACTCTTATGTTTATTTTTAATGAACATGATCTCTCAAATATCTATATACTTTTGTGTCTCCTCTTCTCTATCACTGAATGTCATTGATGTCTGCTCATTCATGTAGCCTTGATGCCACTTGCTGACAACTGAATAGTAAAACTCAGGACATCTGACTGCCAGAAACAAGTCTCATGTTAACTATATTACATTGATTCATGAAGTATTCTAAGCAAGACCTGCTCATTATTTTTAACTTTTACTATTATTGCACAAGTTTTCTTTTTTTTCCTTAAAATACTTCATATACTATGCATGTTATTGCTCTGCACAGAGATTATGGAAACGTTCAGATGAAAAATTGCTCACTGAAAGCATATCTTTTATTCTATACATTGATAAGTAACTCTTTGTCTTTCTCAACTGTCATAGATAAACAATAGTGTCTGACAGTAAATTTTACTTTTTTACGTTTTTATTCAGACATTTGTGATTTTGATGAAATTTCAGCCTAAAATATAAGATATCTTTATCAGTAATACCTTTTAAAAATGTAAGTAGAAGAAATGTGAGTAGTAGAAAATTCTCAGGAATTTTATATATAAATATACAAAAATTTTTACAGACAGCCTGGGAAAAGAATAATGTCTTTTTAGTTTTCTCAAATGCTCTATGAATTACAATTTAAAGTGAATCTTTCTATGACTCACCCAAGCAGGGCAACAGTAATTTATTTTTTTTGCAAAATACTAAAACAGCCTAGATGTCCATCAACTGATGAATAGATAATGATTATAACAGCCAGCAAAGAAACCGACTTAGCAAAAGCACAAGAAAAAGCCTTCAAAATAAAATAACAATTATAAATATGTTCAAGAACATTAAAGATGATATAAATACATGCTTTTAGGAAGACTATAAAACAAATACTTGAATTAAATAATAAAATATGCAAATGTAAAAGTAAAAATAGATAAAGATATAGTCATTTAAGAAAAGAAAGAAAAGAGGAGCGAAAAGTCTTAGGAATTCAAACAAAAACCTTAGAGATATGCTTCACCAACATACTAAAAGATGAAGAAGAAAGAACTTCAATCAGTAAAAACAAGGCAGAGGAAATAGCATAGTCAAATATATTAAATCTTAAAACAGGCATAAAGCATCCAAGAAATTTGGGACACTATGAAAATACCAAACATATGCTTAATAGGTACAAAGGAATGTAAACAAACATGGGACTAAAAGAAATCTTTTGAAAAAAATAATAGAAGAAAAATTCTTCAGCCTAATGAAAGACAGACCTAACAGGTTGCAAGAAACATACAAAATGAAAATATAATCAGAAACACACACACACACACACACACACACACACACACACACACACACACACGATGCATAGTAACAAACAGACTATACTTACAGAAGAAAGAAATGATATTAAAAACTTCAAGAGAAAAAGTTCAAGCTACATTCAGATACTTTAGAATAATCATTTTTCACACAAGACTATGAAAGCCAAGAGAATTACTCTGTAGGTTTTACAAGCCATACAAGACCCAAAATGCCAGCCTAACTATTAATCACCAGAGACAAATAAAGAAATATATTCCACAATAAAACCAAACTTAAGTAAAGTATATCTTTGAATCCAGCTCTACAAAAGGCCCCTAAAGGAAAACATCAATCTGATAAGGTTAACTATACCCAATAAGACAGAAAGAATATATAATTCTGGAAGAGTTATTCAAAAGGAAAGTAATCATAGCAATAACATAACAAGAATTAGTCAATGCTCCTTAATAACCCTCAATATTAATCATCTTGTATGGCCTCACCCAGCCTTGAGCAGGGAGAGCTTGTTTGCCACAGGACCTTAACGACACAGATGGAGTCATCCACCCTAGCTACATGTACAACTTCCTACAGGAACTTAGAAAAATAGACTGCCTGCTGACCTTGCCTTGTTACATAATCCAGCTGAAAGAAAGGATGGATTCCTTGGGCTTCCCCTATATATACAAGTGCTGAATATTAAACTTTGAGCCTTGATCAGAAAACTTTGTCTTGACTCCATGTTTCTCTCATCCCTCCTTCTCTTTTTCATTTCCAGCCTCCCTTTCAGGTGAACCCAGTTTATCTGTGGGCACTGGGTGGCTACAATCTTGAGTCAACTGAAAATACAGACTAGCATGTTGGATTAGAAAGCATAGTCCATCTTTCTGCTGTACCCAAGAAATATACCTCACCATCAAAACCAGATTTAAATTTGGGGTAAACCCAAGAAATAAAACCTGACCACCAAAACCAGATTTAGATTTGGTATAAAGGGATGCAAAAGGATATTCTGGATAAATGGAATCAAATCTACTCAAATGTTGTTACTTTAATATTTATTAAAAAATATTTTAAGACTAGTCAAAAGATACAAGCATTGGAGAGACTGTGATGGAGTATGGGGATTTCTGAAGTTGGACTGAATGTATTTTGCATGATGCTATAACTAGGTATGGCTTTCATTGATTCCTGTACTTGAGTAAGCCTATGGAGACCAGGGAATGAAATGTGATGGTTTAAATATTCTTGTCCAAAGAGTGGCACTACTAGGAATGGCATTATTAAGGTGTGTGGCTTTGTTGCAGTAGTTGTGGCCTTGGTGGAGGGAGTGTGTCACAGTTAGGGTGAACATGGAGAGTCTCCTTCTAGCTGCCTTGAAGAGACTATCTCTTCCTGGCAGACTTCAGATCAATATGTAGAACTCTCAAGTCCTCCTCAACACTACCGTATGTGAAGATATATGTGATTTTATTTAGAGTAATGTTTCTTTCATGAACTTTGTGGCATTGTGTTTGGTGCATAACTGTTAATGTTTTTAATATCTTCTTGATGTATTTTTTTTATTTAATGAGGGTGGTGGTTTGAATATACTTGGCCCAGGGAGTAGCACGCATATGAAGTGTTGGCTTGTTGCGGTAGATGTGGCCTTGTTGGAGGAAGTCTGTAACTGTATTTATGGAATTTGAGAACCTCCTTTTGGCTGCTTGGAAGAGACAGTCTTCTCCTGGCAGTCTTTGGATTAAGACATAGAATACTTAGCTTCTCCTGAAGCATGTATTCCTGGATGTTCCTATATTCCCACTTTGATGATAATTGACGGAATGTCTGAATCTGTAAGTCAGCCCCAGTTAAATGTTGTTCTTTAGATGGGTTGACTTAGAAGAGTCTCTTCACAGCAAGGGAAACCTTAACTAAAACGGAAGTTGGTACCAGGAAACAGGTATTGCTATGATAGGCTTGAGCATATTTTCTTTTGGAGATATGTGGATTTGCAGAGTTTGGATTCCAGAAACAGTAGAATGCTTTAAGTGGGGTTTATCATTCTCTTCTGATGTAGGTCTCAGGCTGGATCATTCATTGGTTAGCGACTTCAACAATTTCTGTACCATCTTTATTCAAAGGATAAACTATAGGTAGAAGTTTTTATTGCTGGCTTGGACAACATTGTTTATTTAAAAAATATATCATCTTAAATATTTTGAATAGTAAGTTTATATTAAAATGTTATCAAAGCCTGGTATTGTAGACCTGTAATCTCATTATTCAGGAAATCAAGACAAGAAAATTATACACTGAATTTCAGCCTGGACTACAGAATTTCTGAGCAGCCTTACCCCCAAAAGATACTATATTGTCTGCATTTTCCTTGGAGAGATGTGAATAATAAATGGTAGATATAAAATCAATGATAAATCAAAATACAGTTCCACCATGGTACAACTTGATGAACCACTGACTTAGGTTAAGCAATTATTAAAGGATATTAAATGATCTCTAAGCAGTCTGACCACTGGAAAGGTTCACCTTATCTCAGATGATGATCTCCCATGCCGTCTGAGATCAAGTCCTCCTTCAGTTAAATTTCCATACTCTGTATAACAATTTCCTCAGAGATTCCTATATTGCCTTAAATTAAACAGTAAGGAGAGAAAGTTGGAAGTAATTTAATGGTATGTGGAGTGCTTTACCAAGTACAGGAGGCTCTAGGTTGACTTTATAAGACTGAAAAAGTAGTAAAGATCAATACTGACTTATGGGTGGATTAAATCTGCCTTTGATGACCATGAATTCTTAATAAAAATGATTGTTTTTGTTTGCTAGTATTTGCAAAGTAATTAGCAAAGAAAGGAATATAAATGATAATACCCATTTGAACATGTGATTCCCATATTTTGCAGTCACAGCAACTGAGTATTAGAAAGTTAGTAAATCTTTTTTTTTTAAGTTCTTATCTCCAATAATTAGCTGAGCACATTTAGAAATAAATGCTCAGGATTCCAAAGCCCACACATTCCATGAAGCCTTTTCACCATCGGAGCAGATCCTTTTCAGACTTCATTATATTTCTCTCTACAAGAAGAGCCATTTTACAGCATCAAGGAATATCTGCTTCAGAAATTCCACAAACATGTATGCTTTTTGTAAATTAAAGTTTTGTATTTAAATCAAATAACAGAATATTTATTTTTCAGGGAAATTCAGACTTCATACTTTACTTTCTTAAACCTAAGAATGAGAGATGCTCTCTTGTTTTTCTGGGTTTTTTTATTTTTTATTTTTATTTTTATTTTTTTTCAATATTCTGTTTCTGTCTGCGTTGAGTTTCTTGTGGGCTGTCAGAACTGCTAAATCAGACGTCTTTTTATACTGCTTAGAAGAGGCAGAAGTACTGTCTCTCTGCAGCTCTTGGGTCCTTTAAATACAGGGTGAGTGCTTTTCTGTGTATCCTTGGCAGCAGCTCACTGTCAGCCTTTCCCTCTAGTCTGACCTGCAAAGGAGCCTAGAGCTCATTGAGAAAACAAAGAAGAAAACCTTGTCCCTGGCAGACACTGATGTTATAAACTGCCAATCCCAGTTGTCTGTAACTTGGGTCCTAACCATCTGCAGCTTGCCACTGCCTGAATCTGTCTTAATGATACGAGATATTTTTTCTTTATACATGTATTCATTGGAGTTATAATTAGGTTGCAGTCTTCCCTAGAATAAAGAAGATGTTTGATTACTAATTTGTTATTACCTGTTTATTATATGGGAATTTTATTTATTAGTTAATTTCAAAACTATAAAATGTTTTTAAGTGAAAACTGTGTTCTACAACATTTCATTCTCAGTTTAGACGTTGTTATTCTACCTATATACCTAAGGATAATAAAGAACATCAGTCGAAAATTCCAGGCCCTTTTTCTTCTCATCCCCCCCCCCTTCATCTTCCATATACTGGGTTATTGGAGAGTATTTTTGATTCACTGATATATCCTTGTACTGAGAAGTTTTTTTACTTTAAACAAACTCTAAATTTGCTAAGGAATACATCAATTATTAAGAGGAGGAAGAAATAAGCAACAATTAATGTTAGTTTCTCATCATAATGATGGGAAAATGATATTTGACATAATGTGTACTTATGGTTAATCCTAGATAATAGTTAGAAGCAATAAAGTTTTCCATCAGTCTGGATTAGTTTGTCTTTTTTGACATATTTACATTCAAGTACTGAAAGCATGAGATAGGAAATGACATAATATCATATATTTATTTATGTAATCATTGTACTATACAGATTTTAAGTTTTGTTATTCTTTTTTTAAGAAAATACTGTTATTTAGCTTTACGGAATAGGAGATGACCCTTGCCCATTCGTGGTAAGCCCAAGTTACTTGACCAGAAAAAGTAGGAAAATAATGTATCACCAATATTTTTCAACTCATTTTTTTCTATTAGTGTGTTTTAAGTACATAATGATATACTTCTTTATGGTACCTTCGTACAAACAGATAATGCACGATGCAGAAGAAGAATGAAACTTACAAATAGTATTTGTACATAGCAACATTTAAGATGATACAAATTAGAAGGAAGTTTTCAAGGTAGTCGAAAGAGAGCCAGAATAGTTTCTCCATGTGCTTGTCTGCCTTGCATGACAGTGAGCGACTCCTACTGTAATAGAAGAGTTAAAAATTCTGTGCTTGGCTTTAAGACCTCATGTGTATATTTACATGAATCATGTTCTTTTGAATCAGTGAGTTAACCAATAACTATCTGACAATCTTGAAAATCAGTGCATATCCATTTCATGATATTGATGTATCCATCTCCACTAACTAATCTGAAAAAAAAAATTGTTAACAGACCTAATTATCAGGGAAAAATCTATCAGGAAAGAAAGAATATAGTATTGTCTGCCTTGAGATTTAAAAACGTGAGGAGATGTTGTTTTATATATGTATGTATATGTGTATGTGTATGTGTATATGATGTTTCAAGTAAATTAGCAATATATTTAATGTATTTTTTCTAGAAGTCTACCATAATTTCAAAATTTTCATATGATTGACATGAGTAAAACAATGGATACCCTTTTTTTTTCTCCCATCTCTTGAGATTCACTCTCCCTCAGTTTTGTCTTCAGAATAGAGGTGGCCTTCCAAAGACAACAGTCAAACAGGACAAAACAAGATGCAATAAGACAGAGCAACTGCTCTTCTATCAAGGCTATATATGGTGACCCGAAAGGAGAAAAAGAGTCTCAAGAACATGCAAAAGACTGAAGTGACAAGCAAGGGGCCTGGATGACTCTGCACCAGATCTTTGCATATGGCTATTGGGACCTTCTTAAGGAACAATATCAGCTGAAGGATTTTAAACACATATTATTTATAGATTGTTATAAGATATGAACTTATTCAAAAAAGGACAAAAAATGACTTATTTCTGGAGCATCAATTATTACCTTAGTAATAATTGTCAGTTTACTAATCTACATTTTGAGTAAATCTATAATATTCTTTTCATGTTAAGGGTTCATTATAAGATAAGAAGGTAATGACTTGGACTAAAAAGCTGTGTCTAAGTCCAGATGAGAGCCAATGTACAAGTGAGAACTATTAATAGTAATTCAGTTAAAATAATTTAAATCATTGCGTAAATGATATTAAATTAAAGAAAGTAAAGCTTGATGACTTAATAAATTCAGGAACTTAAGACTGGGCTAAGAATCATGGTGATACACGGTCCCTTAAAAATATTTAAAATTGGAAAAGGACAAAGGCAATGTATCACTTGAAAGTGAAAAGTACATTTTGTCAAAGTTTTACTGTTCAAAACCTGAATTGCTCTTTACTCCATTTTCATATAGATAATTTCTTCTGCATATGACAAGAAATCTGTACCCATGTCAGCCTAAAAATATCATTGCCTAAAATAGATGTTAAAAATGACATATCAATGTGGGTAAGAGACCTCACACATGGCTTCATTAAACCTCTAGACAAAATTCTGTATGTGATTGATAGTGTTAAGAAAGGGAGAATCAGTCTTCTTCCAGCATGAACTTCCCAATATGTTAATAAATACAAACTTTTAACTCCATATGAGCAGCATTTAATTAATTTCACAAGTTTTACACATGTTTATATTAAAATAAAAACATTTAATACAAATAATACTCAAAATCATATGTAAAACTTACTGTTTATTTGCTAAGATCGTAAAATTCGTATTTTTTATAGTCTTCCATTATAATATCTAAAACTATTTAACTCTTATAATTTTACAAATGGATAACACACTTATCCCAACTATAAGGAATACACTAATGAGATATAAAGACATGTACACATTGTTTAAATTTCACAGATCAACAAATGCAATAATTATTTTTTCCACAAAATATTTATACTGTTTTGTCTAAGAAATTAACCACAAGCCTGTGTCTACTAGTGAAAGAACAGGTGGCGAGAATCTACAGCTTCACACTCTTATTAAGAAATTATGTTTGTCATACAGCATCTATAAAAGCGTCAACACATTGTATTTAATTCTACCACTTACTATGCTAGCTAAAACTCTAATGGCATCTTAATTTAGAAATGTATTGTGAAACAACCTGGGATTAACTTAAAATTATTGCAAAGTATTAGCACAAGAAATCATAGAGCATTTGGTATTAATAATATTTAAAAATTCCTTTTAAAAAGAGACAAACAAAGGAAAACAAAGTAGCTGCAGCTTTTCATCCATAACCAGATGGCCAGGCATCACAAATCAGGGGTATGCAAACAACGCTATTTCAAGGCCACATAAAAAATGACTAGTTATGCAACATCTAGTTATACATAGATGATCACCATGTAGACAAGACAAAAATATGTACCTTTTATTGTGACTAATGCAGTCTCCGGAGCTGCCACGATCATTTTCAAGTTCATTTATATAAAGGTATAAAAACAGATGTGTCAGGAACATCTGGATCCTGTGCTAAAATCTACTATGAAATATAGTGCACGTGGAATTCTCATTGCACATGAAGTCAAAGGGAACTATAGTCAACTCTTACTCCCTGAAAGCCAGCACCATAATTCTCTTTAAAACAGGTGCAAATGTTTTCTTCTAACACTACTAAATTATTTATAGAAAATAATGTATATGTCCTCATTACCAAACTCCTTTAATAACAATAAAGCAGTAGTACTTGGGTGCATTGTGCTTTAAATGTAGTTTAGTAGACACAATTATATTCATCCCAAGAAATTTTTGTCAAAATATTTGCCTCTCAGTAAACATTTCTGACATGGTGAGAAGAGATTTTTCAGCCAAAACAGGTCATCCACAGCTAATTATATGGCTATTGTCTTTATGCATACATTATGAGTGGCAAGCTGCCAGTTGACATGTGTAAATAATGAGGAGAATGATGAATTAGAAACTGAACCAGTGGACCAGGCTGCAATCCTTAGAATATTAACTTCCACACCTGGTCCCCATTTTGATAATCCTCAAGTATCTTCATTACATTGATTTACATTGATTCCTCTCATGTTTTAACACTAGCACCATAAAGTAGTATTGTGATCTACTTGAAAATTAAAAAGATAATTGTGTGTGTGTAGTCCTAAGATACTATAATGTCTCCTAAAGACTTTTCAGTTTTCCTAATGGTTGAGTCATAGATTTTCTATCTGTACTTATTCCTACTCTTTCCTTTATTTCTCCGAATGTTCACTGTCCATAACTCCTAAATGAGTTTCATAAACCATATTGCATTTTACATCATATTCTTAAAATGTTGTAGTTTTGTAGTATTCCGAAGGTCACTACACAGACTTATTGATCTACTTATAGTAGATTAATGTGTTATGTCATAAATGCAGGTCAATCAGAGACTCTTTATAGTGAGCCTTTATATGCTATGCAAACCTTTAATTCACTTTGTAAAATTATATTTTGTAAGACAAATTACTCTGCAAAATTTAGCTGTAGGAATTCCAAAACTAAGACATGAGAGCTATAAAAATTGTTTTATAAAAATCAAATTCCTTATACATTTTTAGAACTTATTGTTTAGAAATAGTATGGTTTGGGTACATATGGTTTGGGTACATTTATTTATCTTCCACTGAAATGATCTTCATATACAAATAATTTATTTTCTATATTTCTTTTATTTTACAAAAATGAATTATTTAACTATAATCATATTATTAATCTTTTCTTC
The DNA here is from genome assembly GCA_030674055.1 of Rhabdomys pumilio. Classification (NCBI taxonomy): domain Eukaryota; kingdom Metazoa; phylum Chordata; class Mammalia; order Rodentia; family Muridae; genus Rhabdomys; species Rhabdomys pumilio. The sequence goes on from JANHMN010000011.1 coordinate 49,879,872, forward strand.
TTATGTGTAATAAAATTTTAAATACATTAGTCTTTTGGGCAATATCTGGCAATATCTAAAATGTGCACAATTAATTTCAAACTTTTAAAGGTAATTTTTATGTAACCTTACAGTATTGCCTGTATGCCATTAGAGTTGCATATTGCATACATTCATCTTCTAGTTTTTCATATTTTAGCTGCTTTATTGTATAGAATATTTTATAAAATATTTTCTGATCAGTTTCTCTGTAACCAACTCTTCACAGACAGCCCCAACCCTACACATGTTCCACTGTTTTATTTGGGTTTTTTTTTTTTTTTGCTTGTTTATTTCTTTATTTAGGCTTGTTTGGTTGTTTTGGATTTTTTGCTTTTTTTGTTTTATTTTTGTACTGATTTCATATTTTCATTTATTTAAGTGAATTATTTCCTTATACAGTATATACTAATTTTAGTTTCTCTTTCTTTGTTCCTCTCAGTTTTCCATAATCACTTGCCCTCCCCTCCAGATTGCTTCCCTTTCTGTCTTTCATTAGAAAGCAAAAGCTTCTAAGAGATAAACTCAGAACATGGTAAACAAAATATAAGATAAAGCAGAATCTATCGTATCAAAGCTGTACATGACAATATAACAGGTCCCAAGGGCAGACACATGAGTTAGGGACGAACTTGTTGTCATTTTTCAAGAATCCCATAAAAATACTAAGCTACTAATAATCTATACACAGAGGATGTGATACAGATCACACAGGCACTGTGCTTGCTGTTCCAGTCTCTGTAACTCATATGTGCTTTGCATAATCGATTTAGAGAGGTGCTTCTCCTGTTGTTTTCAATGCCCTATGGTGCTTTTTGTTTGTTTGCTTGTTTGTTTGTTTTGCAGTCTTTCTGTCTCCTCTTCAGCTGGGATGACTGAGCACTGATGGAGGGATTTAATGAGAACCTCCTATTTAGATTCTTTCTGGTATGTCTGACTGGCTATGGGCTCCTCATCTGTTCCCATCTGCTTCTGGAGGAAGCCTCTCTAATTATGGATAAGTTACTGAGCTATGAATATAGTAGAATATCATTAGGAATCATTTCATTGACACTATTTTTTAAAATCTAGTAGTGTTTTCTTTTACAGTAGGTCTCTGGACTGTATAGTCTCTAGTTCTCAGTTACCCAAGAAATGTTGGGTATATATTCCTTCCCATGGAATTGGTCTTCAGTCAGATATTGATTGGTTGGCAACTCAAACAAGTTTGAGTGTACCACTGCCCTAGCATATTTTTTCAGTCAGGTCAGATTACTCAACACCATTGTCTCCTTCCTACCCCACCTCTCCCTCTCTCTCTCTCTCTCTCTCTCTCTCTCTCTCTCTCTCTCTCTCTC
>JANHMN010000011.1:49881236-49900311 GCA_030674055.1 Rhabdomys pumilio
TCTCTCTCTCTCTCTCTCTCTCTCTCTCTCTCTCTCTCTCTCTCTCTGAAAAAGAAACAGGCAAATGAATAAGGTGAATCAGAGAAGAAGTAAAAGAATAATTTAAAGCAAATATTTAGATGTACCTTGTCAGCTACTATTATAAAGTACTCTTTTATGATAGTGGTATTGTTCATGTATTTAATTAGTGCCAAACTTAGCCTTAAACTGCTTTTTGCAACTAAAAGCATATAGTCAACAAATTAGTCAGATAAATATAAGTGGTGTAAACAAAATAATTAAGAAAAATTGTATTATAAATTTCTTGGTGTATCCACTAAATTTTGGAGTTAGGGTACTAGACAACTTGCATTTTCTTAGAAATCACCAGTTATTTTATTTTTCAACCTTATACAAGATATATATGTATTGGGCCAGTGGAATATCTCAGCATATACAAGCAGTAACAGTGTTACTTGGAATATCAAAAATATGGATCTCACACTTATCTTACAAGGTCATGTAGTCTCTATTACAACGAGCTACAGAAGCAAGAGAGACCATAGCTCAACATGAGTAAAATGAGTACCAACTTCTGAAAGTTGTCTTCTCATTTGAGCATGTTTATGAGTAGACACAGACACACACACATATACAAACCCACACACACAGTGAATGAAAAATATAAATAGATAAATAAATATATTAATAAATAAATATAGCATATGTTAAAACATTTTGTTATCTTCTTTAAACACATGTTGTCTTATGGATTAACTAAAATTCCTTTACATTAAGTCAAATAAATGAAGCTAAGACAATTACTTTCATCATTCAAATAGCTATACCTAAATATAAATATTTAAGAATAGCTATGTTGAACCATTAAAATGATTCTTTCATCGCAATTTATATGTATATTTATACATTGTTATAATATTTGTTTATTTTTTACTCAAGAAATGTTGTTGGTTACATGCTCTTCTGTCACCAAAGTTTATATGCTGCAGCCTTTCCGTTAGTGAGACTGCATCTCGAAATAGATGGAAATTGCTAAAGAAGTAATTAAGGATATGAGTGTTTCTAAGAATCAAACTCTGATATAATATGACTTGTTTTGAGTCTCTTTTGAGTCCCCTCAATACTGCTATTTTTCTGTATGCATACCTATAGGAGAACATAGGAACTATAGAGACACTGTCACAAAGGAAGAACACTAGAAACCAATGCTCCTGTACCATGATGTTACATTTCTAGCTTTCTAAAATATGAAAATTATCAATTTATATGACATCAATATCCAATCTATTATTGTTTATTACTACAACTATAACATAATACTAAAAGTAGCAAATTTAATACCAACTGATTTCTACCCTACATTATCTTTGAATCACTGTATTCATGGTAAATCAGTTTCTCAATTCCAAAAGCAATATGTAGAAATTTTCTTCAACCAATAGGCTAAACGTGTGAGGCATAATCAAAGTAGAAAATGAAGAAGAAAAATATGGCTAAGAAACTAGAATATTTACTGTGGAAATTACAGATTTGTCGTATTTCTTACTGAAATCTAGACATCTCTTTGAAAAAAACTTAGAATATGAAAGTACAAAATCTGAGAAAATATCAACAGCTACTTCCTTTGATTGTCACAAAAAACAGAAGTCATAAAAGAGATCTTAAAATTAAATACAGCTTGCAATTGATAAATAAAAAAATAATCACATTTTTAAAACTGTGGGATCATTTCTCTCTTTTAGAAAACTTTTGCATAATTTGCAGCCTCTATAGCCAGGCTCTGGCCTCCTAAGGACAAGCAGGGAAGGTCAGTTTTGTGAGTAGATGCTCCAGGGAAGAGCACCTATGAGTCCTATCTCAAAAATATGTGGCCGAGTTCTTCCGTGAGTCTGTGGCCAACACTGCAGGTTGCTGGCTTTCTTTTTCTTTATTTTGTTTGTTTGTTTGTTTGTTTGTTTTTGTTTTTTGTTTTGTTTTTTAATCTTAGGCTTAACTAATTGCAATCCAAACCGCAGATACAGGTTCTGTGCAGTAGAATTCTCAGTTTTTACTAAGCAACATGATGTAATTCAACACAAGGAAATAGGTAACTGTGATACAAAGATTCCCTTTAGGTAAAAAGTTAATTTTGTTCTCTGAATCTTCACAGTTGAAAGGAGTGTAAAAATAATGTACTGACTTCTGAATAACAAAAGTAGAGAACATTTATTCTCATAGCTCTATGTGACAATGCAGTCTTTCAACATTTTCACGTTAAATATTTCCTCATATGTGAAATGAGACTATTAAACTAATGAGTCCTGGATTTCTTTTCTAGCCTAAGAGTCTGGGATTCTTCTACTTGTTATTCTTTATCTCTTTGTTGTATATAAGCAAAGAAAAACTAAAAATACAGTAATGTGATAAGCTGTTGAAGTCTGTAATTTGATGAGGAAGTGGTGTGAGTCAATAAAACACAAGGGACATTGTTTGTCTTTGTATCCTGCTCAGTACCTGCTATTCACTGCATCACATTGTCTGCCTTTATCCAAGAGAAGATTTTTGTTTGGGACTCATTTCAGCTTTTTGATTTTTTAAAATATCTAGCCATTTCTGATTATGCTGGCTTATCAATACCCATCTGAGTTTGGAAGCTGTATGTATGAGGTGTTACTGTGAAGCTGAGTTCTTGAAAAGTCCGATTTTAGTTATTAAGATTACAAAGTGAGAAGGAGTTTTAGGAAAGGTTCCTTTTTCTCTCATTGTGTCCCATTATGCCTCATAGATTATGAGTGTCTTTTTAATAAACAATGTGTGCCATTAGGAGAAAAGATAATGGACAAGAACCTCTTCTAGATGAAGCCTGTCATGGCAGGTTATTTTATCTGTCTGCTTATTAATTTACTTTATTTCTTTTTTGTCAACACAGTCTAGAATTATCTCAGAAGAGAGAACCCCAATTGAAAGGATTTTAAGATTATGACTTTGGTGAGCCTGTGAGCATTTTCTTAATTAGTGATTGACATTGTTCCTGTCTCCAGTTTTCTGTCTTTATGTTAACCTCATGTCTGACTTCTCTCAGTCATACTCTGATACCTGAAAGTATAGCTTGAATAAACTCTTTTCTATACAAGTTCCATTTCCTTTTGTCATGGTGTATTAGAAAACCCTAACTAAAACAAACTTTTGCTGTGGTTGAAATTATATTCTTAAAAAGGTAGAATAATTCTCCCAATGCTGAGACTGTGTTTTTCTTCAAAAAGGTATTTATTATTTTTATTTATTTATTTTTATTTTTTTTTATCTTTTTTGAGTACAGCATTGAGGTAGAGTGGGAGTAAAGGGGTCTAATAAGAGTCAAGATTTCAGTAGCCTGGGAAGATTGTCCACTGAAATATATCTATATTATTATGTGCATCATTCCCTGTGGATGAAAGTGTGATAATCACATGGTGTATTCTCCTCAAAATCATAATTACAGAAACTACCACAGAATAGAAATGCCAGAGTTGTTTGAAAATGTGCCTAAGAAGCTCCTTTTGACTGTTAAGCCATTTCCATGCAGAGTGAATTGCTGTGTCTTAGGAAATTATAAGAAAAATCACAGCATGAAGAGTATATAAGTGAATGGTTAGCCTCATGTAAGAAGCTTGCTTTTTGAAAAGGGAGTACCTGAAACTAATCCAATCAGGCTGGCATGAATTCGCTATAAGATACACACACAAGAATGTTTGTCCTAGAAAACCAAAGCAATACCATTTTCTTAAGGATAATGTCTCCCAAATGGGACTGTGTCAGGAGGAGCCCTGCTTATACACTGAAGGCCTAAAATCAGCCATAGGCCTGACATACATGCCTGCTAACACAGAGTCTTGGGCCTCTGTGAAAAAACACTGAAACAGATGGTTATAAGCTATTGTAAACAAGCAGCTTTGGTGGAAAATTGCCAGCCTGAGGAGAAATAGACCTTGTAGATAGGTAGCCTTGGTGGATAGTATCATCTTAGATAAAGACAAGTAAATCATAGGTGGAGTCATAGTGATCTGTCCCAGGAACCTTCATCCAGCTGATACGCTGTTCTGGAAGATATCTGTACACCCCCTGAACATCTATGCTCCTGCATCATCCCCTTCCCCACATCCTGCCTTTTTGTCTATATAACCCCTGTGTGAAAAGTAAAAATTATGATTTGATTAGCCTATAGACAAATTGTCATTCTTTGCATCTGCCTGTTTTCCCCTCACTCTCTTTCAGGTGACCTCTATGGACCCCTGCCTCTGGTAGGGGCAGGACTGGTTGTGAAGACATGAGAGAGGCAAGGAAAGCTCAATGACGAAGATGAAGCCTCAGTTGAGGAGAAGAACTCAGGGTTAAAGTACTCATTGAGAAAAATTGAGTTCTGGTACCATGAGAGTCAAGAGAGGGTATTAGGGGAGATGAAGTCTCAGTTGGAATAAATATTCCATAATATTGGAAGTGCTAAGATTCCAGAACAAAAACCAATAAAAGAAGCAACTGTGGAATAAAACTGGTCTGAGCCCACAAGACTGTGTGGGTGTTGATGACAGAGTTAGAAAACTGCAGCTGCCCAGCCAACTTAGAGTTCAAAAGTTATGAGTGGTTATGCATAAGACACTACGCTATTTACTGTGTTGATGTTGCTATCTTCAATATTGTTTTGATACAATTGTTACTATGACAAGGATTTTGCCTCTTGGAGTGAGAAGTATTTAATATTTATTTTTCAGGAGGACATAGTTAAGATCTTGAATATTTTATGGAACAATTAAACTCTTAAAAAAAACAATTAAACTCTTAAAGTGATGGGATGTTTTATATTTATGAGCATTTGATCTACATGTATAGAAATTTACTGTATGTAGTTCTGATATCTAAAAGCCAGAAGGGAACACTGGGTCAAATAATAATGGAAATGTAGAAGTTTTAAACCTACTATGTGGAAGCTGGAAACTGAACATAGTTCCTCTACAGGAGCACAAGATGCTATTGCCTGCTGTGTCAGTTCTCCAGCCCTTTGGGGAGAGCTCTTCTAATACAGGGAGAGTTTAATATTTAGTATGTCTTTTAAATTATGATAATAACATAAATTATTGGGAAAAAATAAGCAAATACAGAAACTGTTAGGTAGCAAAGTATTATAAAAGTTTAAGTTTTGGATAACATACAAACTGCTATATTTGATTAAGTTTTGAATCAATCTTTTTGTTCTAAGTTATTAGTAAAAGTGGTGCATTTCTATGCAAATATTAAATATAAAAACTACTAATCTATAAAAGAAAAGATACGTTCATTTATACATTGTGTATTTCAGGACATAATATATCTGTTTGTGAGATAGACTTAGTAGTTCTTCTATAAGTGATATGAACAGAATTTTCATTATGGAATAGTCTTTACTTATGTGTATGTAAAATCGAGAATCAATTTGTTCTTGCTTTAAGGCTGAATCTACTATAGATACATTTCAATCAAGACCAATTATCATTAAGACATTTAGAATGTTTGAATATTGATGTGTTGGTGGAAAAATGAAATTATCATCCTTGTATTATAGTAGTATGGTACAATTAAAATTACATAAGAGATGTTTTCCTCAGGATGACATTTTCTAGTTCCATTTATTTGCCTGCAAAATTCAGTATGCCTTCATTCTTAATAGCTGAGTAGTATTCCATTGTGTAAAAGAACCACATTTTCTGTATCCATTTTTTTGTCTTGGGGCATCTGGGTTGTTTCCAACTTCTGGCTATCACAAACAAAGCAACAGACCCAAAAAGAACACATATAGTATATATATTCACTAATAAGTGAATATTAGCCAGAAAAAAATTACAGAATACCCAAGATAAAGTTCACAGAATTCAAAAAGTTCACCAAGCTGAAGGGCCCAAGTGAGAATGCTTCAGTCTCACTTGGGAGGGAGAAGAAAGAAATCACAAGTGTGGAGGAAGGGAGGGACCTGGTAGTGAAAGTGGGCATGGTGAGTAGGAGAGGCAAACATGATCTGGTATTGGGTGGTGTAAAAGGACTGAAGCCCCGAGGGCCAACAGAAAGAATGGAAACAGGCAACCTCAGGAGGTAGGTTGGAGGACCCTCCAGAATGTACCAGAAACCTGGGATTTAAGAGACTCTCAGGACTCAAAGAGAGGGACCTTAGACAAAATGCCCTACATTGGGGAGAGGGAACTTGTAGAGCCCACCTCCAGCAGAAAGACAGGGCATCAAGTGAGGGATGAGGTTGACATCCCACAGTCAAAATTCTGATGCATAATTGTTCCTGTCTGAAAGAACTGAAGATATGGAAATGGAGAGGAGTCTGAGGAAAAGAAGGTCTAGTGATAGGACCAAAGTGGAATCCAGCTCACAGGGAGGCCCCAAGACTTGACACTATTACTGAGGCTATAGAGCACTCAGAAAAATGACCTATCATGACTGTCCTCAGAAAAACCCAACTAGCAGCTGAGTTAGATGCAGCTATTTGCCCACAACCAATAGCCAGAAGCTGCTAACCCATGTGGTTGAATTAAGGGAAAGCTGGAAGAAGCTGAGGAAGAGGACAACCCTGGAGGAGGACCAGCAGTCTCAACTAACAAGGACCCACGAGATCTCTCAGACACTGGACCACCAATCAGGAAGCATATATCTGCTGATATGAGGCCCCCAACACATATACAGCAGAGGATGACCAGGTCTAGTTTCAATCAGAGGAGATGAACCTAACCATAATGAGACTGGAGGCTCCAGAGAATTTAGAGGTCTGGTGGAGTGGGGTTGGGGGTAGGGACATCCTTGTGGAGACAGGGGAACAGAGAGCAGGTATGTGATGTGGAACAGTAGGAGAATGGGCTGGGAGGGGGATAAAATCAGGAGTTTAAAATTAATTATTTAATCAATAAGATTATAAAAAAGAAATACTTGCTAGAGTATTTGGGTTTTGTTTTATTTGTTTTGAGATTTCAGAAGCTAAGAAGATAATATAGATGTTCAGATATCCTGTAACTGCTGAGGAAATTATTCATAGATATAGGCAATGTTATGTTTACCCAGTGGTTTCTATTTTTGTGATAAGAGAAGATAGGAAGAAAGTATCAGAATACATGTGGAAGTTGCGTTAGAGTCAGGTAAGAACTAGAGCTACGAGTCACCTGTGGTAGAGTTAATGGTGATTCAGTGTGGGATCAGCTATGCTTGCTAGCCAATGAGGAATCTTCAACAGAAACAAGAGTCAGATCCTCTGAGGGATCCCCTGTGCAAACAGACTGTTGTTTAAATTTTTGTTTTGCTTGTAAAATAAACTTAGTTTTACAATATAATGATTTTCTGTATCTGAAACTATTTCGAGACACATAGGGAAGACTGGTTTGTAGGAGAACTAGGTAGGCTTTGAGGTACAGTATTCTACTTTTTAATATTTAGAACAATGGGAGAAATTGTTTATTTTAATTCCCTTTTCTACTTATTTTTACCACATTTATACTAAGTTCAGTATACTACCAGCAGAGCAAATCACTATGCTTTGGGGAAAACAACTTTAAAATACCTTCAATACTTTTTAAATTCGGCGATATCTGGTATATTTATGAAGGGAACATGGACATATATTTAGTCAATAAAATTGCACAAATTGACATTATTAACAATAACTCCAACACTGTCATGAGTATAATTTTATTTAAAAAACATTTGTGTGGTTATATGTATATGTTCTCCAGTACCAAAGTGTATATGTGTGAAGGCCAAAGAAAATTCTGATTTTCTTTTCTCCATCGATTTTTACCAAACATACTATTTGAATAATGATATCTTACACTGAGACCATGAGCTAAATAATTTAAGTAGGTTGGATACACACTAAATCCAGTTAATTCTACAGTCTCTACCTTCCCAGTCCAAGGATAAAATTACTACACCACCATGACTGACGTTCCCTACTTGGATCCTTGGGTCTTTTCCGTTCTGTTGCTAACACCTAAACTGGGATATTATACAACCCCAAGTTCTTCATTTGCAAAAATAAAATTTTGATGAGAAATGATTTAGTATTTTAAAATCTAAATATTATTATTTTCATAAGAAAAAATTTAATTAAGGAATATTAGTATCTTCAGAAATTTAATTATATAAATGCAAATGAACATTAAACTTATGGCATATTAAGTCATTTAATTTCACATTTTTTGAATGTAAGTTCCTTTGAATTCTTACAGATTTTTCTCACATGGGAGAAGTAAATATTTCTTTCATTTGCCACCTTGGACAATCATAGATATTTGTTTCTACCAATAATTCTGTTAGTTTGAGAAATGGTTAGCATGTTGGGATTTTTAAAAAAATTCTATTTCCTGCCATTCTGCAATAAAATTAAATTACTCAAGGCTCGACTCTACACAACTACAAGTCAGTTCGGGGAAAGTAAGCCAAAAACAGACACAACCGCATAGTGCTTGATAACAAGGAGATGCAGCTGGTTCTACACATCAGGGAAAATCAGAACTTATATGTGATAGTATTATTTACTTACAGTTTAACACTTTATTCAGGTTATATTTCGTTGTATATACATTGTTTGCTAAAAACACAGTGCATAATATCAGCTGGGCTTTTCTGATCTACTATTAAAATATTTTATCTTTTATAGTACAAAAAATGTGCAATTATAATAGTAGCAATTGTTTTTCATCTGTTTTGATGTATATATATATATATATATAATTTAATGATCACATGTTTTTTTAAAAAATCTGTAAAAGATTCTGATTTTTTTCCTTTGACAGTAATTTGCACATTTTCAGAATGAGACCAGCTACTGAACTGACATTATTATCATTAATGAGAGACAAACCATGCCTGAAAATATCAAACAGGATGACAAAACCCTTTCCAGGTACATCCCTCATGGTTTTCTGACCTAGTGTTCACAAAGTTTCAGTCTTTGAGTTTCAGGCTTTTATAGTTTAACCCTAAATATATTTTTTATACTAGCTTGACTACCATACACATTCAAAACTTTCATTAAAAAAAAAGATCCTAAGGATTGTTTTGTTACAATGTTAAGCAGCAGAAGAACTATTTAGCATCTAACCTAAGTTTTGTATCATTGTCAAGGTCAAAATCCATCAGACTGCAGCACTGTGCCCTTAATAAGGCAGCCTCTCTTGTACTTCTTTACCCTCAGGCGCAGCACATAATTCCTCATGACTGTCTTCTGTCACAAAGAAACTCCTAGGCTCAAAATATTAGAAATAAGGAGTTTGGTGGCTTAGTGGAAAAACCCCTGACCCTTTACCTCAGAGAACAGAGCTTAAATTCAAACTTTCAGTGTAAGTGAAAAAGAGATTACAGAGTTAGTGATATAAACTGTGCAGAATGTTCTAGAGTTGGATACAAAATATCTGTGACAAAAAAAAGGAAAATTTAAAACTAGACTTACTTGAAACACCACATTTTATTTTTCTTTTCTCCAGAGTATACGGATTTGCAATTTGAAGTTAGGATTGGAGTATAATCCTGACTTGTTTATTGTCAATGCTTTTCAAACTGAGTATATTTGCCTCAGAGCCTCGGAGCTCTTGTTAATTTCTTCTGCAGTCCCGGAAAATATGAGAAGCTTAATTAAAACCAAAACCACTCTTCATTTTAAAGGAGAAAACCCACAGCTTTAGAGATCAATGTTTGTGAAGCATGTTGTGCCTAGAATACTCTATCTCTAATGTCAGAAAAAGGGTACTAAGTACTCATACAAACTGGACATCTTCTGTAAAATGATATAAACATTTTCCCATGAAAGGAGCTAGAATTGATTTTTTTGGGAATGCCTTTGTGATCACAACTTCATCTGAGGTTGGATGAATATTTTAATAGAGAGGACAAATAATTATTGTAGGATAGTTTTCATTGTACAAGCTATACAGCATATTTTTTGGAGAATCTATGTGTTAGCATCTGCAAGTAATAAAAATAATATAGGAGAAATGATATTTGCATATGCAATATGTAGTTGAGCTTTGAAAATAGGTCAGCCTTATCTACAGAAAATGATAATAAATAATCTGGGTGATATTGAGAGATTAAAATGTTGAGGACATGTGCAGCCAATTGCAGCAGGTTATTAAATACTCTGTTTTCTTTGTACTACATTAGATGGCATTACAGAAAATTTATATTTATTAAAGATGAACTTAATATATTTACTATGAGATGTAGGTACATAAATCTGTAAATAGTCTAAATAATATAAAATACATGACATAGAACTGTGATTGTGAGATTATAAAAAGTATTAATGACCAAATGTTTCATATATAAACACTATCCTTTTTGAATTTTTATACAAAATATGAAAATTTAAAAATTTTCCACATTACTATTTTTGAAGAAATAATACATTCACCCAGGAAACAATATTAGGGTAAACATATATAGTAAATAATGAAAAGAAAAATTGTTTTAGTAGGCATAGTATAAGCAATAAATGTTTGCACAGATTAATAAATTAATAAAAATGAAACAGGCATATATAATTTGAAGAAGACATTCATTAAAATAATCAGATAATTGATTATTGGGTACAAGTCAATTTTAATCAATATAATTTTAAAAATCTTATATTCAGTTCTGTACATTTTTAAGATAAAGGCAACCATTACAGTTTCTTTAAGTATTCACTCATTTTAAAATATAAATGAATACAATATTTTGACAATAGAATTATACAGCTAGCTAAGCAAGCTAATACAGCTTTGGGTAATATTTAATATAAAGATTTCCTACTTATGGCCCAGTCAAGAGGATATTTAAAATTAAGCAAACCAAATTGTACAAAGGAAATTTTTTTAGTGATTTATTGGGAAGTTATCAGGTTTACAAAGACATAAGGGCGAGCTTTTCTCAGGTTTTCTCATTTCTCTAATATTTCCCTATTCTGTCTTAAAGCATTAAATTAAATACAATATCAATTAAGTACTTTACACAATACATGAATTAGTTGCTTAGAAAATATATATACAGTATTGCCTTCGTTTCACATGTACTAATGGTAATTAATATGTCCATTTTAAAAATATTAATCGAATAATTTCATTTAATTTTTTAAAAACTTGACATATTAATTATCATTGGCACATGTAAAGTTAATTTTTCTAATAAACACTAAATTAATAAAAGTTCAACAAAATCAGAGTATATTGTGCTATAATGAATCTAGTAGCTTTTATTTATAATTTCTTTAATCTATAATATATTTATTTGGTGTTTTTATTGGATATTTTATTTACATTTCAGATGTCATCCCCTTTCCTCATTTTCCCTCCCTAGAAAACCCCTATCCCATGCCCCCGTTTCCATTTTGCTTTTATACAATTTTTTTAAATGTTAACCAAAGACTTTATAAGTATGGTAATGCTCAATCAGAAGTGTAACCTAATACCCAACCTAGCTATGTAAACTATCTTTGACTGGTGGAGACATGTGAACTTCTGCCTCCATGCCCCCCCTCTCTTTCTCTCTCTTTTTCTCTCTCATTACCTAGCTTCTCATCTACTTCATCTTCTCCTCTCCTTAATCCATCTTTTCCTCTTGGTGCTCCTTCCCCCTTAGCTCCTCCTACATATTACCCTTCGTGTTAAAATAAAACTTTTCTCACAAAATACAATTAGAGCATAATTATTCCTATTTGTACCAGTGAGGTACAAGATAGTCTTAATACCCAGTCCCTCCTCTTTTTGAGTAACCAGAATCTCTGTCATCTCTCTTGACTAAAACGCTTAATTTTGAACCTGGCTTTTTTTCTTGGCTTTAGAATGAATGTCAGCTAAAAACCATCCACTCAGATCTTTTCTCTCAAGGTAAATAGCCAGGATTGGCTATGAGTCTTCAACGCCGTCACAAATCCAGAATGACTAGATTAGTAAACATTTTTTATTATGTGTATTTCCACACCTTTCCAGATAGTACTTGCTTCAGCAGAGCTAACCTATTTTTATTATGTTCCCATGACTCTTTTTGCTTTCTCTTTCACATGGAATGCTCACCAACTGCTTACTCAGGAAAACTATAGCTAATGTGTAAACCTCATATATTTCCCTAGGTGTGTCTAGCATTCATCAGATCACTGGAAATAAAAAGCACTTATTGAAGGTAACACATTACATTTTAATATCTCTGTGCAGATACAATGATAATTATTAATTTATGAAAGCTACAATGCTACTGAAATTACACAATGGAGATTTGTGACACATTTATAAAAAAAAACAGCTAAACAGTTGAATGTTTTATATTTTGTTTGTGGAGCATGTTATCACATTGCATTATAGATTATGTATACCTGTTTAATGGTGCTAAATTTTTGCTTAAAACATATTCTATTTTATGTGCTGAATTTAATTATCTTCCAATATTTAAATATTATGAATAATCACCCTGTTTATGAGATAACAGTCTGTGTTCAGTTTTCTCTTATATTTAAAGATGCCCCCAAATTCTTACCTCCTGTTTCTCCCCAGCAAATACATACCACAGAAATCCAGCCCTATGTACAAACACTTCTGTCCAACATTTGTGTGTGTGTTCAATGAATTTCTGTCCAATAGCTATGTCAATATGTTTGAAGTAATATCCTCTCTTAAAATCTTCTCCCTGTCCCCTCTTCCCTCTTCAGTTTTTTTTATTTCTCTTCTTTCTTCATGTCTATAATCTTCATTTAAACAGACACCTTCCCTGTCCTAGCCCAAAGTTTTTTTCATATCTGAAGCCTCCTTCCTTGTTCTAGCCTAAGATTTAGATTCATGCATGAAATTATTGCTTTGTTGTAGCCTAATATTTAGATTCATGCATGAGATTATTGCTTTGTCCTAGCCTAATGTCAGATTCCTTTCTGAAGCCCATTTTCTTGTCCTTGGCCAATGTTAGATTCTTGCCAAGCAGCCCCCAAATCTCTATGCCTCTCCCCTTTTTTATTTTATAAACAAGACTGAGCCTGTCTTAGGTGGTTCTGTCAAGAATGCCTTCCTTAACCATCATGAAATATGCATTATAAAAAGCAATGCACTTCTCTCTTAGGTAGGTAAGGCTCTGTGCAGAATCTTAAGTATCCTTGGCTTACCAGCCTGTTAATTTAATAACTCTGACTAGGGGTCCATTTTCAGATTCAAGTAATGTACTTTGGCTGCCAACATGTTGATGTTAGAGACAAGCTTTAACACAATGGTTAGGACTACACATTTTCCCAGGACAAAAACAAATAGCATGATCGAGCTATATATGCCATTCTTTTGCAATTCGCTCAGATATTTTGGTCACCTTGATAAGCCCTTAGAAACACTGAACACAGGAGTGCTCACGGAATTTTGTTTATTGCCTTGCTTGTTCTTTGACTATTAGCATCTATTGTATTGCTAGTTTCTCAAGGTAGAACTGACCTTAATACTTGCATGTAATTAAAATGATACAAAAGCAAAAAGAAGGAAGGGGGATGGGATAAGGGGGTTTTAAGGAGGAGAAATGGGGAAAGGGGATGGCATTTGAAATGTAAATATATAAAATATCCAATAAAAAAGAGAGACAGGAAATAAATAAACACCTTCTTACTCTGTTAGGCTGACTTCCACACAGTGATTCTTATCTGAAAATTAGCAACTCTATCTCTTCTATTTTTTTCTTGTGGTTATTTTGTACAGCATTTCTTTCTTTTTGCTTCTTCCTTCCTTTCTTCCTTCCATCCTTCCTTCCTTTCTTCTTTCCTTTTTTTCTCTCCCCTTTCCTCCTTTCTTTCTTTCTTTCTTCCTTTCTTTCTTTCTTTCTTTCTTTCTTTCTTTCTTTCTTTCTTTCTTTCTTCTGGATAGATGCCAGGATGCTCTGACTACCTCCAATGCTCTCCATTCCTTATAGTACATGCTTAAAATATCCTTGCTTCTAAGGAATATCATTACTGTGAAATATCTGGAAATATATTTTACTGGCAAATTTTCTATTACTTGGTAGAGTTTATCACAATGTACAGAAATTTATTTGTAAAAAATCTCCAAGATTATAAACAAATTACAAATTATTACTTGTGCAATAGTAATACTCAAAATATTTTTCTATTTGCTCAGTAGTAGCATAAACATTGACAGATAATACAAAGGGGTAGTTTTGTTTCATCATAGAAGGGCATGGTTAAATCAGGGGATTTTGATGTTTTATGATAGACATTGGCATCAATCTTGACTTTTAATCAGGATGGAATATTTTTTATTGTAGGTAGGATTAATAATTTGACATTCAATAAGTTCTATAGTTTTTTTTCTAAAATTTTTTAATGAGAACATATTTTAGAAAGATAAATCAGAAAAAAGAGAGTATGCCTCACTGACAAATATGCAAAACAATCAGAGACTCCCACAGTTTTAATTTTACATGGATAGGAGCAACTGGTTTATCTAACTTCACACACAACTAGAAAAGACAAGGGAAGTGCATAATTAATGTGGTTAATATTGAAATTAAGAGGCTCAGTATTCCTTTCTGAAGCCAGGTAGATGAACTCTGTAAATCCCCCTGTGGAACTTTCAGAAACCTTTGTTGTTAGTGCAAAATAGATCAGTGTTTCCCTTTGCTCTTTCCTGGAACCTCAGTCCCTAATGTTTATTTCCACCACACCCTGCCCACACTCTTCACATTTGCAAAAGGTAGACAATCCAGAGTGTGTCACTTTAAGCCATGAATCATCTCTAGTAATTTGCTGGTACTTCACTCCTTAAATGTCAGCTAGGAAAGTAAAGGTGCCCACAGCTTTCCTAGCATGAACTGATGCAAATGAATTATTTCTGACAAGAAACACTTCTTTTTAAATAAAATACATTTCATAAATAATGTCTCTTTGGGTCATCATTTTTCCTTCTAGGTGTATTGATTCACAATTTCAAATTTCTGAAAAAGTTTCAGAAATATTTGATTACTGAGTAGACATCCAAAAGTATATTTTTTCAAGACAAATGTCTATTTGAAACCACAGTGTTTGTTTCTTAAGAAAATTAACCTAATAATTTTTATAGTTGCTCCCATGAAGCAACAACTAATTTCATTTTTGCTGAAATACCTTTTTAAGGATTTTATGTTGCAAATGATTCGAGTATGTTTTAAAAATACAAAACATATAAGTTTGTCTGCATTTTGAAAATTTAGTAATTAAAAGCCCTTAAATATTAAAGTCATGCACAACTCAGGAGCATAGTACTACTGAACTTTCATAAAGGCAAGGAAATATAAAAGTAGTAGAGCCGTAGTACTAAGCTGATTTTGACTGAAGCAAAATGTATAATATGCAAATGAAACCTGAAGTTTTCATTTCAGTACTGCAGCTACAAAAATAATGAGATAAAGTGTGATCCTGCTTCTTCTTTTTGCAATTAAATTTATAGCATTTCATGTTTTTTTTAGGTTAAAAAAAAGAAGAGCCACCACATTTCAGTAAAAATGATAAACATGTTTTATTCTCAGTGGAAAAACCTAGGAAGTATGAACAACTCCCTAGGAAAGACTGTCCTTATTTAATGACTTTACAGATATTGCTGGACACAATTCTACCTTTAACAATTCCTGTGGCTGATATTGCAGAATATCACTGTCACCATAGTGACAGTCACTAAAGAATGATTTAGGCTAAAAAAAAAGCATTAAAATAATTTTCCAACATATGAAAAACAGATAGTATAGATTTTTCTACTGACATTCTGTGAAAGATTACAAATAAAATCCCATCTCTAAAATTAGACCTAAAATTTTTTAAACATAAATTCTTAGTTTATATACTCACATTTTAACATTGGGTATTCTGAGCCATGTTGACAATTTAAGGGGTGTAAAGACATTCAGTATATAATGTAGAATGTACATTGTAAGATACATAGTTTTCTGATAAATTTCATTCTTGTGTAGCTAAAACCTTAAAGTTCATGACTATTTTTTTCCTTTTAAGATGAAATAAAACTCAAACACATAAGCAAAGCTCATGACAACAGTGCTTTATCTATAAATATTTCAACTCATTGTTAAGGAAATGTCACTA
The DNA here is from genome assembly GCA_030674055.1 of Rhabdomys pumilio. Lineage (NCBI taxonomy): Eukaryota > Metazoa > Chordata > Mammalia > Rodentia > Muridae > Rhabdomys > Rhabdomys pumilio. Next base: position 49,897,285 of record JANHMN010000011.1, read on the forward strand.
TATAGTTTAATTTTAGTCATTTCCTATGTAAAGAAAATATTCACTTTCATAATGCACAGAGATGGTACAGAGCCAGAATACATGTTCAGCTCATGGAGAAATCAGGACACTCATTTTCAGTTCATGTGATGCATTTATCAACCAGTTTTACCTTTCACAAGACCTGCACCTTATGCATTTTTCATGCAAGTTAGTAATCTACTGAGTGATTTTATAGGCATAAATATTTCATTGACAGTTGTAGACAACAAGTTAACCTCCTCTGATTGAATGACTTGAATACATATTTCTTTACCTGTATTTCTTTAAGACTATTTCTAAAGTCTGGACACCTGTAAATTGTGCAATCTGAACAGATAAAAATAAATAAAATCTAGAATTTATAATAAAGCCCATGTTTGTGTCTAAGAGTGGCTTTTTAAATAGGAAGGTCGTGTCCATTGGACTCATTTGCTTGCATGTTTTATTTAATTGCCTGACTTTGGTATCTAATTTTGTTCCCACTTAATTAAGGGTGATTAATTAAAATCAGGTAATTCATTTATATTACTCTGTAAAATTTTTAGAGAAACAATAAAAGATTCCTAGCAGTTTATGTAGTGTAGGTTGAGATTTTATTGCCTAATGAAGTTTTAAGGTGTTTATGAGAAAATTTATAGTTTCTATTGTATAAGAATTTAGAATTTACTACAACACTTGTAATGAGATGCATTATTAAATATTAATTGGTTTATTTTTTGCTTAAATATATATCCTATATTTTATTTAATTTCTTGAAGAAGTATTTATTTATTTATTTTATTGCAAGTATGTTTGTCTCTGTGTGTGTGTGTGTGTGTGTGTGTGTGTGTGTGTGTGTGTGTGTGTATGAGGCTTGATACTTGCAGAGCTCAGAACAGCAAATTGCTTCTGCTGCAGGTGTAATTATAAATGTTTGTGAACCAACACTTAAATTCTAGGGTAGAATCCAGGCCTTTGGCAAGATCAACATCCACTATGCTGTGCTGTTAACTTTTGAGTCCCTTTTTCTACAGTTTTGTCCTTCTTTGTATTTTAAAGATCATACTGTTCTTCATATAACCCCAATTTATTGAGTTTTAATTAATGAACTTTGCATATATTTATACATTGCAATACATATTTAGACATATCCACATTTAAAATTGATCATCACCAGACAGTGTTGGCTCATACCTTTAATCCCAGCACTTGGCAGGCAGAGGCAGGTGGATTTCTGAGTTCGAGGCCAGCTTGGTCTACAGAGTGAGTTCCAGAACAGCCAGAGATACACAGAGAAACACAGAGAAACCCTGTCTTGAAAAACCAAAAAAACAAAACAAATAAAAATAATTATCATAGTTAATGTAATTAACACATCCCTCACATCATACATTTTATTCCATATATCATTCCAAATTATACTATCGGCAGCATATGTTGGTCTGCAACTGTAAATGTTACACTTGAGACTGAATCCAGAAGCCATCACACTGTAGACTATCCTGGGCTCTCTTTCACATACATACATACATACATACATACATACATATGTACATATGTATATATGTATATACCTATATACGTACATATGTACATATGTGCATACCTACATATGTACATACATACATACAAATATACATATATACATACCCCCATACAGACACACACAGACACACATACATTCACACATATGCATTCGCATGTACGCATGCACGTACACACTCACACAACCCTAAAACACAATCACAGACTCATTTAGATATGGCTGCACCCACACACATCTCACACACTTATGCATACTCTCATACATATGCAGTTATGTACACACACCCATACAAATAAATATGGATTATTATTAATGTTTATATCCATATCTAGCATTTACTATTTCATCTTAGCTGAATACAAATAGCAAATTTAATATTTCCATAACATATGAAACTTTCATGTAAAAACATTGAAATGTCCATATCATTTAGCAATATCAAAGCTCAAAATGTCTTATTTGAGCATTGCCTGGAAGGCACATGGTATATTTAGCAGTATGGTTGTATCAATCAGTTCTCATCAGTATTCACAAAGAATGAATTACAAGAACCTGCCTGACTTGCAGGATTCTGGTGCCTTCTCTGCACACCCGTTAAGAAGGAACTATCTCAGAATGGGTAAGAGATTTTTTTGTTTAATACTCCTTAAATTCTAGAAATAATAATTTCTCCTACTAAACCTCAGGTATTAGAAGAGCATTCATTGTAAAATTACAGGGAAACATTCTGCTCTCATGCCATAATTAGGTTTCATTTGTTACACTAATGAACAAATTCTTTAAGGAATTTACATCTTTAATTTCTGTGGTGTTATTTACATTAAGAAAATGAGTAGGTGTTTAATGAAATGAAGACAGGTCAATGCTGGGTAGTAATTATCTACTTAATAAAGAAGGAGCAACATGTTTTCTGTAAATAGTGTTCAATGGAAATCTTCAAATGAACTACAAAGTTGAATTTACATCACTAGAATTACGTGAAAGAACTTTAAATAAGATAATATTATAAGAACAACATAAAGTATTCATAAATGTTTCACCAAATTGTTATGTAATTCTAAAAGAAAACATTAAAAATCATTAAAACTGTGATAATTGACAATGTGATCATTAAATTCACATTTTTAATTTAAAATCACTTTCACTTATAATTTAACCAAGTATTAAATATGTACTTTTAATTGTAATCATATACATAGAAAATAAATTGATGTCATGGACTTAAAATGATTAAATTTATAAGGTACTAAAAGCAAAACAGGAAATTTTTCTTGGAACATTATATATTCATAATAACAGTAACTGTTTGCCTATAAAATACATATTATACTTATAAGAAGCTATTAAAATATGAAGTACAACATTCTGGGATATTAACTCAGTTTACCTTTTGTGTGTGTGTATATATACATATACACACATATATACATATACATATACATATACATATACATATACATATACATATACATATACATATA
>JANHMN010000011.1:49914560-49956043 GCA_030674055.1 Rhabdomys pumilio
ACACACACACACACACACACACACACACACACACACACACACACACATGTATCCATGCACCAATGCAATTTCCCTTTTGAGGTAGCTTTCAGAAAAAAAAAATCCTCTTTTAAATAGAATTAATGTGTTTGTTAGAAAACAGCTTTATTTTCATCCGAGCATTATTCGGATAGTGTGTGTTTATTTCTTAAGGTAGCACAGCGGGCTAAAGGATATAGCAGTGGAGTTTTCTGACCTGGATTATCAGCTATCTTCTTATTGACTCGAGTTTTTTCCTAGCTTAGTGTGATTCTCAGAGTTGATCATGTTGTTTATTTGTTGTGTCACACTTAAACAGAAAACTTTCCTCTTTGCACTCTCTCTTTCAATACTGTGATACGAAATTTACTACCCTTTATTTGCCACTTCTCTGCTTTCTGAAGCAGATGGTGGAAAATGGCTAAGTGTGCATTTGTTGAGTGAACAGAAGGAAGCCTGTCACTTGGCTTACTTCATTTTTGTTGCTAAAATTTTGCTACCGATGATCAGCAAGGGACTGCTGGATGGACTAACACGACTTGAGCATTCTGTTCTTTCTAATACATAGAAATTGCTTTTACATGCACTGCTGTGGAAAGGGTTATAAAAAACAAAAAAGGATTTTTGTTTTTACATGTATTTTCATATCTATGTTGAATGATTTCTTTATTGTGATAACAGTGCTCAGGGATTTTCTCACTTCTTAGATCTTTTCTCATTTTCTACCTTTCCCTTTATCACTCTTTCTTTGTGCTTCTTGATTATTTGTAGTGCAGTAGCACTAACTAGATTTTAATCTCACTGAAAAATCTTGTTGTTTGCATAGTTGGGTTAGCTGTAATGGAGAAACATGGTTTTCTTCATTTGTCCAGCAGTTAGTATGAGGCAGACGTTGTCAGAAATAGAAGGCTGAGGAGTGTGGATATAGCCCAGTGATGAGTATATGAACTGAAAGGTACCCTCCCTAGTACTCCAAACAACTCAATATAGAAGAGTAAGGGGGAAGTGTACATCTTATATGCTCAGATGGTAATTTAGTTACTTTTATATGGCTTTGACAAAAGACTCTCACAAGGTGAGAGGTTATAGTGAATAATGGTATGGAAGCCTGGCATTATTTATGTGTAGATACTGTGTAACACTGCAATTTCGATCAGAAAGCAGACAGAAAAAAATAGTCAAATTCTGGTATGAAGCTTACTCTTTCTAATACAATATAGTCCCCAATGAAGGGAAGGGTAACACTCAGATTTGGAGTGGGACTTTCCTATTTAACCTTATCTAGAAACATAATTTGTTCCAGGGTGACTATGAATGCCATTGAAGGACATTCTAAATTAACCTAAACAATACCAACATTTGTGAAATTGATACCCAATCACATAACTTTTGACCAGAATCATTTTCCATGGATGCCCATAGCTTTCTAATAAAGCAAACTGCATTTTCAGTAAATTTACCAGTCTCCACAGACTGAAAATTCTCAAGACTGATCAAGAATGTAATTGTAGAATGTCTTATAGGACTTAGGAAATCTGTTAACTGTGAGTCCATATACCACAAAAGACAACTTACATATGTCTAGCCTTCACAAATGTAATAGCAGAGAGTAAGCAGAAGGAATAGTGTAATAACAATTGAAAAATAAGGGTCAAAACAATACAGTACAACACAGTATAGCAGGGCACACTCTAAATCCAAAAATATCATGTTCAGTGTCTGGGTTTATAATGGGATAATCTGGGTTTTATAGTTTTTGGTTAGCACTATTGAGGACCTCTCTTAGGAAAAACAAACAAACAAACAAATAAAAAACAAAACCCAACAGCACTCACAAGCAATAGATTTTCTCAGTGACCTGGCATTGATATTAATCACAAAATTTTAACATAACTTATGATTTACTTATTTTATTTCTCTTATAAGTATGCCTTCAAATGGAATAGATGTATTTGACATATAATCTTTTATCAGTTGCATTTCCCTCCTGAGTACATAGTTCAGAAAATATGTTAATATCCTTTGCCTTACAGAAGGTTTGCAATTTTATGAGGTCCCATTTGTCAATTCTTGATCTTAGAGCATAAGTGATTGGTGTTCTGTTCAGGAACTTTTCCCCTGTGCCTAGGTAATCGAGTGTCTTCCCCAACTTCTTTTCTGTTAGTTTCAGTGTGTCTGGTTTTGTATGAAGGTGTTTTATCCACTTGGACTTGAGCTTTGTAGAGGAGATAAGAATGGGTTGATTTGCATCCTTCTACATGTTGACCTCCAGTTGAACCAGCACCATTTGCTGAAAATGCTGTCCTTTTTCCACTGGATGGTTTTAGCTCCTTTGTCAAAGATCAAGTGATCATAGGTGTGTGTGTGTGTGGGTTCATTTCTGGATCTTCAATTCTATTCCATTGATATTCCTGTTTGTCTCTGTACCAATACAATGCAGTTTTAATTACTATTGCCCTGTAGTACAGTTTGAGGTCAGGGATGGTGATTCCCCCAGAAGTTCTTTTATTGTTGAAAATAGTTCTCTCTATTCTGGGTTTTTTGTTATTCCAAATGAACTTGTAAATTGATCTTTCTATCTCTATGAAGAATTGATTTGGAATTTTGATGGGGATTGCATTGAATTTATAGGTTGCTTTTGGCAAGATGGCCATTTTTACTAAATTAATTCTGCGAATCCAGGAGCATGGGAGATCTTTCCATCTTCTGAGATCTTCTATTTCTTTCTTCAGAGACTTGAAGTTCTTGTCATACAGATCTTTCACTTGCTAGGTTAGATTCACTCCAAGTTATTTTATATTGTTTGTAACTATTGTGAAGAGTGTCATTTCCCTAAACCAATCCTACATTCGATAGAGGGCTAATATCCAAGATATACAAAGAACTCAAGAAATTATACTTCAGACCACCAAATAACCTATTAAAAATGTGGTACAGAGCTAAACAAAGAATTCTCAATGGAGGAAACTTGAGTGGCCGAGAAACACCTTAAGAAATATTCAACATCCTTAGTCATCAGGGAAATGCAAATCAAAACAACCCTGAGATACCATCTCACACCAGTCAGAATGGCTAAGATCAAAAACTCAGGTGATGGTAGATTCTGGCAAGGATTCGGAGAAACAGAAACACTCCTCCATTGTTGGTGGGATTGCAAGCTGGTACAACCACTCTGGAAATCAGTCTGGTGGTTCCTCAGAAAACTGGACATAGCATTACCTGAGGATCCAGCTATACAACTTCTGGGCATATACCCAGAAGATGCACCAACATATAAAAAGGACATATGCTCCATTATGTTTATAGCAGCCATATTTATAATAGCCAGAAGCTGGAAAGAACCCAGAAGTCCCTCAACAGAGGAACGGATACAAAAAATGTGGTAAATTTATACAATGGAGAATTACTCAGCTATTAAAAATAATGAATTTGAAAAATTCTTCGATAAATGATTGGAACTAGAAATTATCATCCTGAGTGAGTTAACCCAATCACAAAAGAACACACATGGTATTTACTCACTGATAAGTGGATGTTAGCCCAAAAGCTTGGAATAGCAAAGATTCAACTCACAGACCACATAAAGCTTATGAAGAAGGAAGACCAAGTGGGGATGCCTCGGTCCTACTTATAAGGATTAACAAAAATACTCAAGGGAGCAAATATGGAAACAAAACGTGGGACAGAAATTGAAGGAGAGGCCATCTGGAGACCACTCCATCTGGGTATCTATCCCATGTACAGTCACCTAAGCTAGACACTGATGTGGATGGCTGGAAGTGCATGCTGACAAGAACCTGATATAGCTGTCTCCTTAGAGGTCTGCCAGAGACTGACACATTCAGAGGCCGATGCTCACAGCTAACCACTGATCTGATCAAGTGTTTCCCAATGGAGAATTTAGAAGACTGAAGGAGCAGGAAGTGTTTGTGACCCCATGAGGAGAGCAACAATACCAACCAACCAGAGCTCCCCAGGGTCTAAACCACCAGCCTGGGAGCACATAGGGAGGAACTCATGACTCCAGCTGTATATATAGGGGAGGATGGCTTTGTTGAACATAGATGGGAGAGGAAATTCTTGGTCCCATGAAGGACGAACACTGAGTAGGAGGGTATATGAGGATGGGGAGGTAGGAGTGGGGGTTTAGGTGGGGGCATAGCCTCATAGAAGCATGAGGAGGAGGGATGGGATAGGAGGTTTCTGGGTGGTGGGGGTAAATGGGGTAAGGGGAGAAAATCTGAAATGTAAATATAATACCCAATTTAAAAAAAACAGAAACTATGTTAATTAATGATTAATGTATAACTGACTTAACCTGTTGACTTAAATCATTGACTAAATTTTTATTTTCAAAAGTATATTCATTTAAATCATTAAAGTGACAGATGTTTACATTTATTTTCAATAACTTTATAGTACTCACACTTTTAAACTTCTGTCCAATGATAGTTTTGACTATGTTTTTGAGTTTTCTCCTAACTGTGCTTTGAATTAAGAGAATTTATGAAACCCTTATTTCTGTTCCTTTTCAGACTTTGTATTTGCACATTACCTTATCTTTGATTAGCCTGAGTCTTACTGTGTGAAATTCCATCTCTAGAGGAGTCACTGTTTCCAATCTATATTCATTTTTACCCTAGGTGATGGATGTACATTACTTAGCATCTACTAAAGTGTTTCTGTTGGTGCCAATTTCCTCATTGCTGTCAGTTATTAATAAGTTTTTCCTAACTGTTATATTCTCTCTATTACATGCTTTATATTTAGTATCTGTGGATGACAAGGTTGCCATGAAGTTATGTTTCAAATATAAACCAAATGTTTCAAATTATTTTAATACTCTTATTCCAGATATCAGGTTTTGTTTTTTAAAATACATTCAGTTTATCAAGCATATAGAAATAATTAGACAATTATCCATTTTAGTAACTCCTTTGTAATCATTTTATAGTGTTTATTATCAGTATTATGGCAGTAGTTAAATTGCTCAGTATCAGAAGATACCACCTAGTACATAATGGAACTAAGTTTCAAGTACAACAGGAATGTTATGTACAACAAAAATGTTAGCAAAGAAGGAGCAATCTATTTTGATTTGTTAAAATATCTACCTTTCATAGGTAGTTACTTTTACTGTGTGTCATTAATTTGATAAAATTCCACTAAAAACTTAAAATATAGTTTTCGTTTCCAAGAATAGAGACTTGACAAAATGATATAATTTATGCTATTTTTTAGGAAATAAATTATTTTTTATTCTTTTCTCCTATATTATTTTCTGACTTCAGTTCCCATCTTTCCCTTCCTCCAGTCTCTCCTCCCTTCCTCCTATCTACCACGTACACCCCCTCACACAGTTCTCAACCCCTAATCTCCCCCTCAATACCCACTCCCTGAAGCTTACTCAGGCTTCCCTCAAAAATGAGTACACTTTCCAGAGACATAAGCCAAACATGACATAACAAGCTACAATAAGACCAGCATATAACATCACATCAAGGCTGGACAAGACAAACCAGTAGATAGACAGGTGCCAAAAAAGTCCCTTCCACTGTTTAGAATTCTTCAAGAACACCAAGCTAAACAGCCATAAATATGCAGAGGATCAAGTTCTGACCTCTGCAGGCTCCCAGATCTCTGCAAGTCCACAGGAATCCCTGTCAGTTCCTTCTGTGAGTCTATTCTCTGACCCCTCTGGTTACTCTGATTCTTTCTCCCCTTCCTCTGCAGGTGACATCTGAAGCATCTGCCACCCCATTGAACACTAAGGCTGATTCTGCTGATCTGGCTGGCTAGACAGGTATCTGTTTTCCGTCTTCCCCTATCCATGAATGTCCCTTCTGAAGAAGCTTCATGCTCTGTTAAAGCGGATGACTGTTTTGGACTAATGGAGAGCATGTCTTCAGTCAAGGGTATAGGAATAGCTGAGCTCCCATGCTAGAACTTCTAATCGTATTCTCTAGGTCCCAATTACATTTTAAATCAATTTGTACTTAGGGTGTTTTAATTTTTCTTCTCTGCATCCTTGTTCTATGGATGGGCATGAAAATTTGCCATAGTCTGTGCATGTGAATACTTTTTCATTCTTCATCTAGTGATTCATATTAGCTCTCCTACCCAGGAGGACATCTTTATAGAATGGATTTCCTTTCCTATCTTTTTGTCGTTGTCTCTAGGATGAATGGATGAATGAATGAAGTATCTATAAAATTATAATCACATAATCATGAAAAATATCTTGTATGCAAGGTGGAGAGACAATCAATTTGAATGAATTTGCAGACAGTTGATGGCCACGGTGACATATTTTTTTGTTTAGCTGGCTTTTCCAATATATTTGGGAAACTGAATTAAATGAATTGTTTCCTTGTTGTGGGAGTATTTTGACTGAAAGAGAGTCAGTTTTCAAGTTCTATCTTTCTAACTGAGGGCTACTTAACCAAAGTTTTTACATTTTTCCCCATTTTCTCCCTTACATTTTGCTATGTTACAGTTTTTGTTTGCTTTTCTTTAAATATTATAGTATAGAATATACTTTTTTCAGTTCTATAAGATTAAGCCTGAGATTTATAAATCTCAGTTGAGATCAGTATGTTTCTGATCTGAATTATATTCCTTATCCCAATGACACCTGATTTTAGGAAGGTTCTTTATTGGCATAAAACATTGAAACATTGCCGGGCGGAGGTGGTGCACGCCTTTAATACCAGCACTTGGGAGGCAGAGGCAGGCAGATTTCTGAGTTCGAGGCCAGCCTGGTCTACAGAGTGAGTTCCAGAACAGGACAGACAGGACTACACAGAGAAACTCCCTATCTTGAAAAACCAAAAAAAAAAAAAAAAAAAAAAAAAAATTGAAAAATCAATGTCTGGATAAGTTAACGTGATTGAACCTACAAAACTATTAGTTATCAGTCTTTCTGTCTTCCTGTTCTTTTATACTTCTTTCTTTCAGTCCTGGGGATTGAATTAAGATCTTCATATATGCTAGGCACTCGTTCTGTCACTGAGCCTTAAATACTCCAACTTGGATTCTGAGATCATCTCACTTATTTACTCAGATGAATTTAACTCACTCAGGGGCCCAGAGAGGTGTTCTTACAAATTTAATTAATTAATTAATAATTGATGACCCAATGCTGTTCCCTCTTCTGGTCCCTCTTTCACAGAATCTCTCTTCCCTCCCTCTTCCCTTCTCCTCTGAGGTGTGCCTGTCTACCCCTCCCCAGTATGTTCTGACTCTGGCACGCTGAATCTCAGCCTGCTTAGGTACATCATCTCCCACTGCGGCCAGACAAGGCAGCCGTGAAGATCGAGCTGTCTGAGCGGGCCTCTATATCCAGCCTCTGTTTGTCCTCTGGATGATTGCTCAGAGTTCAAGATCTCCAGGGCTCATCGTTTGTTAACATTATTGGTCTTCCTGTGGGGTTCTCATCTGGGGTTCAGATCCTCCAATCCTTTCTTCAATAAGTGTCCCCGAATGAAGTGTCCTCCATTTTATGTTTGGCTATTTTTATCTGCATTTGATTCAGTCTGCTGGTGGGTAGAGCCTCTCAGAGGACAGTTATGCTAGGCTCTTTTCTACAGGCATAACATATTATTATTACTAATAAATGGGATTGGTGCTTGTCCATAGGATAGATTTCAAGTTTGGCCAGTTATTGGTTGGCCTTTCCTTCAGTCGCTGTTCCATCCCTATATTTCTTTTAAACGAGGTAAGTTTTGTGTGGAAGGTTTTGTGGGTGGGTTGATGTTTTTATTCCTCCCCTGGGTGACCTTCCTAGCTATATGAGGTGGCCTGTTCAGGTTCCATGATTCCACTGCTTTACCAAGGATAAAGTCACCCGCATTGACTACAAGGAGAATCCAGTTCCAGGTCTCGGGGACATCCTAGAAAATGGAGCTGCAGATTTCCATTCATTCTCCTGGTCCTCTGGGCCTCTCTCCTGTTTCTTCCTGAACTTAATCTTGCCTCCCCATTCCCTTTCTCCTCCCTTCTCTCACCCATTTCCTTCTCTCCCTTTGCCTCCTATGATCATTTTGTTCTCACTTCAAAGTGTGGTTCATGCACACTTGCTTGAGCCTTCTTTCTTGTTTAACTTCTTTGGGTCTGTGGCGTGTAACAGGGGTATTCTGTATTTTTTTAACTAATATTCAGTTATCACTGAGTACATAGAATGCATTGAGAGATCAAATCTATTGGGTTTAGACTCCATCTTAGAGAGCCTGACCTATGATTGAACTCAAGTAAACTGGTACTAGTCACTTGTACCAGTTTCCAGGTTATCCTCCCAAAAGATCTGCATCTTGCACCAGTTTTTAGGTTATTCTCCAACAAATCTACATCTCCAGGTTACAAACTTGCCCTTGACACTTCACTTCCTAACAACCACCAATCAGGAGGAAAACAGAAGTTAAGTTTATGATTTGGCTCCCATCACAAGTCAATTATGTTAATGGCAATAATAACCCCTGTATCAGATGTGTAATAAGCAAGATACCCACTCCTTGCTTTTATAAATGCCTAAAACTCGACTAGGGGCCCCTTTCCATTCTCCTGTGTCAGAGACAGTGGTGTAGGCCAAGTTCACACTTGAATAAAAAGACTCTAATGTGATTGTATCAGATTCAGCTCCTTGGTGTTCTTTTTGAGGTTAGTGAACATTTCATGGTACAACAGTATACATTCTTTGGGGTCTAGGTTATCCCATTCAGAATGATATTATATGTTTCCAACCATTTGCCTACAAAATCCATGATGTCCTTGTTTTTTTAATTTATTTTGTACTTATTTATTTGTTTATTTATTTATTTATTTTATAATACTTGTGGAGAGCCAACAGAAGGCAGTTATCACCCTTGCAGCCATCTTGAGTCATATACCCTGACAAGAGAGTTGATTACATTAGCCTACAGCTGAGCACACTCTGATAACATCTTGTTTTAGATACCCAGGATCTTCCCTTGGGTGTGTGAGAGTTAAAGGTGTGATTTAGAGCTGAGACTTAAGGGCGTGACTTAGAGATTAGATTTAGAGAAAAGGCCTAAAGGCATGACTTAAGGGTGTGACTTAGAGGCGTGGCTTAGAAGTGAGACATATAAAAGTCAAGAGACAGACAGAAGAGAGATCAGAGAACCAGACAACAGATTACTTGACAAGAGTACAACTTGGAACAGAGAATTAGGTATTAGGCACTTGACACTTGGAGGAAGAACTTGGAATTAGTACAATACAACTTCCAGTAGGAATTAGGCATTAGAGAAAGAGTACAACTTGGAACTAAGAATTAGGTTAGACACTTGCAACAGAGAATTAGGCACTTAGCACTTGGAAGAAGTAACTTGGAACTTGGAGGCACTAGGGACTAGGAACTAGGGACTAGTAACTCAAGACTAGGGACTTGGAGAGACTGAAGAATAAACGGGATTGAATCACACTCTGTCTGGTCTCCATTCCTTGCATCAATCCTCATTCTGTTGCTGAATCCCGAGCAGCTTGGGACAGTGTGGGCTCTAACAACTTAGCCTACAAGGCTTTTGGAAGTTGGGATTCCAACATTGACAGAGCAGTCCTCGACATTTTGGTACCTAACGTAGGGCAGCTTGACTCACGACAAATATTGTTTACAGAACAGTTGTTATTCCCCTCTAGGCATCTATCAAACTGTTCCTCATCCCATTCCTCCTCTCTTCTATCCAAGAGGGTGTCCTTATCCCCTCAAACCCACCCCACCAGATTTCCCCAATTCCTGGGACCTCAAGTCTTTTGAGGGTTAGATGTATCTTCTCACACTGAGGATAGACCCAGCAGTCCTCTGCTGTTTGTGTGTCTGAGCCTCAGATCAGATAGTGTATGCTCCCTGATTGATGGTTTGAGAGATCTCCAGTTTCCAGGTTAGTTGAGACTGCTGGTCTTTCTATGGGGTCTTCCTTCTTCTTAGCTGCTTTCATCTTATCCCTAATTCAACCACAGGGGTACCAGGTTTCTGTCCATTGACTGGGGTAAGTATCTGCATCTGATGCTTTTATTTGTATTTTAGACCTCTTTGAGGGTAGCCAAGTTAGGCTCCTGTCTGTATGCACACAGCAATACTGTCAGGCCTTGAACTGGATCCAAATTTGGGTCTGTTATTGAACCTCTTTTTCCTCAGTCTTTTCTCCACTTTTGTTTCTGCAGTTATTCCAGACAGAAACAATTCTGGGTCAGAGTTTTGACTGTGGGATAGCCACCCCATCCCTCACTTGATGCCCTGTCTTTCTTCTTGAGGTGAGTTCTACACGTTCCCTCTCCTTACTGTAGTGCCTTTCATCTAAGGCCCCTCCCTTTGAGACCTGAGCTTCTCTCACCTCCCAAGTCTCTGGCACATTCTGGTTGGTCACCCCACTTTATACCTCCCTGGGTTGCCTATTTTCATTCCTCCTGCTGGCCCTCAGGTCTTCACTCCTCTCCTCCCACCCAATGCCTGATTATGTTCCCCTTTCTCTTCCCTGTCCTTTCTCCCACACAGGACCCTCTCTCCCTCTGTCCTCCACTCCCATGATTATTTTCTTCTCCTTCCCAAGTAAGATTGAGGCATCCTCACTTGGGTCCTTTGGCTTGTAACCTTGTTCAGTTTTGTGGATTGTATCCTGGGTATTCTCTATTTTTTCTAGACTAATATCTGCTTATTAGTGAGTACATATCATTCATGTCCTTTTGGATCTAAGTTACCTCACTCAGAATGATATTTTCTTGTCTCATCCATTTGCCTAAAAAACTCATTATGTCCTCATTCTTAATAACTGTGTAATTTTCCATTGTGTAAATGAACCACATTTTCTACATCCATTCTTCTATTGTGGGATATCTGGGTTGTTTCCAGTTTCTGGCTATTTTGAATAAATCTGCTATGAACATGGTGGAGCATGTATCCTTGTGGTATTATGTACCATCATTTGTGTATATGCCGAAGTAACATAGCTTGGTCTTCAGGTAGGACTACTGTTAATTTTCTAAGAACCTACCATATTGATTTGCAGGGTAGTTGTACAAGTTTACAATCCCACTAGCAATGGAGAAGTCTTGTCCTTGCTCAGCATCCTTGGAAGCATGTGCTATTGATCACTTGAGTTTTTGATCTTTGCCATTCTTTTAGGAGACATGTCTTCTTGTGACAGTATCTCCTTCACAGCTCAAAGAAGCATTATAACATCTATATAGAGTTGCTTCAGTTGAGGCAAGGTAGCCATTGCATAAGAATTGCCCTAATTCAACTACAGACAAAAAGATAGTATCCAGGAAGAGACACAAAATGTGGAATAGTCGACAGCTTAGGTCTGCCAAGAAAAAGTAAGTTAGTCCTTCATACTTCCTACTTTACTTAAAGTCTGTCCAATGGTTCTGGGCCAGCAGGCTGAAGGCAGATATTCCAACATTTTTAGTAATAATGGACTGTGCATGAAATCATCTGTCTCTTCAAATTGCTTATGTTTTGGAAGATATATTTTTGTGTTTCTTATATATTCAGGTAATATTTAATTTGTTCTCGGATCTCTGATGAGGTTAAAGACTACTTATAGTGTAATAATCAAGAGACTAGTTATAGTCTAATAATCAAACTTGTTATTTAACAGTAAGGAATAAGATATAGATTTAAAGGATGTTTTTCAGATAGTAATGCAAGTTAGAAATCAAAACATTCAGGTACAGAATTGCAAACTCTCTAAGTTAGGATAGACGTTAGAGTAATACACAAAAACTGACAAAATTGATGTACTGGACATTATTACTGTATATCATACCTTACAGTTTATGTAACTGTTATAACAATGTTCATTGTGTATCTGATAGAAAATGCCTTTCTATAGATGAAAAGGGGAACATTTTGTGGATTTGGCCTAAAATGTGCATTATATTATTTGGGCTCATCAAATTGCACAAGAATCCCACAGGTAAGACACTGAAGGTCCCTGCCTTCAGTTGGTTTTGATTGGTAAATAAAGTTGCCAGCAGCCAATGGCTGTGCAGGGAGACATAGGTAGGACTTTAGGACTCTCTGGCAAGGAGACTGAGAGGAGTTAGAATCACCGTGCCAGAAAAGCAATAAAATGCATGTCTGAAAACTGCAGAAGAGAGTACCAATCATGTAAGAACTGAGTAAGAGTGGCCCCAGGAATTTTGCCAATTAGGCTTAGGCTAGAAAGGATAGTATATAGATTTTATAAAGTAATAGTTCAGGAGTATCAGAGGGGAGACATTAGCAACATGGAAGTTTTGGAGTGGCCCAGCCATTGAGCTGATAAAGGAATATTAAATATAAGGTTGTGAGTATGAGTCTTTCATTTGGGATTCCAGAACACTGGGGTACATAGGCCGGCCCTGCTTGACAATTTGAGTAGCACTACTGGATACAACAACAGGAGTGTTCCACTCTCTCCACATCCTCACCAGCATATGCTGTCACTTGAGTTTTTGATCTTAGCTATTCTGATTGGTATAAAATGAAATGTCAGGGTCCTTTTGATTTATATTTCCCTGTTGACTAAGGATGCTAAACATTTCTTTAAGTGCTTCTCTGTCATTTGAGTTTATGCTCTTGAGACTTCTATTTAGTTTGTATCACATTTTTTAGTTACGCTATTTGATTTGTGTCAGCTTAAACTGAGTTCTTATATATTTTGAATATTAGTCCACTGTCAGATATAGTGTTAGACAAAATATTTTCCCAATTTGTAGGCAGTCATTTTGTCCTGTTGACAGTGTCCAGTGCCTTACAGAAACTTTTCAGTTTCATGAGGTCTCACTTAGCAATTGTTGATCCTAGAGCATGATCTACTGGTCTTCTGTTCAGGAAACTGTCTACTGAATCAATGAATTCAAGGCTATTTTCCACTATTTCTTCTATTAGAGCATTTATAGTGTGCCTGGTTTTATGTTGCAGTCCTTGATCCACGTAGACTTGAATTTTGTACAGGGTGATAAGAATAAATTTTTCATTACTCTATATGCAGATATCCAGTTATACCAGCACCATGAATTGAAGATGCTTTCTATTTTCTATTATATGGTTTTGACTTCTTTGTCAAAAATCAGTTCTCCATAGGTGTATGGGTTTATTTCTGTGTCTTCAATTTCACTCCATTGATAAACTTGTCTGTTTCTGTACCAATACCATGCAGTTTTTTTTTTTAAATAATTAATTATTTTTTTTACTTATTCAGTTTACATCCCATTCACTGCCCCCATTCTGGTCACCTCCTCCCACATTACGTCTTCTATACCTTTCATTCTCCTCTGAGCAGATAGGGACCCCCTTAGTTATTCCCTCCAAACCTGCTCCTTCAAGTTTTTTAGTTGCATGATTCTTCCTCTCCCACTGAGGCCAACCAAGACAGCCCAGATTATCGAACACATCCCATGTACAGGTAACAGATTTTGGGATAACCCTTGTTCTAGTTGTTCAGAACTCACATGAAGGTCAACTGCACATTTGCTACATGTGAACTGGGAGGTCTAGGTCCAGCTCCTGTATGTTCTCTGGTTGGTGTTTCAGATGCTGAGAGCCACACAGGGCTTCCTGTGGAGTCCCTATTCCTTTCAGGGACCACAATACTTCACCTTATTCTTCAATAAGAGTCCTAAAACTCCATCCAGTTTTTGGCTTCAGGTGTCTGTATCTGTATCTGTATCTGTATCTGTATCTGTCTGTATCTGTCTCAGTCAGCTGTTGGATGGACCCACTCAGAGAATCTACAAGAATAGTAGAGTATCATTAATAGTGTTAGGGATTGGTGTTTGCCCATGGGATGAGTCTCAAGTTGGTCTAATTGTTGGTCGCCCGTTCCTTTAGTCTCTGCTCTCCACCATGCCTCCATTTCTTGTAGATGGGATAAAATTTGGGTTGAAAGTTTCATGGGATGTAGGTTGGTGTCTCTTTTGCTCCACAGAGGTTCCTGTCTGTATACAGGAGGTAGCCTCATCAGATTCCATATTCTCAATATATGAAGCACAGCTAAGGTCACCCCCATTTATTCTTGGGCACCTTTTTTATCCCAGGTCTCTGTCTACTCATGGAGATGCCCCTCCACACCTTTTTTCCCCTATCTGTCTCAGACTTCCATTCATTTTCCTGACCATCTAGCCATCTCTCCTTTTCTTCCCCACACCTGATTCTGAATCCCAAATTCTCCTCCACATCTCATATGTATCCTAATTCTCTCATTTCATCGCCTTCTTATGACTATTTTATTTCCTTTTCTAAGTGATATTCAAGCTTTCTTGCTTGGGCCTTTTTTTTGTTGTTTAGCTTCTTTGGGTCTGTGAACTACAACATGGTACTTATATTTATGGCTAATAGTCATTATTAAATGAGTACATATCATACATATCATTTTGGGACTGTATTACTTCATTTATGATGGTATTCTCAAGTACTATCCATTTACCTGAAAATTTTATGATGTCTTGGTTGTTAATAGCTGAATAGTATTCCATTTTGTAGTACCACATTTTCTTTATACATTATTTAGCTGAGGAACATCTAACTTGTTTCCAATCATTGGCTATTATGAGTAAAGCTGCTATGAACATAGTTGAGCAAGTGTCTTTGTGAAATGTTGAAGTATCTTTTGGGTATATGCCTAGGAGTGGTACAGCTGGTTCTTGAGGTAGAACTTGTTCCAGCCCAAGCTGCTGCTCCGGTCCATGAGTCAGGGTCTAGCAAGAGAGAGAGTGGGGATGGAGGGGCATAGACACGAAGAATGGAGACAAGATAGAGGTTCTGCTCAAGTCTTCTTTATTGAAGGGATATCCGGGGTATGTATAAGCTAGGCATGGATACCATGTGCACCTTGCAGCTGGGGGCACTAAATAGCAAAACAAGATATGTGGGAAAAACAAGATGTTTATCAGAGTGTGCTCAGCTGTTGTATGCTATTGAAAACAAGTCTCTTTTCAGGGTATATGGCTCAAGATGGCTGCAAAGATGATAGCGACTTTCTGCTAGGAGTTGGCTCCCAACAAGAACTATTCTCAGTTTGCTAAGAAAACATGAAGATGTTTCCAAACTGGTTTTACAAGTTTATACTCCCACCAGCAATACAGGAGTGTTTGCCTTATATCATTTCCTGACCAGTATGTGCTATTTCTTGAGTTTTTGAACGTAGCCATTTCAATGTGTGTAAGATGGAACCTAATAGTTGTTTTGATTTTCATTTTTGTGATGACTAAGGATATTGATCATTTCTTTAAATGCTTCTCAGTCTTTCAAGATTCTTCTCTTGGAAATTCTCTGTTTACTTCTGTGCCTCATTTTTTGATTGGGTTTTATGGGTTGTTGGTGTCTAACTTCTTGTGTTCTTTATAGATTTTTGATATTATCCATCTATAAAATGTAGTATCGGTAAAGATCCTTTTCCAGTATGTGGGTTTTTGACAAGCTTACAGAACTGATGTGAAAACAAAATCTAAAATAAATCATTCTGCTGCATACAAGAAAAACACCATTCATATTTTATCACTATTGTTCTACAGTACACCTTGAGGTCAGGAATAGTATTTCCTCCAGATGTTCTTTTACTGTACAAATTTGTTTTAGCTATTCTGGTATTTGTTTGTTTGTTTTTGTTTTGTTTTTGTTTTTCCAAATGAAGCTGATAATTGCTCTTTTAAACTCTGTAAAAAGTTTTTGTTGGTGGTGTTGGTGTTGTTTCTGTTTTTTTTTTTTGTTTGTTTGTTTTTTTTTGTTTTGTTTTTTTTATTTTATTTTGATGGGAATCACATTAAATCGGTGGATTGATTTTCTCAGAATGGCCTTGGTCACAATATTAATGCTACAGATTCAGGAGCACAAGAGATCTTTCCATCTTCTTACAACATCTTCAGTTTCTTTCTTCAGGACTTCGATTTCTTGTTATATAGATGTTTTACTTGCTTGGTTAGTTTTATACCAGGATATTTTATATTATTTGTGGATATTCTGAAGAATGATGCTTCCCAAAGTGATGCTTTCTTTCTCAGTTGGTTTATCATTGGTAAAAAGAAAAGCTACTGATTTCTCTAATTTTATATGTAGCCACTTTGTTGAAGTTGTGTATCAGCTATAGGAGTTCTCTGGTAAAAAATTTAGGATTTCTTATATACATTATCATATCATCTGTGAATAGTGATATCTTGACTTTCTCCTCTTAGATTTATATTCTCTTGATTTCATTTTCTTGTCTTATTGCTGTAGCTAGAACTCCAAATACTATATTGAATAGATATGGCGAGAGCTGGCAAGATTTTCTTGTCTCTGATTTTATTGAGATTGTTTTAAGTTTTTCTCCATTTACTTTGGTGTTGGCTTCCTGTATATTGCTTTTACTATATTTAGGTATGTGCCTTGAATCCCTGATCTCTCCAAGACTTTTAATATGAAGGGGTATTGCATTTTCTCAAAGGCTGTTTCAGCATCTAATAAGATGATCATGTGAATTTTGTCTTTCTTTTTTTTTTATTGCATATTTTATTTACATTTCAGATGCCACCCCCTCCCTAGAAAACTCCTATCCCATGCCCCTTTTTCCATTTTTCTTTTATACAATTTTTTTAAATGTTAATCAAAGGCTTTACAAGTATGGTAATGCTCAATCAGAAGTGTAACCCAATACCCAACCTAGATATATAAACTATCTTTGACTGGTGGAGACATGTGAACTTCTGCCTATATGCCCCCTCTCTCTTTCTATCTCTTTCTCTCTGTCTCATCACCTAGCTCCTCCTCTACTTTATCTTCTCATCTCCTTACTCCATCTTTTCCTCTCGGTGCTCCTTCCACCTTAGCTCCTCCTACATATCACCCTTCCTGTTAAAATAAAACTTTTCTCTCAAAATACAATTAGAGCATAATTATTCCTATTTGTACCAGTGAGGTACAAGATAGTCTTAATACCCAGTCCATCCTTTTGTTGACTAACCAGAAACTCTGTCATCTCTCTTGACTAAAACACTTAATTTTGAACCTGTTTTTTTTTCTTGGCTTTAGAATGAATGTCAGCTGAAACCATCCACTCAGATCTTTTCTCTCAAAGTAAATAGCCAGAATTGGATATGAGACTATAGGTCTTCAACCCCATCAGAAATCCAGAATGACTGAGCTAACTGAAGTTATGGGAAGCACTAAGCATAGCTTTTAAAACTTAGTCAATTTATAGATACCGCTGAACCCCTGGACAGCCCCTATACAACCGACCGTTGGAGCTTCAAATCTTCAGCCTTCTGGCCCAAACTCATCTGACAGACCTTAGTGATGCAGAATTATTAAGGGCTGATTACTCTGTCTAGGCAGATATAATCAGTTGACGTATCTGCAAGTGTGTCCTTTACTGAATAGTAATTTGTCTGTAGATGGAGAGAGGCAATTCTTGCCTAGTGGCTGTCTTACCACAACTGGAGTAACTCCAAGGCTGCTCAATTTCTTCTTAGAATCCAAGACAGGAAGCTGTCAGGAGCAGACAAGTTTCTAATCAAAATGAACATTAATATAGAAATATTTGTTATGTCAATTCTATGGATTTCTGACATTTTGAAGTCCAACTATCCATGTAAGGTAACCTGGACTAATGTCTGCTAACTCCTCTCAGCTATTTCTAAATAAAATATAGAAAACACCCTAACAATAAACTCAAAGTCATGAATTTGCTATAGTCCCTTAACTCACAGTCTAACCATCCCAAATCAGTTAAAAAAAAGTTAAAGAAGGACTGGGTCTAAGCCTTGTATTCCTAATTGTGTTATATAGGCACAATGGCCATGAGAGTATCTATATTCATTTCACTTTTATATCAACAAGAAGCTAATACCAATGAAAACCTTAAATTTGAAATCCAAGTGAATTTTGTACCATTTAGGAAATTAAATGAAAATCAGGACACATCATATCAAAATTTGTCGGACTCCATGAAAAGAGTACTAAGAGGAAAAATCATAGCTCTAAGTGCCCATAAAAAGAGAATGGAAAGAGCATACATTAACAACTTGACAGCACACCTGAAAGCATTAGAACAAAAAGAACTAATATACCCAAGAGAAGTAGATGGCAGGAATTGATTTTTCTGTCTTGAACCATCCCTGTATCCTTGGGATGAAACCTACTTCGTTATGATTAATGATATTTTGATGTGTTCTTGACTTGCAAAAATTATATTGAGAATTTTTTGTCAATTTTTTATCATAAATGAGATTGGTCTGAAGTTATATTTCTTTGCTGAGTCTTTGTGAGGTTTAAGTATCAGAGTAACTGTTGCCTTGTGGAATGAATTAGGTATTGTTTCTTCTGTTTCTATGTTGCTGAATAGCTTGCTCACTATTAGTATAGAAGCCTACTTAATCATGTTAGATGAAGATTTTGATAAGATTTTGGGCATATAGAGGTATCTTATTGTGTGAGCTGGACTCTTGGTGAGCAGGTGAAGGTTTGGGTCAGGGCTCTGTGTGAGCTGCTTCAGACTTCCACTGGTATAGGTACAACCAAAAGTTCTTAATAACTATTTTCTAATGAACTATTCAGTTGAGTCAGATATTACACTAAATTTTGCACTTTGGAGTGCTAAACAAAGTTATTACTTTCAAATACTGAACTGATTGATATTCTTAAATACAAAATAAATGATGCCTATTCAGAAGAAGTATATTTGAAAAGGCCTAATTTTCTTACAAAAACAAAAGTCATAAGAAATATACAGGCAAAACTATTAGGAAACATACAAAAGTTTAAAATTTTATTTGATGAACAAAAATGCTGAAATCAGATATTTAATTTAATTTAAATATTAATTTTATAAGTATCATTCAAAACTGTCATAGGATTTTAGCATTGGGGTAATGACTCAGCAGTTAAGAACTTTTTGCTGCGTAATCAAGTTAAGTTCATGAGCTGTAAAATATGCATTTATTTTCTGAAAATAAATGAAGCATAACCAAAGTAAGATTTGAAAGTTTTACTGAAGAAGAAAGAAATCTTCTTAGCCATTACTCTATCCTCTTAATGTAGATTATTTAACTAAAAAATTATATAAATCATGAAAAATCTCAAAGATGGGCAAAAATGCTTTGACTACCTTTTGATAATTAAAGTTTATATTCAGTAGACACTGAGTATTTAACGTGACTAATAACCATTGTAAATTGCATACCAACTATTCAGTGTTTCATGTCTTTCCTTAGGATGACTAAAGAGGAAATTACAAAACATCTAGAAAAAAATTACTAGAGAAATATGATATTAATTACTGTGTAGAATATATATATATGTATATATATACATATATATATATACATATATATATATATATATATGAGCAAATAAATATTTTTATTTAGCTTTTATCTTTTCTAGAGTGTTATGTGCAGTCCATAAATTACTATGAATTTAATATATATTTGAACACCAATACTTCATGAGAAAATTGAACCTAGTCTCTTATTAATCTGAACTTCCTGTTATAAAGCTTAATCTTTTTTCAAGACTAAGGCATTATGAATTACTATGGAACTTTAAAGATAAATAAAATTATAGAGGAAAATCAGGATGAGTGTTAGATGACTTAATATGAGATTTTGTTTATCTATGGGGTACTTAAGACTAAACAACTAAGTTTGGGGTTACTGTTTGCATTTTCCAAGTTAACCAGCACTGAAATGCTCCTCATTGCATTGCCTATATGTAGCAAAGATTTTTTTTTAACTGAACATTGTCCTCAATATGGTAGAACAGACTGGTTCAAAGCAAAGTTTTCATCAAATGTTTTCTCAGAAAAATCTGTTTCAGTTGCTAAAGAAACTGCCACCTCTCACCATCTGTGGCTGTGAGTTCCTTGCCAAGCTTTTCTGTTGTTTTTCTGTAGATGCTACCTTTGTCTCTTGTGGTACCCAAACATGGCAGGCTCTTGTATCAGTTGCATTCTTTAGCTAAATATGTTTTACCCTCCTACTAAATATTATTATGATTCATATTTACAGACATGTGCACTTATCCTCAAACATTTTAATACCTAATGTGTTATATCACTGTAGAAATTTATACAAATTGAAGAATACATGTGCCTTAAAGATTCTCAGTCTGACATTGGCACCAATGATATACAGAAAGAATATAGATTATAAAATAAACTGCAGGTTATACAAAATACATTAAGAATCTTTGACATCCTTCTGAAGCGGCAATAATGGAATGAAATGCATCAAGTAGTTATAAAAAATATTGGAATTTATTATGAATAATACTTTTTCCAAATTGATTAAACGATGCCTAATCTTCAAAAAACATTATATGTTAACCCCAAAGCAAAAATAACTGTTTGAAAAAACAGATTTAAATCTCAAGAATCATACAAAAACGGGGGGATACTAATTTACTCCTGTAAAATCAATAAATTTCTCTGTAAAATAAATATATACTTATATTTATATTTCTGATATCAGTTATTACATGATAAAAAAGCCATCTTTTAAAAATTAGATTTGAATACATCTCTCTCTCTCTCATATATATATATATATATGTGTGTGTGTGTGTGTGTGTGTGTATGTATTATACATATTATTTGAATATATATTAATTGAATATATGTTATTCAATTATATATGTGTGTTTATGAATAGGTGAAATTGAAAGAAAATAACTGTCTTTGATAAACAAGTTCAGAAGGAAAACTAAATGAATATATGTTTGGCAAATATTCAAATTTACAAGTAATATTTTTCTATTTGTAATCTCTAAAGTACAATTAATAAATATGAAAGAGCTATCCAAATTATAGTCAGTGACAATGCCTTCAGTACATATTTTATTTTATCTATAGAATCATGATCTATTATTTATGAGACTCACAGTTCATTATTCAATTAAAATTTACTAACACACTTTTTATACTCCACTTTGTATTTCTGTAGAATTGTGCCTAGCAATTATTTTATATATTAGAAAAAGTAGCTTGGAAATAGTGTGACCTAACAACTATGCTCAATAAGTGTGATAACATTAAACCCAACAGCTGAACTATTGGCTACTTAAAGATTTTGGCACAGGAAAATGCGTTGTCTTCAGTTTTAAACCATTCTGAGTCCAATAAATTCTAATATGCAGTTAAAAATTCCCTGGCTTCATAGTTGTGCTTTGATGATGTCTGGACACAGGGCAGGACACTGAATTAATGTGGGCAGAGACAGAGACTCATGGAGAGGATGAATGGTGGATAGTTTAAGAGAGAAATGATAGAGGTTATTTGGAAGAGTGGTACTTACTTTGTAGATATCAGTGAATTTGTCTAATATAAAACAAAAATAGTAATAAAAATATATGATTAGTGCAATGACAAAAGGTGGAGCAGAGGCTGAAGGAAAAGCCATCCAGCTACTGCTCAACCTCGGGATCCATCCCATCAGCAGACACCAAACCCAGACATTATTGTTGATGCCAAGAAGCACTTACTGATAAGAGCCTGATATAGTTGTCTCCTGATAGACTGTCAGAGCCTATACAATACAGATACAGATTCACACAGCCAACCATCTGTCTGCACATTGGGAACACAATGAAGGAATTAGGTTAATGACTGGAGAAGCTGAAGAGTTTTGCAACTCCATAAGAAGAACAACAATATCAACCAACCAGACTCCCCGCAGAGCTCCCAAGGACTAAACAACCAACCAAAGAGTGCACATGAAGGGACCCATCGCTCCAGCTGCTTATGTATCATTATTTGGAATTAATGAGAGGGGAGAACATTAGTCTTGTGGAGGATAGATGCTCCAAGGTAGTGGAATACTGGGGTGTGTGTGTGAGTATCCTCATAGAGGTAGGGGTAGGGGGATGGGATGGTGGGGTTGTGGAGGGGAAATAAGAAAAGGGGACAAAATTTGAAATGTAAATAAATAAAATGACTAATAATAAAAAAGATACAGTAAAAAGAGAAAATGAGCAAATGTATATAAAACCTTTCAGCTGTGAAAAATAATGTATAAAGGCGCCTGAGCTATCTTAGTGCCAGAGTGTGTGGAAAAAAATCTTTTTTGAAAGAAAGAAGGAAAGAAAGAAAGAAAGCAAAAAGGAGAAAGAGAGAGAGAGAGAGAGAGAGAGAGAGAGAGAGAGAGAGAGAGAGAGGAAGGAAGCAAGCAAGCCTTTGTGGTTAACAAACTTGGTTTCTCTGAAATTTGAAGGCTCGATGCAGGGGGATGCTAGGACAGTGAGGAAGAAGTGGGTGTGTGGGTGGTCAAGCACCCTCATAGAAGCAAGAATGAGGGAGAATGGGATAGGAGGTTTGCAGATAAGAAGCTGGGAAGGAGGATTACACTCGAAATGTAAATAAATATTATAACCAATAAAAAAGAATAGAAAAAATATACATTTAAAAGGTGGAAACAAAGTATTCATTGTCTTTAACAACAAATCATTTGTATGTATGATTAAGGATTATGGCTTGTTTGTAAAATGTTTCCACAGGTTTTTCTATGTGAACAATTTGCTCCAGTGGATGGTCCTGTTTTGCAGCTGTAGAACCATTATGGTCTAGTTTGATATAGTAGTTCTCTGGTACCAGCGTAGAGCCTCTTTCTTTAGGCTGATTTTTTTCTGTTTCATGCTAATGAGATTTTTAACATGCCATCATATTTCATCAAAAGTTCTCTGCAAACATGATAAACTCACTCACTGGAACCATGAACCAGAGTACTCTAGTCTCCCTTAATTTTTATGTGTCAAATATTTTGTAACTAAAACAATATTCATTTAATCTAAAATATAGAGTTTTAATCATTAGAAAATGAAGGGGATTACAACCCCATGGGAAGAGTAATGGTGTCCACTAGTCCAGACACCTCAGAGCTCCCAGAGACTAAGCCACCAACCAAAAAACATACATGGGTTGGCCCATGGCTTCAGACACACATGTGGCAGAAGGCTGCATTGTTTGGCCTCAGTTTCCTGTAGAAACTTTGTGCACCAGAGAAGAAGGATGCTAGCAGGGGTGAAGTGGAGGTGAATGGGTATGTTGGGAGGCAGGGGAGATGGTAGGTGTGGTGAAGAAATTTGAGATGGGAGGCTGGGAAGTGTGGCAATTTTTATCATGTAAATAAATAAAATAATTTAACAAAATATATTTTTAAAAAGGTCTTTGATCCATTTTGAGGTGATTTTATTTCAGGAGTCTGACTTCCTTTTACACATTTGAGCACCCATGTGCCTCAGGACCATTTACTAATGGTATTCTTTCTTCAACATAAGTTAGTTTTGTTACTACAACTTACATGGCTATCATTTGTGTGGGCAATTTCTGCATCATCTATTCTGTCACTGTCTGTATTTGTGCAAACACTGGGTTCTTTTGTCACCATGACAATACAAATTTGTTGGAAATTAGCTCTGTGTCTCTAGAATTAAACATTGTACTATGTTTTGCACTCTAATATTCCAGTGAATATTTTATTTTGAATATTTTTGAGACAAAAATTGTAAGTGGTTGTTTTAGAAGAGACATTTGTGTGTCAAGTTGACAAGGAGTTGAGTGTCCTAGGAAAGTTTAACTGTCAAATTTATGCAGCTAGAGTTACTTTAGGAGGCAAGATATATTGAATTTGTAGGGCATCTAAGGTCTCTCACTTTGAGTCCTGAGAATATTAGATGAAATGTCCTACAGTGGAGAGTGGAAACTTGTAGAACCTACCTCCAGTAGAAATACAGAATATCAAGTGGAGAGATGGGGTTGCCCTCTGAAAGGTCCAACAAGCAGCTGAAAGAGTCAAATGCAGATATTTACACCCAAACAATGGACAGAAGCTGATGAACCCTGCGGTTGAATTAGAGAAAAGCTGTAAGAAGGCGAGGAAGAGGGCAACCCTGTAGGAAGACCAGTGGTCTCAACTGACCTGGACCCCCGATATTATTCAGACACTGAGCCACCAACAGGCAGCATACACCAACTGATATGAAGCCCCCAGCACATATACAACAGGGGATGGCTGGTTCTTGACTCAGAAAGAGAAGATGCACCTAACTCTCAAGGCACTTGAGGCCCCAGGTAATGGCGAGGTTTGGTTCAGTTGGGGTAGAGAGGTAAGGGTATAGGAGGTAGGGACATAATCTTTGAGACAGGAGTGGGGATGTATGACATGTGAACAGTCAGAGGGCCGACAGGGTGGGGGATAAAGACTGGACTGTAAAAAACGATTAAAGAAAAAATAAAATAAAATGAATTGAATTAGTTCCCAAATCATGTATGTAAATGGTTGTAGGATCATCTTGAGTGTTAATTGAAAAGGATATCCAGTATAATGTTGAGAACATCCTATGTTCCTAGACTACAAATGAAGCTAGCCAAACATAAAACTGTAACCTATTATGTCACCAGTCTTCTATGCTAATTCAATCATTTATTTAGGAATGTTCTCTGATTTCTCTCAAAGGTGGACTCTAATAAAGAAACAGGTAGAAGAAGGGGGAGTAGAAGCACCTAAGGTTTTTTTAATTATATCCCAGATACAATACTGCCTCTTTTATATGGATAGAATGTGATCATTTTAGTTTTGAACGCTAGACCAATGTCATGCGTCTAATGCCCTGGCATTCCCATCATAAAAGCTTTTTTTCCTTGTAAAACTATAAACTAAAATAAATGAATGCTTCCCTGAGGTGCTTTTTTTTCATTGGTTAGTCTAATATCCAGCCTAAAAAATGATAGAAGAATTAACAGTTATGATAAAATACAAAATTATTTTCATCAGGATATGTAAGTATGTTACATGTAAGTAAATGTAAGTGGATATTTAAGCAATGAAAACTGTATTATTGTGAAGGGCACATGATTAAAACCTTTCAACCCATGAATTTTTACATAAGCACAAGTTAATTTACCAACAAAAAAGCACAACTAAAGTTAAAGTTAAAACAGTAAAAGTTCTACTATTAAAGTAAAACTATAGTTAATGATAACTCATCAACATAGCAAAGTAGAGTGGCAGGTTACAATGATTTAAGGGCATTTCAGCTTAATGGAAAAAATTCTTCACTTGAATGTGTATAACAATGTAAATGAGAAGGGTATTGACAATCATGAAAAGAATGTTTTACTCGGATATGCAATTTAGAAAACTTACTAAGAAGACTATTAATGTGCTTAAAGTAGAATCCAGTGATATCAGTAAGAGCAAACTACAATGTTAGGAACACTCAGAATGAGGAAATCTATACACAAACACTGACTTCGAAATAAACACAATGATGACTTCTGAGCTTTAGCTATGTGAGGTTATAGATATGTTAATTGGTTTGATTGTGGTAATCATTTCAAAATGTATATGTATATCAAAACATCATCTTATAATCTTTAAATGTATATAATTTTATGTGTTAATTACACCTCAATAAAGCAGGAAAAATGTCTTCTGAGGTTTAAAATGTATGTAGATTATGCACACAACATTTGATGCAAAATGTAATGGATGTAAATTGGCTCACAGAGCTAGGACTTGGGTGCATTGTGTCTAGTTCAGCAGAATTAAGAAAAAGTACCTACTAAAATCTAATCCGATAAATTAATATAATCTAACATATGTAATGTGCAACATATCTAATACATGTAATCTAATCATTTTCTATATTTTTTCATTGATAGTATGTAGGAAATAATACCATAAAACACATGTTTAATAGGACAACACTAAAAATGGCCCTGTAGACTTATCCAAATAGGCAAGAAAAGAAAAATAAATAGACAAACATACATAGACATATATTAGATTTAGTTTCATGTATATCAGCAATAAAACAAAATGAAGCAAATGAATCAGGAAAATCCAAGCATTGTAACAGACGATGAAACATGCTGTGATCACAAACTGCCACACAAAATAATTTTATCAATATGTAAAGTTTATAAAAAGAGGTTTTAAAGTGAAAATTTTAATTTATTCATCCAATAACTTGATATTGGTATTTTTTTTAAAAAAATAATAATTTTTAATAAAAAAGTATTAGTAGGTGACCAAATTCATAACAAGATTGATTAATTATTGAACACTAAGAATAACATTGGTTATAGAACCAGGAGATTAAATAAAAAAAACTTCTACAAATTTTATGTAATTTGAAAATACAACAAAGAAGTGAAAACTAATACATCCAATAAGAGTAAAAGACTAAAAGATATATATTGAATATATTTGTTACTTCATTATTTATTTTGTGTAAGTTTTGTACTGGACATGCATGTTCTAGAAGGAAGACAGAAGATAACTTTTCTCTCATTCTACCATTTGGATCTTTAAAACAAAGTCCAGCTGATCAAGATTGGCATAAAAAGCTTTTATGCATTATACCATTTTGCTATCACATTTAATTTTGTATATAATTATTTAATTAACTTAAAAGTGAATACAAGTCATAATGGCATTAAATAAATTTAAGATATAATCAATCAATAAATAATGTTAACAATATACAGGTATGTAGACACAGAACACATCTTTAATTTCTCTGGCTGGTATACAGACATGCCCTTCGCAAACACTAATACCAAAAAATGATGTCTAATTGAGGAGTATACAAAGTGACAAATCAGAAATAGATTTGGCAAAATGAGTGAGACTATTCAAAAGTAAATCTTTGAGACTACAATTGCATTAGGCAAATAAAAATTATGTTTACAGAAAAAGATCAGCTTGACCAGATTGAAATAGGAATTGTTATAACTAATGTAGACATATTAATGCTTAAAGTATATGTCAAATGAGAATGGTTGATCCTGGATTCTAATAATTGGAAATAAATGTCAGCATAATAAATATGTATTATATATATATATATATATATATATAGTAACATATGTTATCTGTTATTTTACATATAATATGTTATATGTAAATAGAAGAAATATGAATTCATTCTTTATTATTTGTGTCACTATTATTTTTTCTTTTGTTTTATTTCTTGAACTAAGATGCCATCAAAGTTTGAATGAAAGTAGAGCCAGTATGCTTACCTGATACCATGGTTTGGAAGAAACACTTTCAGTTTCTACCCACTTAGAGTAAAGGTGGAGAATAATTATATAAAGCTTTATAATTTAGAAATAAGTTTATTTTATATCATTGTTGGGTTACCATTTGTTATGAAGAGAAACCAAGGCAAATTTTGCAAAGGTAAACATTTGATTAGAGCTAGCTTACAGTTTCAGAGATTTAATTCATTATCATCACAGCAGGAAGCTTGGTAGCATGTAGGCAGACATAGGGCGGGGGGGGGGGGGGGGGGGGAAAGGAGCTGAAAGATCTGCATCTTGATTCTAAGGCAACCAGGAAACACTATCTTCTAGGAAGCTAGAAGGAGGGTATCAAGGCCCACCCCCACAGTGACACACTTTCTCCAACAAAATCAAACCTCCTAAAAGTGCCACTTCTTAGGCTAAGCTCATTCCATTCTTCACACTGGCTCCCTTAGGCATTCAAACACACGATTCTATTGAGGCTCTAACTATTTCGATCATAATGCAAAATAGATGCAGTCCAACTTAAAAAGTCCTCATAATCTATCACGATCTCTACAACATTAAAAGTTCCAAGCTCAAAGTCTCCTCTGAGATTCATGCCATCTCTTAACTGTAATCCCATATCAAATCAAAGGCAAAAAGGTAGATAACATGCTTCCAACATCATAGGACATAATAATAAAACACCATAATGAAGAAATTGTGGACCTAAGCAAGCAAGACCAAAAATTAGCTAGGCACACTCGAAACTCTGCATCTCTGTATCTAATGTCCAATTCCTGAATCTCTGGGTCTAATGTCCAATTCTATTCAGGTTGGATGACTGCAACACATTTCATTCTTCTAGGCGGTTTCCATCCTCTATTAGCAGCTTTTCTTGGCAGATATACCGTGGATCTAACAATTCTAAGATATTGGGGTATCCAAGGCAACTTTGACTTTCCAGTTTCTTGTTCCAATGTCTAGGATGCATGCATGATCTTCTGGTCTCCTCCAAAGGGTGTTGGGTCACTTTTGCAGCTCTGCCCTCTGTAGCATTTTGGTTGACTTC
This sequence comes from Rhabdomys pumilio, assembly GCA_030674055.1. Classification (NCBI taxonomy): domain Eukaryota; kingdom Metazoa; phylum Chordata; class Mammalia; order Rodentia; family Muridae; genus Rhabdomys; species Rhabdomys pumilio. Next base: position 49,942,629 of record JANHMN010000011.1, read on the forward strand.
ACTTCACTTCTGCTGCTGTTCTTGGTGATCATTTCAAGACACTGGAAGCTACAATTTGCTAGTTTTTAGCTACAACCAGGATTCATCAACAATCTCTTCATGGTGTCAAGCCTCAACTTCTTTGCTTGACCTCTTTAGTCCTGGGCCATCAACTGCAGCTCAGGTTGCGTTTTTACCAATGGCCTTCTGTGGCCTCTCACAATGCCAAAAGTCAGCTACTCCCTATGACCCTTTCATGCCTTCAAAACGAGTACTATCTGGGTGACTTTTACATATTTCCAAGTCCAGCTTCAACATATAGTGCAACCTTAGTCATCTCTTGATTGCAGTTTTTTTGTATTCTCATAAAATATTTCCCAGAAGACTTCACCTCCATGATGCTAGTCTCTTCCTTATTTGTTGGTTGTTTTACTTATTTACATTTCAAATGTTATCCCCCTTCATGGTTTCCCCTCTGTAAGTCCCCATCCCTATCTCTCTTCACCACTGCTTCTCTGAAGGTGCTCCTCCATCCACCCACCCATTCCCACCTCACCACCCTAATATTCCCCTACATTGGATCATCAGGCCTTCACATAACCAAGCCCCACCCCCCCTTTCCACTGAGGCCAGATAAGGCCATCCTCTACTACATATGCAGCTGGAGTCATGGGTCCCTCCGTGTGTACAGTTTGGTTGGTGGTTTAGTCCCTGAGAGCTTTGGGGTATCTGGTTGATTGATATTTTTGTTCTTCCTATGGGGTTGCAAACCCCTTCAGCTTCTCCAGTCCTTCCCCTAACTCCTGCACTGTGGTCCTCATGCTCAGTCTGATGGTTGTCTGCAAGCATCCGCATCTTAATCACTGGTAGTTTCTTAGATCCAGCTATCCAGCATCAACTATGCCCATCACCTCTTCTATTTGAAGAAGCTGCCAAGTGTTACTGCTTGCTGGGGATGGAATTTGGGCCTTTGTTATATTACTTTACCATCAGCTTTCTTTTTCTGTTCTCCAACTCCTTCACTACCTAAGTTAGCCTGTCCTGGAATATTCTCTGCGGACAGACCTTGAACTCAGATATTTGCATGGCCCTTTCTCCCGATGCTGGGATTATGCACATTCCACCTTTTGTGGACATAAACCTTTCATGGCTGCTATGACTCAAGATCTGTCAAAAGCCTCATGATCCAGATCAAAGATGTGCCCACCATTGTTGGATTGGAATTCATTGGAAATTAAAAGTCCAAATGAAAAAAATAACTAAGTAGTATTAACACCTACACATAAGTATCCCTTGTTAAGCTTCAGAAGCATAAACAATATGCTTATCTGGGTGGCATCTTGTTCTAAGGTCACCACGTTCTTAATCTATTTATCTCCTTGAATATAAGATTCAGCTTCATTCAAATTTCTGAGGCTCCTTTATTCTTTGAACCATGCATTTTGTATTTTTCCTTTCTAAGTTTTCTATGCTTGATCAAAATGCTTTTTATGAGAGTAAACCATAGCTGAGTCTAAACTGGGTTGTTTTGAGACCCCTTTGTCAATTCAATTATTTTGAATACCTTCACCTTCATCAAACACAGACTCTTAAGACAGGGACAAAAAAATCAGCCACATTACTTACCAAAATATCACAAAAACAGTCTCTAAGCTACATACTATAATTTTTTGAAGCCTCTAGAGTCAGCCTTCCACAGTTCAAGTCCCCCTCAGAACCAACGTCTTCTATATGCTTATCAGGCTCTCATAAATCTCCACTTAAAGCATTCCACACCTTTCCAAATCCAAAGTCTTCAAATCTACATTCTTTCATCCATCCCATCCCTGGTACCAAGTTCTGTCTTAGGATTTCCATTGATGCGAAAAATAAAATACTATGAGCAAGGCAAACCTTATATAAGCAAACATTTAATTTTGGCTGGCTTACAGTTTCAGAAGATCAGTCCATTATCATCATAGCAGGAAGAATGGCAGCATCCATGCAGAGATGATGCTGGAGAAGGAACTAAGAGTTCTGCATCTTGATTAGAAGGCAACCAGAATAAACAATATTCTCGGTAACTAGATGAGGTTCTCAAAGCCCACTCCCACAGTAACACACTTCCTCTAACAAGGCCACACCTCCTAAGAGTGCCACTCCCTGGGCCAAGCACATTCCAAATACCAGAAATTAATATTTCTAAATTCAGAATTTTCATCAACAGGTCATGCTTGACTTTCTTAAACATCTTTTCTCAATCTCTTTAATGGTTCATGACTGTTGTTGTGATCTTGAAGCCTTCAAACCTTCTGTAACTGAGACTTAGATGAAATGTAATCAGTTTTTAAATTTAGCAGGGATTTTGTATAAACGGACTAGTGTATTCAGAAATTAGCATCAGATGATATACATTCCCAACTAATATGCAAAAGCAGTATAGTATAGCAAAGATTCTTTATTATCAGATGTTTCTGAAGTTGAATGAAGACTTACATATACTCTGAAAGTATAATTCTGAAATTTTTAAATGGATAAATGTAACTCCAAAAAGAATAAAAATTTTACTATAAAAAGCCAGTTTTCTTATATGTGAAACATGCATCCCCAATGTGATTCTCCTTAATAGTAGATTGAATTTCAACAGATTAATTTTGAGTATTGAAAATGTTTGAGACATATTTCAGCATTTGTAATTCTAATGTATAGTTTTATTTTACATTCTTGTATTTGACATTCAAAGTATTGAATACCACAAATTTGGTTGTTATTTGTAAATAGGGTAAAATATATTGCATTATTGGAAGAGTTTTTTATATCATTTACTTTCTTTCTCAATTAATTAAATTGTGTATTGAAGTATAACACGCATCGCTGTCTTTAGCTTACGAACTTTTATCATTTGGTGTTTTTAAATTTCCTTACAAGTGTCATACAGAATGTTAATTTTGACACTGTGACCTTATGAGTGATATATATCTTTGTTTTGCACCGTAGTGCTCTGATGATAACATATTTTTCCCTATTCCAGATGGTGAGCACTACCACTGTGTAATATCCAACAAAATTCATAGAACTTTTGCACACATCAAAAACATTTCAGTTAACACAGAAGTATAAAATATAGAGTGGAACTTTACTAGCTGATTACATTCTATTGGCCATGAAAATAAATATAATTTTATGCTTGGTATTTTTCTTTTTACTTTGCCCTTTTAGGAACAGATAAACAATTCTCAATTTCATGTTGTGAATATTGAAGTTTCCATTTCTTATTTTGTGTGTGTGTATACATATATAAAAGGTAGTAGCTTCTTGTGGATCAAAAAGTTACTATATATTTGCCTTTGAATGGTTTAGTTTTAAATATTGTCATATCTAGCCCTCTTATAGCTGACTCTAAGAATGTCACTATATCTAAACTTTTCTCTATAAATTTATGCTAAAGTTACTGCTTGCCCCTGTGGCGGGGATCTACTATGTACACTTTTGAACAAAGAAATCATTTTCCCTGACATTCTTTCCAAAACTGAATTGTTGTGTATACAGTTTGTTCTCTACCCATCCACCCTTTTTTAAAAATATTCAGAAACTCAGACTCTTTGTTGCTCTGATCTTGCTCAGAAACGTACTCTCATTTATTTTTAACGTTTTGTCAACCACCTTTACCTTCAAGATAAATACCCAAAAACATGGTTAGTGATTTTGTTGTGTTGTTGCTGTATATTTGTTTCATTAATTTATCCATACAAACATACACACACACACGTATATATGTATATATGTATATATGAATACGTGTATACGTGTATATGTGTATACGTGTATACGTGTATATGTATGTATGTATGTATATATGTATGTATGTATACATGTATACATATATACGAATACATGTATATTTGTATACATGTATATATATACACATACACACATATTATATAGATTAGTATGTCTCTCAAAGCTACTAATTTTCTATTTTAAAAAGAAATCACTTTTAGGAATATAAGGGGGCTCTCAATTAAAGAATTTGAAATGTAAGTAAGAGGACCAATATTGGGGTAGCTCGAGCTTACATATATGCAATTCCACAATTGGTTTGTGAAGAAAGGGTATCCCCAAGGAAACTGACTAGGGAAAATCACTCTAAGGAGAGTGGTAGACTTGACTGAAATTCCCTTATGCAAAAGATAAGTGGAAGTTATTAAGGCATGTTCCTATCATCAGCTTTCAGATTTCACATATACAATTACAAATGTATGATCAAAAACATATGAACACACATATACACACATATGCACAATGTAGATATGTATAAAAAGAAGAAAATGCTTTTTGTAGTGCTAGTTATCTCCCTAAATCTTTGTCTACCAAACAAACAAGAAGCATTTTGTGCACCTATGGTAAATTTTAATATGTTAAGTAGTTTTCATAGTCAGTTATAGAATCTAAGTCATTTACCACACTATAATTGTTTGGCACCAAGCCACATCTACTCTGTCATATCTCAAATCCACATAGTCTATTGATATTCTGAGATGTTATCTGAAGTTGACAGTGAATTATTTAAATATAAGAGTAAATTAGAGAATTATACTTTTCCTTGCATATAGTTGTTCTGTCTTTGTTTCATGTTTCTATGAATTGAATAAGAGCCTGGTTAATTTATAAGCAACTGGATGTATTTGGCACATAGTTCTGAATGCAAATAACTGTAAAGACATAGTAGTTCAGTGTGATATGTGTTTTTTCACACTGCTCTGCAGTGCTAAGGAAAATTGAGAATATGTAAAACAGAGAGGAACTTGGCTGAACAGGTCCTTTTTATCAATGTCCACTATAAAATAAAACTTCAAAATAAAAACAAGTGTAGTGGCATTATTATATTTCCAAAGCAGAATCTTTGTAATCTATTGATAACCTTTTAGCTGTTTTTGTACTATATTAAAATGGCAATCATAGTTCAATGTATGATTATAGAAATAGAACAAATCATAATAAATCCTTTAAAATCACAGAAGGAATCATTCCTCAAACGTTCTAATGTTAATTAATATATATAAATTAGAATTGAAGTATCTGCATCTAAATTTGTATATTTCTATAAAGATGTTTATACTATATTTTGGGAAAATTGCAATGCTTTCACTAAAACTGAGTTATAAATAAAACATATAAAAATTATTATTGAAAATGGATGTATTAAAACACTACCTACATATAAATGTACTTAAAATAATGTTAAATTATTTAAAATTATGTGTTGATAGTTTATATGTTTAATTGGTAGACATCTATACAAATTGATAATACATTGTATGTATTTAATATTTATTTGATAAGCATACAATGAAATACTCTTTGCATCTATGCAGATACCATATCCTAACATAAAAGTTATCATAAAGATACTCAATAGTAAAATAACTGTGCATATATGTGAATATATACATACATATATATGGGGGGGTGTGCTTGTGTGTATAATCATTTTTATAATATAATCCAATAATTTTAAAATTGAAATAAATTTGGATAAAATATTTTAATCTTGTAGTACTGTTAAAGAAACCCTTCTTTAACATAATAAGAAGTCTCTTTGTATATGTTAGCAGTTCTTGTTTGCCGTGTGTGTGTGTATGTTTGTGTGTGTGTGTGTATGTATAGTGTGTTCTCATTTGCCATCATAAAAGTCTTAATTTAAAGTTTTCAATGGAAGTACTATCGTTACAGAACCTAAACTCTTGAAATAGCTTTAAACAAATATGATTTTTTACATAATTTGAAGCCACTTTGTTGATAAAGCCAAAGTTCTGAAAAAAAGTTAAAATAGTCATTTTTCAGTAAATTATTTTAATGTCTAATTAAAAATATCAAATTAAATATCTAATTAAAATATAGTTAACAGATTCTGTAAACAAAAGAATGATAATGGAAACTGAAGCATTTTATTTTTCTTTAACAGTTGTAAAATAAAATGATAAACATGTTTCCATAAGAATGCTGTAGAATTACATATTAAACATATAAAATTGGGTATGTAAAGTTTCCTATTGAACTTTGCATAGAATTAAACATGCCTAGTTGTATGTAGATCTTCCTAATCACCTAGGAGGAGATTGTCTCCAGAATGAACATAAACATCTTGAATCCACAAATTATGATACTGATGCCATTTAAGTATACGTGTCTCTGTAACATGCCTATGTGTTAATTTCTGCTGATGAGTTTTTTTTCTCCTGATTTCATTGCATTGCAATGAATTCCTATAGTCAAGCACCTGGAAGTAATTACCTACAACACTTAACTATATGCACAGGTATGACTCAGGAGACCAAAAATATTCATTGACTCATGTAAAATTCAATAGTTTGTCAACCACATTACAGTTTTAAGTAAAAATCATCATATTTAAATTTTAGCATCTCACTAAATAATATTTTATAAAATTCAATGTCTTTTTTGCTTATAAATGATTTTATTTACTGTCTTTTGGGGTTTTTTGTACATGACAGAAAACAATTATAAGATGCTTCAAATCTTTGAAGAATAGAAATATGGAAATGAAATATTTTACTTTATAATATGGAATTAAAATCTGAGAAGTCATTCTTCTTTTCTTGTCCAAATATAAGTTCCCTAAAGCCTTATTTTATCTTATAGTCAGCTTTTCATAATAGAATAAGATTTAATACACAAAGACACCACATATTCATTTAAAGTCATTCAATATTATATTTATTCATTAATTTTAAAATTTGTAATTATTAATGTGTGCAAGTGTGTGTGTTTGTCTGTCTGTTTTTTTTAATATTTTATTTTTTATTTATTTATTTATTTATTTATTTATTTATTTATTTATACTCCAGATTTTATTTCTCCAGGTCCATCCTTCAACTGTTCCATATCCCATATCTCCTCCCTACCTCCCTGTCTCCACAAGGATATCCCCAGTCCCATCCCCACTCTCCATCCAAGCAGACTTCTAAACTACCTGGGGCCTCCAGTTCCTTGAGGATGCATCTTGTCTGACTGAACCTAGACCAGGCTGACCTCTGCAGTATATGTATTGGGGGCCTCATATCAGCTGGTTGTATGCTGCCTGTTTGGTGATTCAGTGTTTGAGAGATCTTGGGGGTGTAGGTTTATTGAGACTGCTGGTCCTCCTACAGGGTCTCCTTCCTCCTCAGCTTTTTTCATCTTTTTCCTAATTCAACTACACAGGTCAGCAGCTTTGGTGTATATTGTGTGGCAGCAATGACACATGTATGCTTTGTATATGTATGGAAAGCAGAGGACTTCTTGTAGAAATTATTAGTTTTCCAATTATGGGAGCCAGGAATTGAATATAGATTATCAGGCTTCTGTAAATGGTACTTCTACCTACTGAGCCATTTTTCTGGCTTGTGCTCAGTAATTTAAATATCAGCATTCTCATCATTGTCAGTACTGTATCTGTATCTATGACAATATTTATGATAATCACCAAATGACTCTTATTTCTTGGTTGATTTGTACCTCTGTAAGCCATGTTCCTCTATCATACATTCACAGTGTATAGTTCTCAATATTACTTAGTAATGCCATACAACCATAACTATTAAATTTGATGTTAATAAAAGAAATGTTAAATAATTCTAAATGTCTTTATTGGGTCCCAATAACTTACACCAACATATGTTAAAAAGAAAGATTTTATATCATCACTCTAAATATTTGATGGGTATCAGATAAACATAACAAAATTCCTAAATAATTAGAAATATACAATATTTAATGTCCTTTGTTCATCAATATACATATATCATCTTACTAAAACATTTTTATAAAAAACATCAAATAATTGACAAATAGCTCAAGATTTTTACAAAACATTGAAAATTTAAAACACTACATTTTTCTCAAGCTCTGATTTAAATAAGTTTGAACTTAAGCATTAAAATGGTTTATATAGATACACTCATTTTGTTCCAATAGGATTTGCAGTGATTGTTGCGAGCAAATTAATTTATCTAAGAAATGATTTTAGGAAAATTGAGCTCAACAGAAGTAAATATGCTAAATTCTTACAGAGGAATGTGCCACCAGTTACACAAACTAACTGCCTATTTTTGAGATGTGTCAAGTAAAGGCTTTGTTTGCTTTATTTTTTTTGTTGATGTTGAAAACTGTGTTGCCTTATCTTCTATCATATGTTTGCTTTTTATTTTAGTCTAGATATCAAGCTATTTTTACTGACATGCCTTCGAGAACAACATGATAATTAAATTATAACAGTAACAAGAGTAATGGTATGTTTAAAAATAAACTAATAACTGAAACTGTCCCTTCATTTGTTTAATTTCATTTAAAAACAGACAACATAACTTTTTGATAGTGCATCAATAGACTAAGGTCTGAAACTTACTATGTAGCCCAGGCTTTTCATGAACTCCCAATACATTGCTGTCTTATCAACCTCAGAGCAGTTCCTATGATTTGAAGAAACTCTATGTTTTGAAGCAATCATTCTTCCAAAAGAAAAATAAATTTACATTTATAAGACACAGTGATACTGCTTTTGGACATCTGGTAGCAGACATTTCAGTACTTTCATTGAATTCTTTGTCAAAACTTTAATATTCCACAAAATCATCACCAAATGCAAAATTGATTAAATGTTTCCACAAACAATATAAGCTTAATACTAAAAACAGTTAAGTATAAAGACATTAAAATTCTTCAGTAAGCAAATGGAAATTGAGAAAAATAGACAACACATCATGAAAAAGTACTTAATAAATACAATATACAAAATTAAACTAATTTCGTATAATACAAAATGTATTATACAAAACTGTAGTGTTTTAAATGCATTGAATTTTCAATGATTTGTAAAAATCTTCAGCTATTTGTCTGATATTTGATTTTCTATAAAAATACAAAAATACAAGTTACAAAAACCACAATATATAAAAATTAAACTAATATAAAAAAATTAAACTAATGTGACAGGGGTAGTACCTTTGAGAAACTGGGCTTCCAGATAATTTCCCAGTCACAGGGAGCATGATACTGCATGCTGAAATCCCATGCTCTTCCTCTGCCTTTCATTGGCTCATAGTTGTGAAGATGTAACTGTGTGTCACACCACATGGGCTTGTCATTTTGTGCTGTCCTTTCCAGACCTTAGGGAACCTTATACAGTAGAGCTAACCTATGACAAACAGATCTCTAAAAGTACAACCCAGACAAAGAGTTACTCTTGATAAATTGATCATGGCATATATTTTAACTTGAGGGTAAACTGATAAAAAAAAAAATAGCTATTTTAAAAATCTTTTCTTAATCATTTTTATTTTATTTTTTAAAAATATTTATCTTCAAACATTTTTATTACAGTCCAGTTGTTGTTCCCCTCCCAGTCTGCCCTCTAACAGTTCCTCCTCCAATTCCTCCTCCCATTCCTCCTCCCTGTCTTCAAGAGGATGTCCACACACAGCATCGCCCCACCCCAATCCACCAGACCTCCCCTCAAGTCTCTGGAGGGTTAAGCATGTCTTCTCTCACTGAGGCCAGCCGAGGCAGTCCTCAGCTGTATATGTGTCAGGGGTCTCATACCAGCTAGTGTATGCTCCCTTGTTGGTGGTTCAGTGTCTGAGAAATCTCAGGGGTCCAGGTTAGTTGAGACTATTGGTCTTCCTATAGTGTCACTCTTCCCTTCAGTTTCTTCCACCCTTTCCCTAACTTGACCACAGCAGTCCCCAGACTACAGTCCAACAGTTGGGTGTATCTGCATCTGTATGAGTCAGCTGCTTGTTAGGCCTCTTGGAGGGCAAACATACAAGGCCCTATCTGTAAGCACACTATAGCATCATAATACTGTAAGGCCTTGAAGCCTCTCCTTGACCTAGATCCTGAGTTGGGCTGTCACTGAACATCCTTTCCCTCAGGCTCTTCTCCATTTTTGTCCCTGAAGTTCTTTTAGACAGGAACAATTCTGGGTCTGAGTATTGGACTGTGGTATGGCAACCCAATCCCTTCACTTGACTCCTTCTCTCTCTACAGGGAAAGGACTCTGCCATTTTAGCTCCCAATTGTTGGGCATTTAATCTAAGATCCCTCCCTTTGACTGCTGAGTATCTCTCACCTCCCAGTTCTCTGGTACATTCTGGAGGTTCCCCGCAACCTCCCACCTCCCAAGGTTGCATATTTCCATTCATTCTGCTGGTCTTCAGTGTTTCTCTCCTGTCTACTCCCTCCCTATATCCGATCATGTTTCCCTTTTTCCCTCCCCAACCCCTCTCCCACCCAAGTTCCTCCTTTTTCTCTGCTCCTGACCTGCCACCCAGTGATCGCTTTCTTCTCTCTCTCAAGTGGAAGTGAAGGATCCTCACTTGGACCCTTTAGCTTGTTAACCTTCTTGAGTTCTGTGGATTGCGTACTTTGTATTCTGTACATTATTTGCCTAATTTATTAGTGAATACATACCATGCATGTCCTTTTGAATCTGAGTTACATCACTCAGGATAATATTTTCTAGTTCTTGATTAGTTACTTTGAAATTGTCATGTCTTCTCTAGTCTTGCACATCGAAAGCATTATTTCCACATCAAATTCTCACTAGATGTTAGTAACTCAGGATTTTATGTCCTCAGATTTTCTAAGAAAAAACAGCAACCGTGATAATCATTGATACTTTTAACTAATAGGAGTTTAAATTCAACTTCTTCTTTGAGCTTCATAGATTCTACCCACAATGCTTTCCACTCTCATTATATGGAAGCAGGTTTATTTCTTCCTCCAGCTAAATGTAAAAGATTCACTGTACATGTAACATTGGTGAGACATCTGATATAGCCTCCTACTTCTCATATTGCAACATTGTTTTTCAGAAAAGGCAAGCTAATGTTTGAGAGAGCTTCATCAACAATAGGCAGAATGTGTTTTCCTCACACCTGTTTCCTCATTATAGAAACATTCATTCAGATTTCAAGAAAGCCTTTAAGTGTTTTTAAACAGTTTGCATAGAGCTGATAGCAAATTTTATTTTAAATGACAGCATCCCAGACAGATATGGATTATATACACTGATTTGTTAAAGCACTGCCAGCCTTTATTCATTTTATAACAAAATTGCAACAAACTTAAAGACTTGTAAACAAAATAAATTTGTTTCTCACATTTCTGAATGCTGGAAAGTTCAAGACAAATTTTGATGTTATGAACTTAGATTGTAACTGAATACTATTTCCTAGAGTGTACTTCTTAGTCTCATTTATGTTAGTTAAAATTTTAAGATGCATTTGTCCAAATGTATTGGTCTTTAGAGTATTTACTGTAAAAACTTGGACAGGTCACAAAACATAAGATATTATTACAATAGTTGCATCCAGAAAACAAGACAATGTTTTATTTTCTGTTTTGCAGTTGTTGACTAATGATTATGATAGGCTTATCCAAAACTGGATATACTCATTTATCCTTTAATTATAGCATTTGGAAGGTTGAGGTTGGAGAACCATTGCAAATTTGAATCTATTTTGATTTGAAATGAATTTCATGCCAATATACATTATAATGTAAAACCTAATCTAAAATATTGGAAAATAGTTTTAAATTAAATAATGAATTCATATTCTTGTTTATTTAACAATTGTGTTTTATCTAAGGTAAATGGTGAATTTATTTATTTATAATATATTTAAATTTCTATAAAGACAATTGTACTTATCCAAGATTCTTACTCCTTATGTTTTTGCCCTTACCTAGTGATTCTACTGTTGAGAAAATATTACTCACACATTTGATCAGTGAGACATGGAGAGTGACCTACATATTTCTCTAAATTAAATATGTCATAGAGGAATGGTATCTACTCATCTTAATTACCCCATGGAAAACAAAGCAAAAGACAACATGCATTGCTTTGTAAATTAGTCAGGACATTTTTGTCAGTCCTTTAAAATCAAAATGAAAAATAAGTGCATATCATTAAGTATTTGTAGACATTGCTTGAACTATCTATTAAAATTATTTTAGTTTGTACTCAACACAGTTGGTAGAGGAATTAACTTTGAATTCTAGGCATTAAATAAATTCCAAAAGAATATCTTAATAATGAAGCAAACATATCATTTTTAGTAAATATATTTCATTAAGTTTTTTTAAACATTGTAAGCATTATTCATTTTTCTACTGTTCACATCTTTCTGTGGTGACTTTCCTTTCCATTTAAAGCCTACTTCTTATTTTTAAACAATTCCTTCTTCAATTCACTTAGATCCTGCTGTTCTACTCCCTACCAAACCCAATGATCCCAGACACTTTCCTGGTTTCTGTTCTTATCCTTCTATGTACAGATTAGTGGATCTCTCATTCCTTATTGAGGAAGAATCTTAGTTTCTAGCTATTACAAATAAAGCTGCTATGAACGTAGTTGTTCAAGTATCTCTTTGGGATGTTGGAACATTTTGGGTATATGCTCAAGAGTAGTATAGCTAGGTCTTGAGGTAGAACTATTCCAGATTTCTGAGAAACTGCCAAATTGATTTCCAAAGTGGTTGTACAAGTTTTCACATCTACCTCAGGGAAGATGTGTCCCCCTTGATCCATAGTCTCCCCAACATGTACTGTTCTTGAGTTTTTGATCTTAGCAATTCTGAGAGGTGTCAGATGGAATCTCACAGTTGTTTTAATTTGCATGTTCCTGATGACTGAGGATTTTCTAGTACCTTTATTTATAATAGCCAGAAACTGAAAAAAAAAAACAAAAACAAAAACAAAAACAAAAACAAAACAAAAACAGAAAACCACTAGATGTACCTCAACTGAAGAATGGATAAAGAAGAGGTAGTAGATTACAGAATGGAATATTATTAAGCTATTAAAAACAAAGACATCATGAATTTTACAGGCAAATGGATGGAGCTTAAGAATATCACCGTTAGTGAGGTAAATCAGGCCCAAAATAACATGTGTGCAATGTATTTACTTTAAGTGTATACTACACATAAAATAGGTACCATGATACACTCCACAAACCCAAACAAGCTAAACAAGAAGAAAGGCCCAAATGGGGAAGATTTAATCTCACTTCGAAGAGGAAATAGAACTGGTTATCAGAGACAAATGTAGGGAGTGAAATGAAAAGGAGAGAAATTGGGAGGGGAATGGGGCATTCAGGATTAGATCAGGGGAAGGACAGAAGAGATGGCCATGAAAATGAATGAATATCTGCAACTGATGAGAATGAGGAGAATGAGGAGAATGAGGAGAATGAGGAGAATGAGGAGAATGAGGAGAATGAGGAGAATGAGGAGAATGAGAATGAGAATGAGGAGAATGAGAATGAGAATGAGGAGAATGAGAATGAGAATGAGAATGAGAATGAGAATGAGAATGAGAATGAGAATGAGAATGAGAATGAGAATGAGAATGAGAATGAGAATGAGAATGAGAATGAGAATGAGAATGAG
>JANHMN010000011.1:49957114-49978169 GCA_030674055.1 Rhabdomys pumilio
TATTATATTATATTATATTATATTATATTATATTATATTATATTATAATTATTAACAGCTGGAGCAAATGTACCATGCCATCAGATAGAAGAAATGGAAAGGTTCAGCAGGCTCAGATGCAGGGGAAATCTCAGAATTGAAACCTACAGAACGAGAGCCAGCTGCCTACAAAGCTCTACTTGTTCTGAAACACATGACTAGGACACCCTACTGAGAGGACCATAACAACAAGTCATGTAGCATAAATACCAGAAGGTCTCCATGCTAATGAGCTATCTATATAGGCCTGGGTGTTCAGTCAACAAACCTTCCTATCTAGCCATTCCATCCTGCAAAAGATATTTAATCTCACCCTGAATAAGATGTATCAATTGACACTCACTGTCAAATAAAACAGTTTGGACAAGCAAGGACCATCTCTTTATCAAGGATTGTTGTGGGGGAAGCCTTCCTCATTGTAAAGAGCCATGGCTAAATCTTTCAGAGAAGGCCTTCTCTCTCTAAACCCCTGCAAATGTTCTGCACTCACTCAGAACCTAACCGGATTACACCCCTGTCCCAAGTATAGCCTTCTACTTCCTGCCTGGCCCAGAGGAGAAGTCATGATGAAATATGAGAAACTGAGAGTCAGATTCATTGTATTAGATAAGTATCTGTTTTCAATAATTAAATAACTATATAAATTTTATCTAGCTATTTTGTTTAACTTTTTTTTTCTTTTGATTTCAGGTTAGATATAGTGTCTGAAGTGTGAAAAGTATATTCAGCGGCTGGGGGGCTGGGGCTTACCTTAATCCCTTGGAAGACAAGAAAATACTATATCCATGGTGTGAATTTGTTTTTGGAGTCAGTTGTGGTCACAGCCCACACATGGAACAGACTTTATTTTTTTTTCATCATATTTATATATGATTTAAATATTTTTTTTGTAAATGTGATATGAACACAATCACAATTAACTTTATTCTTAAATACTAATGTTCTCCTTTTCAATTTTTGATTAGAAGTTACTGCATGTGTACTGTATTCACATAATATACACTCTCTTCTCCTCAGGTAACTCCTGCTATGTTTTCCTAGCCTCTCTCAAACTCTTATTTTTTTAATTTAAAATTTGAAAATATGAAGTAAAGCACTACTACATTTTGTGTCACGCTATTGGATTATTTCTGCTTACAGTGGTGATTTTTTTTATGTAACTTGAGTTATTTTTGTGTGTCTTTTAATCCAGAAATGATCTTCTTTATCATTTTGTGACAAGTCTAATTCAGAAAGACTAACATAGATTTGGTTTTTTAAATCTAAGTATGTCTTAACTCTGTTCTCATTTGTGAAGAAAATCTATTATGTCAAGGTTCTTATTTGACATTTCTAGTATTTTACAAAATGTACTTCTCATCTCCTACGAGTTAGAAAATTAGCCATTGATGAAATAATTTTAGTTGATGAGGCCTATGTCTAGTAGCAACTGGGTCGCAAGAGATTGATCTTCCCTGGGAGCCCTGGGACATCTGATTGGTTGATATTGTTGTTCTTCCTAAGGGATCGTCCTTGGTCCTGTGAAGGCTCAATGACCCAGTATAGAAAAATGGGTATGTGAGGGAGTATCTTCATAGAAGCAGGGAGGAAGAGGGATGAGATAGGGAGTTTTTAGAAGGGACACTGGGAGAGGGGATAACATTTAAAATATAAATAAATAACCAATAAATTTATTTTTTAAAAAGATATTAATCTTCATAAATGAGGCGATATCCTTGTCAGAGGACAGTATTGCTGTAAAAATTATTTTATTATCATATCTCATTTATATTATTCCTTAGCTTCCTGTGTTATTCTCTTCCTAAAAGAGAGACAGGGTGTGAATTGAGATGAGATGGAAGGTGGGGACAAACTTGGAGTAGTAAGTGGAAACTTACATCAGAATATAATGTATAAAAAATGTATTTTCTTTTGTTTAGGTTTATTTTATTTTATTGGATATTTTATTTATTTACATTTCAGATGTCATCCCCTTTCCCCATTTCCCCTCTCTAGAACTTCCTATCTCATACCCCCTCCTCCTTTTCACTTTTATACCATTTGAATTAGACGCAAGTATTCAGGTCAGTTCTAGGTTGAGGAACTAGTAATACAATAGATGCAAATAGTCAAGGAACAAGCAAGACAATAAACACAAATAGTCAAGAACAAGCAAGGCAATAAACAAAATTCTGTGAACACTCCCGTGATCACTGTTTCTAAGGGCTTATCAGGATGAAAAGACTAAAAAAAGAACAATTAATAATTATTTCAGGTAAACTTAATTCTTTACCCCATTTTTTTTTTGCTTTTTTGCCTTTCTAGAATCTGCCATGAGACATCACAATAGAAATCTTCTTGCTAAATGTGTTCCCCACAAACTTCAGCCTCATAGTCTTGTAATTCTATAAATTGAACTTGTAATCTTTAGAAATATTTTTTTAAGATATTCTGTTATAGAAGAATAAAACAAAGGTATGTGCATTATACAAATTGTGCAGATGAAGATAACACAAGGGACTGAATATTCGGGTCAGAGACACAAAGCAAGACTATGAGAATACTAGGGACCAATGCAATTCTGCCTATCAAAATCAGTTTGTCAGACAAGAAGCTGTACTTACTCTCCGTTTTTGCTTCTATTTCAGGACTCATCTTTGCATGCGTATTGGTTTATTTAGTGCTGACATTTGCTCCTAAATCCTATGCATATATGTTTCCTGCCTTCCAATTTGGAATTTAAATCCTCTTTCTGAAGTACAAGTGGGATGGTTGGTTGATATGAATTTATATGAAGTGTTTAATGCTTAGTAAAAATAACAGATTTGGAGAAAATGCCATGGCCATGTACAAACTAGCTTCCTTGTGGATTTTCTTTGTGCATAATGAAGTCAATAAATTCAAAGTCAGTATCTACAGTTAGAATTTTCTTGGGTATGTTATGTCTTACCAAATCTACTATTGAGAGCTTTCAAACCAAGTCAATTCCTTCTGAATATTCTGTATATTTCTAGTCCAGACATTTGTGTGTTGACTCTTTTGTTTCTTCATGATTAGTTTGAATACCATTGTTCACAGATTTTCAAAAAGTAGGCTGCATTTCACAGTCACCTTTAATCTTAGCGGTTTCCTCTGTGTCTCTATCTCTTATTTCTTATGTAAAGGTTGTTTCTCTGGAGAAATTACTTCTGTGTGCCTTTTATATGGAATCAAATAGCAATTTTCATACTATCTTACTTTACAGATGCACTTATGTCCATCAGCAAGCATTTAAAAAAGTATTTTTGTGTTATACTTAGCAACTTTCTGTTGGGAGACATTTGCCAAATTATCCATGTAACCCATAACATTGTACTTAATTAAATTAAAACACTTAATAGAAAAAATCATTTGTAGAGATGCGACTGCTGTTTCTCCATATGTTTCAGAATTAAGCACAGTTTGAGATATTTATGTATAGTTTTCTAAGAATTATATCTAAAGATAGAATTTTAAAGCTGTGAACATTCAACAGCATTCCAATACATGATTTGAAGAACTATTCTCAGAACGATATCATAGATGAGGTGAATAGTCCCAAGATTTTTCCTGTGTTTCAACTTGAATTATTAAAGAGATTATAGATTAACAGGAAAATACAATAATGCATGTTGACAAAATACATAGAAATGTAAAATACATACATGTAATACAAAATAATAGTATATCCAAAATATCACAGTATTCTTACTATTAACCAAGGTTCAAAATTAATACTTAAAACTAATGTGTGTGTTACTAGTTGATGAGAAAGAAAAGATGCATAGACAGAACATTTTTATTATTTTACAAAATGTAGAAGCAAACATTGAAAAAAATTTGTGGCTTTTGTAATTGACAATTCACATTATTCATGCTAACCCTCAGAAATTTACTTGATTCATTCATCCAGTTCTGTTTGAGTGAGGGTTCCGGTGTCTTGAGGCTTATGAAGCATTCAATTCCAATGATCGTCTGCCTTGTAGAAGATCAAACTTCTGTAATGCAAAAACATTCAGTATACTAGAAATAAAGGACCTTTAAGTAAACGTGCTTACAACAAAATTTAAAAAATAACAGGAAATACATGACATGATTTCTTTTAAGTACATTATGAGCATTGGAATTTGAGAATATATATCTTTAAATTTGACACTGGATATTACTATTCGTACTTTGTGAGAGAAAAATAACGTGAAATATTAGTTTCGGCTGAAAATCTTTTGTTGTGTAACTACAATAAAATATTTACATTTTCATTTTTTGAGATTATAATTTCATTGTGTGCTACTTGCTATTTTTCTCTCAAACCCCACATGTGCCCTGTACCCTTCATGTTTTTCAAATTCATGCCCTTCTCTTCTTTGTTATCACATTAATATGTTTGTAGATGTATGCATATGTGTTGTTAAATATATAAATGCAAAAGTTTTCATCTGTATAAAAGGACTTGTAAATATATGTGTTTAAGCCCTCCCATCTGATACTGGATAACTAACTGGCATTATCTTCCCCGAGGATGCTTATTTCTCCTTCTGTTAGCATTCTGTCAATGCTTGTAGGTCATTGTTAGGGGTTAAAGTCTCTTGAACTTTTTCTTTTCTACATCAGCATATCTACCTACCATCTTGTCCTTTGTTTGATTGCATTTCAACAGCCATGTTAACAAGACTTCATAGGGCTGTTTGTGACATTTCAAGACTAGATCTCACAGCACCTTCCTGTTCCGCTGGACCTTAAAAATTTTTTTGCACCATCTTCCACAGAGTTCCCTAAGATCAGTACATGGGATGTTGCTGAACATGAAGCACTTGGGATTGTGCTCCACAACTCTGAATTTTGCTCAGTTATGATTTTCTGGAATACTCTCTATTATGTGCACAGAGGTGTTTCCTCAGAAAGCGGTGAAAACTCTTATTTGTGGGAACAAGCAGAAATATTTAGAACATAATTAGAGAATTATACTGGTTCACTAAAGAGGTGGTGTTTGATAGTCCATAAATATTTGTCACATCACTAACCCTGGGTTATTAGTACCAGGCATATTTTTCTTTCTGTTGGTTAGTTCTTAAGTATAGCTATACAGCTATTAATTACAGCCAAAGTACACAAACCTCTACTGCATTTTAGGGCATAGGTCTATGCTAATGGCACTTGTGTTTTATAGGCACTGGCAGACTAATAGTTATAGGTAGGACTATTAGCTGTTTTCTTAATTTTGAAACCTGATAACATTAAAACTAGTCACGAGGGAGGTGGCTGTCAGGCCCTTCCAAATCAAGGGTCTCTCGGTTTTGTGTCTAAAATGTATGGGGACCTTAGTAATAGGTCATTCTCTTACTTCTTAAGGGTCAACGAAAAGCAATAAAAATATTTCACATGTTAAAAGAGTCTTTTAGATAACCATGGGAAATGATTCCAAATAGGATTCTTAGGCCTTTAATTAGGTATTGTTCAATGACATGTAGTTCTTAGAAGGAGATTAACTATCCCAGATTTTATATGTGTATGTGTGTATATACATAAGTATGTATGTATATGTCCTTATGACTATTTTTAAGCTAGTTAATAGTATGATTCCATGTGATTTTTTTCAGATATTCTTTTCTTATTTTACTGACTAATTTTGCATATTTTTCCCGTCCTCAACTAAATTTCGCACTTTATTGATTTCCACAATTATATAATTTGTACCCTGGTATTACCTCCTGTTCAGTGCTTCCACACCCACAACCATCTCTTTGTACTCTCTCTCTCCCTCTTCTGTAATTAATCTTGAGTATGTAGTCACCTCTGATGACACAAAGCCAGAAATTTTAGATGAGAGGGAATCCATATCACTTGTCTTTCTGGCTTTATATTAAATCAATAAGATTTTTTCTTGTTCTATTAATTTACTAGCAAATTTAAAGACTGTTTTTATTTTCAACTTAATTGTATTGCTCAGTGTGTATGGACTATATTTTCATTATCTATTTATGATTTGACTTGTTCTCATTACCAAGCTACTATGAAAAGAACAACAATGCCTCAACTAATATCTGTAGAATTTGGGTACCAAGACATTTGTGCATATGCCAAGAGTGGTATAGCTGTGTCAAATGGTAGAAATGTTTGTTCCATTTTGAGGATTCTCCACAGTCATTTCCAGAATGGCTAGAACAGTTAACAAGCCACCATGAATGAATAAGGACTCTCTTCTTTCCATGTCCTCTCTAACATTTGTACAGTAGTTGGTTAGTTTATATTTTTTTATCATTCACGCTGAGTTAAGATAAAATACCAAAATTTTCTGATTTGAATTTTCCTAATTACTAAGGATAATAAATATTTTTGAAATATTTTTAATAATTTTTTCTTTTAAGAATCTAGGACCCTCCTTTTTTTTTTTGAAAAATTCTAGAATTTTTCAAATTGAAAAATTTGAATTTTCAATTTTTCTTTTTAGAATTGTTTAAATTTCACTGTCAGTGTATTTCATAAAGCATATTTTAGGGCACAAGTTTTCTTATTATACAAGTAGCAAAGACTCTAATTCTAAGGGAGTGATTCAAATGTAAAACAAGA
The DNA here is from genome assembly GCA_030674055.1 of Rhabdomys pumilio. Lineage (NCBI taxonomy): Eukaryota > Metazoa > Chordata > Mammalia > Rodentia > Muridae > Rhabdomys > Rhabdomys pumilio. Next base: position 49,963,718 of record JANHMN010000011.1, read on the forward strand.
ATAGTGCTCAAAAACAGGATGGAAATTGGAAAAAATTCTTCATTACAATTCAAATATGCATGAGAATACTCACATATTCTAGCTTTTGTGAAACCTCAGGACTAGGCTCATGTACAGAGATGTGAGACCTCTGTAACAGGCTGCAGCCTTGCTGAGATACCATGTGCTCCCTGTGCTCAAGAACAGCGAAAGATTCAAGCTTCAATTATTGACAATGACAGAGGAAATTAGACCCTCATTTAAAAAAGAAAGGTGATGTAAAGTCAACATCATTCATTTTGCTCAGAAATATTTTGGCTACATGAGTTCTTTTTTGGATTCTTGTGAATTTTAGTAAAATCTTCTAACTTGCTTTTATTTATTTCCCCAATTTTCTATTTTGATGGGATATTTTTGTTTGTTTGTTTTAAATTATCTGTATCAGTATGTGTGTGTTTGTGTGGGGCCTTCTGTACCTGAGGTCCCTACAGATGTCTGACAAATACCTTCAGTGCTGTGAGTTGGTTAAGGGACTTCAGAAGTGGATGGTACTAACAAATGTGGGTATTCTATAGAGCAAAATCTGTTCTTAATAACTCATATTTATACCAATAGTTCATTTTTAAATTTTTCATGTACTTTAATTACAGATATTATTATAAAGATATTTCTCAAAAACATGCATTTTGAAATTATAAACATAAATACTTTTTTATTAGGATTTTTGTATGATGTGAAAATTATCTTTTGTGTAAGTTGCTTTTAACATTGGTCTATTATGAAATAATATGTCTGGTTTTCTTACAATGGCATAAGTTAGGTCACACTAAAATCCAATTTTTCATATAAATATGTATGTAAAGTTTTAGTGATAACTGAATGACAGATATTATAAGTTGAAAAGATCAATCCATGTAGTTTGACTCTACTTATAATCATGCATTGTTATTAAGGTTCACAGTAGCTTTAACCTCTTAGTTTTGTAAAACAAAAATTAAATATCATTTCTCTTAAAATGACTTTTAGGTTTGCTATGAATTATTGGTTTTACATCTCCTCAATGTAAACTGGTCTTCCCTTTTTACTCCTTCAGTTCATCCATGCTCTAAAAATAGTCAGTATTCTCTCAATATTTGGTTTACATACTTTATAATTTTATGGCATTCTAACTTGATAGAATTATATTTTTATTTTTATTAATAAGTTACCAAATCCAGTATGTATGACAATTAATAAGTTAACAAGTATTCGATTAATTTCATACTTTTATACAATCTGTTTTTGCCTCTACGACTCCTGTCCATTATGAACTAGCTTAGTTTATCTGTTTGAAACCAGTTAATAATTCAATGAAGTTAATTCTTTTTATCTGACATATCCATTGAAAACTGGACCTATGGAGTGCTAAAACATGCGTCATAATTTGTTCTGTACATTGTTTACATTAAAATGAGGAAAGCAATCATTTAAGCTATATTATGTTACAAATTATTTAGTTATAATTGTTAACATAAAAATCTTTTTATTGGTTATTTTATTTATTCACATTTAAAACATTATATCCTTTTCCATTTTCCACTAAGCAAAGTCCTTATCCCATACTTTTCCTCCCAACTTATATAAGGGTGCTACCTGACTCACCCACCCACTCCTGCCTCACTACCCTAGCATTCCCCTATGTTCTGACATTGAGCCTTTACAGGACCAAGGACCTCCCCTCCCATTGATTCCAGATACGGACGTCCTCTGCTACATAAACGGTTGGCACCAAGGATCCCTCCATGTGTATTCTTTGGTTGGCGGTTTAGTTTCTGGGAGCTCTGGGAGGGTCTGGTTGGTTGATATTGTTCTTCCTATGGGGTTGCAACCTCAATGTTATTAGCTGAAATACCCAAGAAAGGGGAGAAACAACCTGTAGACACCATATCCAGAAGTTAGGCACAGCCCCTGTTTGAGAGGTGGGGCCACCTACCATCTCCAAATTTTAACACAGAATTGCTCCTGTCTAAAGGAAATACAGGGACAAATAGTGGAGCAGAGAGAAGGAAAAGCCATACAGAGACTGCCCCACCTGAAAATCCATCCAATAAGCAGCCATCAAACTGAGACACTATTGCTGATGCCAAGAAATGTGTGCTGATAGGAGCCTGATATAGCTGTCTCCTGAGAGGCTAGGCTAGAGCCTTAACAATACAGATATAGATGCTTGCATCCAACTATTAGACTGAGCATACAGACCTCAATGGAGGAGTTAGAGGAAGAACATACAAATCTTAAAGTTACTTTTATTTTGAGTTTGATTTAATAATTATTACATAAGATATGTTATATATGGATGAAAATAAGTTTTTTCTTTTTTTGTTTTTATACACACACACACACACACACACACACACACACACACACACACCAAAAATACTTTATTATAAACACATCTCATTGCTATTATATTATCTAGGATTTCTAGATAATCGTTTTTATGGATGGCATGCTTCAAGATGAAGTGTCAAATGGTAACTAACGGGAACATGAAGAAGCATGGAACATCAACTGATATATGCATATCCATAACAATCAAGATATGCTGTGAGATACCCACTTGATTACTGACTATCTTATGTTATTACATGTCTACCAGATACATGAAATGCTATTTTGGATACATCGCAATTATCCCATTTTTGTTATATTCTCTTCAATTAAGCATTTTAACATTAACCAAGTTAAAATGTGTTGACAAAACACATCTCAATTATCCCATTTTTGTTATATTCTCTTCTATTAAGCATTTTAACATTAACAAAGTTAAAATGTGTTGACAAAACAGGACACATTGGGATGCACCTATGCTTTAACTTGTATTCAGTAGGCTGACACATGAGAATAAAGTGTTAAAATGTAGCCTTGACTGATGACTGACATTCAAACCAGGCTACATAACAAAGTACACATCTGAAGGGAATTTGTAACACTTGTGTTGCCATTTTCATGGTGATCCCATACCACTATGAAGCCATAAAACAGATTAAATGGTTTTATAAGTTGCTTTAGACATTGTGTTTTATTATCACAGCAACAGAAAATGCCCTAATACATATCCATAAAATTTGACACCTGGTTGAGAAACTATGTAATTGATGACAGCTATGATTGCAAATTCAACCAAAATACAGAGGGACATCACATCATACAGCTTGAATAGTTTGTTGAATCTTTTTTGTCACCTGAAAAATAATCTTGTGTAACTGAATGTATGCTGGCTATAGATCTTACCAATCTTTTATAGTCAGATTCCTTTCACCATGGTTCCTTAGATCCTCAAATACTACTGCCATATGCAAAGAATTGAAGATTGATTATACACTGAAGGTTTCATTCTTGTATAGGGAAACCTTAAAGTGCAAACCATTACCACACTGACTACAAATATGGGTTCCTCTGCAGTATGATTTTTTTCATCATATGTGAGACTACTGCTACTTGCAATAGATTTACCAATAGTGTATTCATAGGATTTCTATCCAGTATATGTTAAGTGTTTGTGGGTAACTGTGTTGTAAAAAGGCTTTATCACATTAATTACACTGGTAAGGTTTCTTTCCAATGTTGTATTTTTTTCTTATTTATTCAAAAATGACTGTTATGCAACAGGTTGTTGGTTAATCTACTCAACTCCACAGTGATGGCTGCTTGACTTCTTCCCTGCCCACCCAAATGCTCTGTATTCTCAAATGAAAGACTCACATTCAAGCACTTTTGTTTAATATGCCTAAATCAATCCAATGACTAGGCTCCTTCCAAACATTGCTATCACCTTCCTTAAGATACTCCTAAATTATTACTCACCAAAATCTTTTCCCCATCTTTGCTACCCCAGATCCAATCAGAGGAGAAGGACCTAGAGCCACTCTTCCACAGCTAACACATGGCTGCTACTCTGTTTTCAGTAGCTTTCAAATCTGCATCCTATTCTTTTTGTAGCATGGCAATTCTTAATCATTCTTCAGTTCCATTGCTCAAAAATCCTACAGTCATGCCTTTGTCTCCAAGAAAATAAGTTTTGTAAGATTGTATAAGATGTAAATACTGTAGTATGGTAAAACTGTACTTTGATGATTAATTGTATTAGACTGATTTAATAAGTTTCATATACAAAAACAACTAATTGCTATTTTATTTCTATTATTACTCATTCATATTGTGTTTTCCATTGAAGTAAAATTAAGGTGAGAAGAGTCTAGGAAATGCAGACAAATGATAGAAAAATAGAGTTGAATAAATAAGGTTAATTGTATAAGCTGGCACATTTCTGCAAGCTTTGCTTTCTTGTGTAAGCTTCTGCATAGTTTATAAAATTCCAGTAAAGCTTGATCGAGCATGGAACTTGGAGCAGAGGTGTTACTTTAAATGGAAGCAAGGGTGACTTCAGTAAGATAGCACTCACCTACATATTTCTGACATCCTGTCTGAAACTGCCTCAAAAATAAAAATAAGAATTCATACATAATTACTTTTAGATGACTCAATTAAATGTGATGATAATTTCTAGCTTTTAGAGTGCAATTATAGTTTCTATTTTTTATAACAAAAAGACTTTCTTCCCATTTTCTAAATTTGCTCAAAGTGCTTTATATTCTTAAATCATCATTGATACTACTTAAATTAATCAGAACACCAAAAAATAATTTAGTATTAAACATAGCAATGGTAAAACACTTCAAAATTCATAAATATTGCACTACATACTCTTAACATAAATACTGTTAAAAATACTTAAAGTTATTTATTTATTCAATAAATAAAGAATATTTATTGAATTCAGCATTATAATGCTGGATCATAAGCATTCAAACCGAGTCTGCTCAATTACATTTACATGTTTACACTTTTTATATTGGTATGAATATGCTTGGCCTCAGGCTCTATTAGGAGGTGTAGCCTTATTAGAGTAGGTATAGCCTTTTTTGAAGAAAGTGTGTCATTGTGGGGTGGGTTTTGATACTTTTCTCTTAGCTTCCAGGAAGAGACAGTCTTCTGTTTGCCTTCAGAACAAGATATAGAACTCTCAGCTCCTTCAGTGATATGCCTATAACTTGCCATCTTTGCTCCATTGATAATGGACTGAACATCTGAACCTCTAAGACAGTCCCAATTAAATGTCCTCTATAACAGTTTTCTTGGTCATGTTTTCTATTCATATCAATGGAAACGCTAAGAACTTATGTAACACATTTTAATCATTAAAAATAAAAAGTAACTTTTTAAAACAACAAATGCCAAAGTATAAATTCCAACTAAACAAAAAGTTTCATTTAGAGATTTGTTTTCTTCATTATTTTTTCCAGTTGTCTATTTTCAATTTTTAACTAATCTGTGATAGGGTGCTACATATATGTAATATGTGTCTACCTTCATTCTAAACAACTGTTTGTTCCCTAACCTTAATCCTTATCTTAATTTTCAATATACTTTTGTACTCTACACCCTTTTATTCTACATGGAAATATATGTGTATTGTATACAAAGAAAACATTACAGCTTTTAATTCCACTAATAATATTTGTAGAATAATTATTAACTAAATATTTATAAGATATATTTGAAGGATATGAAGAATGAAAAACACAATATTTCAAATTTTTGTGTACCTTTGTTAATCATTAAATCTTATGAACATGTGCAAAGGAGAAAAGTGAACACAACCATGTATTCAGTTGATTTCAATGGTTAGCACTGAAAAATAAGAAAATATTTGCACAGTGATGAGAATAGATATATGAATAGATTGTGTTCAATAAGATGCCTAACACTTAACTGGTATTAACTATGTTGTTCAGATAGTAACCAGTCCTATTAAAGAAAGCACAAAATGTTTCATCAATAAGATAAGAACATAGTTAACTGAAATTATGGGAAACACCAAGCATAGTTTCTAAACTTAGCCAAATTATAGAGACCACTGAGCACTTGGACAGTCCCAATACTACAAAACATTGGAGCATTCAATCTTCAGCCTTCTTGCCCAGGATCATCTGACAGACCAAGTGATGCAGAATTATTAAGGGCTGATTACTCTGTCTTGGCAGATATAATCAGTCGACTATTCCACAAGTGTGTCTTTTTCTGGATAGTGATTTGTCTGTAGATGAAAAGAGGCAATTCTTGTCTAGTGGCTGTCTCACCAAAACTGGAGTAACTCCAAAGATGCTTAATTTCTTCTTAGAATCCAAGACAGGAAGCTGTCAGGAGCTGACAGGTCTCTAATCAAAATGGACATTAATACAGAAATGTTTGTAACATCAATTCTGTGGACTTCTAACATTTTTAAAACCAATTATCCAAGTAAGACAATCTGGACTATTGTTTGTTAACTCTTCTCAGCTAAATAAATTATAGAAAACACCCTAACAATAAACTCAGAGACATGAATTTGCTATAGGCCCTTAACTCACAGGCTAACCATCTCAAATCAGTTTAAAAACTTAAAAAAGGACTGGGTCTAAGCCTTGTATTCCTAAGTGTGTTATATAGGCACAATGCCTATGAAAGTAACAATATTAATCTCACTTTATATCAACAAGAAGCTTGTACCAATGAAAACCTTAAATTTGAAAGCAAAGTAAATTTTGTACCATTTAAGAAATTATATTATATTATATTATGTTATATTATATTATATTATATCATATCTAACAGGGAGGTCAGTCTTAAAATCATTATGGAGAACTGATAAAATGATACAGCCCAACTAGGCAGTCTTGCTTGTGGTTTGAACATGAATGAAACATGTATTTATTTCTTCATACAAGAAAAACATTTGTTTTTCAAGTAAGTTGATAAAACATTTGTATATCAAATCACATTTCAAAAAATACTATTCTGTTTAGAAATATTTAATGAAAACTATTTTTAGTATTTTGTTTGTATCCTTTACATATCTCTATTCATAGTACGTAAACTACATAAAACATTAAGAGAATATTGTGAGACTGTGAAGTGGTACAGGCACACCAAAACAAAACAAAACAAAACAAAACAAAACAAAACAAAACGTTTATTTTAAAAGTGCAGCACTCAGGAGGGAAAGATAGGGTGCTTAAGAGTTCAAGTTTAGCTTTATTTACAAAGAAATTTCAAGGTCAGTCTAGGCTGCATGAGAATGTGTCTCAAAATAGAAGATGAAAAGAAAGTAAGAAATAAGGAAAAAATAAATATACACCTGCCACTCAACATAGTAAATGTTTGCAGAAAATAATGATTTGTTTTTATATACACTGTCTTTATGTGTTTATAACACCTATTTTAACTAGCTTCAGTTATTCTCTTCTCTAGGTTTCTTCTTTAAGGCAACCTAGAAAGTTTATTTAATACATACTTACTTTGTCCTTCAAGCTATTTGATATTAAAAATAGAATACTATATTTATCTATGAATTAAAATAATTTCAGTAATATTCAAGCTATTAACTCCTACCATTCATGAAGAAAAATTTGAGAATGACTTTACTCATATAGAGAAAAATGTAAAACATTCATATGAAGTCATTGGTACAAGGAAGAACTGCCATGATTCTTAGTATCTTTGTAGCACAGGTATTAAGTAAACAATTCATAAGTGGGAGTTCATGAAACTAATATTTGTACAATGATAATTTTCACATCATTGCAATTGATAGGTTATTTACATAATGGAAAACATTTACCTGCTATAGACCTGAAAGTGTATCAAATAAACAAAAAAATAAATAACCCACCAACCCAGCCACAAAACTTATAACTCAAAATCTGTCCTATCTGCAAAATATGCTAGGGTAGTAGTGGTGTAAAACTTTTTGGTGTAGCCAATCAGTGTCTGATTTATCTTAAGTCCCACTCTAAGAGATGGAATCCACACTTAATACACTTGGGTAACCAAGAAACAGAGACTAAATAGCCCAATTACCTAGGGTTTAAGTAAATATTCCTGGTTTTAAAAAATAAAATCAGTAAAATGATGTATTATAATATTCTGTTATACTCATAAACAGTGCCTTTTGAAATATTATCAGAGGCACCAGAGAAAAACAGGTATAAATAATCACAGCTCTATCTCCCCCCCTCACTTTCTCTCTGTGTGTGTCTGTGTGTCTGTGTATGTGTGTGTCTGAGAGAGAGAAAGAAAGAGAGAAGGAAGAAGAGGAGGAAGAGAAGGAAGAGGAGGAGAAGGAGGAGGAGGAGGAGGTGGTGGTGGTGGAGGACAAGGAAGAGGAGGAGGAGGAAGAGAAGGAGGACAAGGAAGAGGAGGAGGAGGAGGAGGAAGAGGAGGAGGAGGAGGAGGAGGAGGAGGAGGAGGGAGTTTTAATAAACAGTTTTACAGAGGCAATTTAGAGATGAAGATGTCAGAGAAATGAAGAGCCAAAATGTAAGATACCAGTTTGAATCAATCAGCTTGGAGGTGACTCCTCACTCAATCTACTGCCAATGAACTGATATCTAATTGAGGGACAATAAAAGTGAAAGATTTGATGGAATGGGTCAGAGATTGTATGCACCCAACTCTCTTGAGAACAGCACAGGAAAGAAAATCTATTTAAGAGCAGTGCAGGAAGAAAGTGTCAGTTAGTCAATTGAGTTGTAAAGGGAAATTGAGTTCCTTTCTGAGTTCATCCAATTCAGTGCAGGTCAGCAAAGGCAGTTGAAGCCAGAGAATAAGAAGGAGCCAGAATATTGGAACAAATTCCAGGGATAGGTTTAATGTCAAATAGAGAAATTCATTGAGAAACTGAGAGAAACCAGAGGAAATCAGTCAGCTTGGAGAGGAATTTTAGCCAGAATGTCTGAGTTGAGCCAGCCAGCCAGAGTTCAGTAAGAGCTAGAAAGGAGGAGCTTATTCATTGATAAGCATGGGAGACAGCATTTACAACTGGCTACCAAAAGTTACTTTAAGACAAGGTCTGAAGAATAACAGGATTAGTGCTTTTAGTAAGCTTGGGCTTCCAATAAAATATTATGAGGATTTCAGGTAGGTTTTTTTGTATGCTTAAAGGATATAGAAGATATGTTGCTCTGAAAAGCAACGCATTATCTTGTACTATCTGTACTTTATCATTGAAAAAGTAATCTGTATTTGATACTTCATATTGATATACATTATCAGCCTTTGTAAACATGTCCTAAAATTACCTGAGTACTATGGATGATGTGAGCTGTCATAACTGGACACATTCTTTCCCTTTGTATCTCTCTTCTTTCTTTTTGTTTGGTTTTGTCTTTTCCTCATTTCTACTTTTCTGTCCCCTGTTCTTTCTTTTGTAGACCCAGGTGAAGTATAGTACTTTTGTCTTACCTATGAAATAATGTATCATAATTCAATAATTCTAAGTTTGAGACTAAAGAAATAGGTTAGCAAAATTACATTTTCTTATTTTGAACTTTTGGATAAAGGCCATTTTATTCAAAGCATCAAAATGAAATTCTTTTATCTAAAAGTGTTAATCGTAGAAAAGCATTCTAAGCAATTATTGACATTTCATGACAACTACAAATAAGCATTTTAGAATAGGAAAATGCCTCTTGTATTGACGATGACCTTTGATTTTTCTCACAGACCTTTGCAACAATGTTGCAGAGGATTATCAAAAGGACCTTCAAATGTCACCTCCTTTTCATCAAATATCTATATTAGTAAAATGCACATAGACTAAAAATCTTTGAAATTACATAGATTCATAGTATTAACTTTAGGATAGAATACATTTTTATTAGAGTGTATCCTCAAGTATTCAAAATATAATTATGTATCCATATAACCAGACACACAATGGTTTAAATGATAACATGTTCTATTTATACTGAAAGATCAATGGGCTCATAAATAAATTCTAAGTATGTAATTATGCACACAGGTGTAGGTAAATGGCAAATACTCATTTGTTATTTTGTGACCTTGGATTTTACTAGGGAAACCATGGGAATATAAGTAAAACTTTCTAAAATATTAGTTAAGAATAAAATTTAAATCTGAAGTTCTGAAATAATACAAATCTACCAAAGATAAAACATTTTTAGTAGGATATAAGTAAATAAACATCCAGTTGATTAAACAGTATTGAAATATGTAAGGAGTGTGTTTTTAATTTTTATTGGTTTTACTTTCAAAAATTATTTTACTGTGGATTTGAAATTGATAAGAAGAATGCTTGAAAGAACATAGCTTGGTCTTGTCATAGTTTCTGTGTTGTGATAAAAATCTAAAGACTTAAGTGAACTTTTGAAAGAATGTAGAAGAGTGCTATGTGCTTTAATGTCCCTTTTATGTTCTGGTTAGGTATTGGAGAATATACCTCTAGCTATTATGTTGTATCTTTATATTAATATATATTTATAACCTTTAATTAAAGAAAATTAAAGTGTAAGAGTCCTTTCATGTCTCTTCAGATTTTATATAACAGCATTACAATTCTGATATTTTTATTAATAAAAATTTACTTAATAGAACACTGCCCTCAATCTGAGAAAACATATTTAAGGCACTCACAAGGAGGCCAAATGAAGCTTTCTGAAAATCTGTTTCAAAAATTAACTCTTCCTCTTAAACTTCATATTGTTCTTTTATATTGAAATTTCTAATTATACTTAAAATAGCCAAACTAACTATAGCAATTGAAAAATCTAAAAAGTCTACTAATAATATTTCCATTAATATACATAACACTCATAAATTAGGAACTAAGTTTATCACTACTGTCTAGATAATAAAAAAAGCAAATGAAAACTTAGGAGTTTAACTATTGCAAAACATAGGTCATAGTTATGAAATTTATACTCAAGTGAACTGTTTTAAATTAAATCTAGTTAATAACTATGCTAGGAATCATTGATATCTATATCATAAAATTGCTCAAGGTTTTCTTCTATGGAACAATGACATTTTACTGTTTTAATTTTTAAAAAATGTTTATATTTCTTCTAGTTTTATGTGATAGTATTTGTAAAAGGGTAAGCTCCTCATTTATTAACCAGAATTCACTTGCAAATTCCATAAACGTATCTTTCATGCACTATTTCTGTTCTTCTTGAATAACCTGTGTTCATGATTTCTAATCATAAGAATTTGGACATGGTCAAACCTTCATTAATATTGTCATGGCTTCAGTTTTATCTCAGGCCCGAATTTAATTTATCCTCTTGTTATAATAATTTTATTTACCTTTCCATTAAATATATAAGAAAATACAGACAATAGAACCTTGTGCATTGTACTTTATTGCCAAATTCTTTCCTGGAAAACATCACCGCAAGCATTCCTGACAAACAGTGGGTTCCAGTCATTCTTACCTAAATGTCTTTTCAAGTCTTTTTAGCTATTTCCTTGAGAATACTTTTTCATCTCTCCTGCCATGACCAAAAGGCAAATAACACATTTTGTGTTTTAATTGCTAAAGTAGTCTAATTTTAAACATAATAACAAAGTTCAATATTCACCAAACATATATTTAGTAGCTAATGTCAAAGTTCTACTTTATAAATAATAATTAACATCTGTTTTTGAAAAACTAAATTCAGGTTGGTTTTTTTTTTTTTTGTGTCTGTGTGTGTGTGTGTGTGTGTGTGTGTGTGTGTGTGTGTGTGTATGAGTGTTTTGTTTCTTTTGCTGTTCATGTCACAAATATATATGTCTGGTATCCGCAGAGATCAGAATGAACATTGGAACTTCTCTACCTGGAATTATGTCTCACTGTGAATACACATGTGTCTACATAGCAAGTTCTAAGCCAGCTTTAACTGTGTGTGATGATATTTTCTATATCTTTTAAATGAAGCAATAATACGATAGAAGCAAACTACGTTTATATTAAAAAGTTGAAAATTATTTTATTTCTCTGTATTTTAAGAATACGTCTTTTCATTTAGGATTTATTTAACATTTACTTTTTTTTTTATTAATTTGGTACACATGCAGTTTTATCCTTAAGGTTACAATACTGTTAGAATAAACTTTATGTTGCTAATGGATTAACAATGGTTACTAGCTTTTCTTAACAATGTGTTTGAATTAGTAATAATCTAAGTGATATTGGTTTACCATTATTTTATTCTAGAAATATACCAATTTTTTTGCATGCTTCTATCCTTACACCTTTATGAAAACAAAATCAATACCAATATTTATTGCACTCACCAAAGCTGGAAATGAGATGACTGACAGTTTTATTTGACAGTTCTTCCAAATTCAACTCTATTTTTTTCCACCACACATGGTAATAAAGAACAATTACACATAATATAAATTTCTTTGTTGTAAGACAATTGTCCTAAAGAGAACTTTATGCCTTTAAAGACAAAGGAGTAAGTGATTATTCTAAGTAATCAAAAAGCAAAAGACCATGAAAACATATTGATTCCATAATAACTGGACTGCACTAGGCTCCCCATCAATGCTATGTGTGCAAAACCAGAGCTGACCTCTGGTGGCTGATGTGGACATTTTCATTACTTTCTCCAAAACTTCAACTGTAAATACACTAAATAATTTAGATTAGAAATTATCATTGTTATATATTTCTTCTTGAAGTAACACACTCCTGATTCAGTGTTATATGTTGTTTCCATGTAAACCTTGTTGCTGTGGGGACTAATTTTATTCTACATGAATAGTGAAGAAAACTCAAACATTAGAAATATCCAAAACATAAAGTCATATTCTAGGAATGTACTGAGCATTTAAGAGAAAAATGCTGTTTCTCCAGTACTCTTATTTAAAACTCTGATTTTTGTTTTTCAAAAAATATCCCCTTCCTATTTTATCCATTTTTTCCTGGTACTTTATTACATGAAACAATTGATAACTCAGGAGAAATTTCTACTCCTTACTAACATTAGTAACAATAGCAATATTAAAAGATGAGAACCATAATTTGAGATATCAATAATTTGTAAAAACAAATATTTTTTTACAAAGTAGACTAGAAAATATTTTGAATTCACATACTATTAGATTATAGATATTTTATTTTTAGAGACACTAATAAGATCAAAGAGCATGAGAAAATGTACTGAGATGAAATTAATCTATAAAACATGATAAAGATGTGGTTTTAGAATTTGTAGGTTGTCTCATTTTCTCATTTGGAAGGAGAAAAGAAAATTTTGAACATTAACTAGTATAATAACGATAATATTTGAACAAAGTTTCAAATATTGAGAATGTTGACAGATCAGATGAAATGCACATTATTTATGTGATTTAATGGGTGAATGATATCACATGAAGAGATAATATAAAAAGGGAAATAATATATGGACATAGAAGAAATAAAATAATTCCAGTCCACAAATCACATCTGTTTCAAAGATATAAAGACTTATTGATATATCCTATTATAAAACTTAATAGATTATATTTAAATGCTATTCATACAGTAAATGAAATAGTTGCATTTTTCTTTGTGTAATATAGTACCATGGCTAAAGGCAACTTAACAAGGAGAGAGTTCTTTTTCTCTAAATCTATAGTGGCAAAGAGAAGTTATCAGAGCAAACATGCTAGCATGGATATAAAACTGAAAGGTAACCTTTTAAGTCTAGAACATAAAGCAATGCCAGGAAACTAGAAATGATGATGGGCTTTTCATCTCAAGTTTGCCCTCATTATGGATACTCTTCAGCAAGACTGCTTTGCATTAAACTAAATAGCATTACCCAGTGGGGAGTGTTTAATACTCAAGACATTACAGAAAACATCTCTTCTAAAACGCCACATTAGTCAACAAACAGAAACACTCATCTTTACATATTGTAGATATTTTAAGAAGCAATCAAATCTCCTTTTTATTTTCAGAGTTAATCATTTTATTAATTATTTTTTAAATTTACATTTTAAATGTTATCCCTTTCCTGGTCTCCCCTCCAGGAACCTCCCACTCCATCCCATTCCCTTTCTTTCTAAGAAGCTGATCACCCATCCACCTAGTCACTCGTGTCTCATCCCTGTAGCATTCCCCTACTCTGGAGCAATAAGCGTCCATAAAACCAAGTGCTTCCACTACTCTTGTAATTTCCCAAAGCATCCTATAGAGGAGGCATGTCAAATTGGAAGAGAGAGTACATGATTATCTATTGCAGAATAGAGTATTAGAGATGAAGGCATTTTAAAAGAAATTGTTATTTAGTTATTTTGTTGCTTCTCATTCTGCCCATGATTACTGCATCAAATAAAGGAGAGATGCCATTGAAGACAATAGCCCAGCAAAGTATTATAAATAACATAAAAATTATGAACTTTAAATGTCGATTCTGAATGTTTTACTTAGACAGGAATTGAATAGAAATCATGCTTATCACCAGATGACAAAGTCTTCAAAGGTCACTTTTTAAGTATTGTAGAGAAGCATTTAAAGTTACAAAATAAGCCCCAGAACAGGTAAGCATATAGAGATAGAGATAGATAGATAGAGATAGAGATAGAGATAGAGATAGAGATAGAGATAGAGATA
>JANHMN010000011.1:49978269-49989212 GCA_030674055.1 Rhabdomys pumilio
ATATATATAGAGAGAGAGAGAGAGAGAGAGAGAGAGAGAGTGTGTGTCTTAATACAAATTTTAGTTATATTATTTCTTTTGGGGACATAGTTCAGATGCAGAAAGATAAGTAGTTTAACAAATCACCGCTATTAAATGAAGACCATTATTAACTGAACAAGAATAGAGAAAGTATATATAGACATTGTGCATCAAAAAGGTATGACTTTAGAAACAACCAATGGCTTCACAAAAGAAAAAGGTAATTCCCATTGTGAAAACATAATTAAATAGAATATCCATACAATAAATAGATTCAACTGATTATTCTTTCCATTGATTTGTGTTTGTTATTCTTATTGATGACAAATAAAACTAGATTACAGAAAATAAAAACTGGGCTAGTATAAAGGAAAGTTTCCAAGCTGAGCTGTGGTGGCACATGCCTTTAATCCCAGCATTTGGGGCAGAGGCAGGTGGATTTCTGAGTTTGAGGCCAGCCTGGTCTACAGAGTGAGTTCCAGGACAGCCAGGGCTATACAGAGAAACTCTGTCTCAAAAAAACCAAACAACAACAAAAAAAAGAGGAAGAAAGAAAAAAGAGAAAAGTTGCTAGATCATAACATGAGACATATTACATAAAACAGAATACAATATACATTCAGAAGTCTTCAGATTTGTCATCTGTTTACTAGTTAATAGAATATATAATATGGTAATACACTGTAAAAATAATGACATCTACAAACTGAATAATGAATTGAAATTGACACATGAAGAAGTAATTTAATAATGTATGTATCTACTTGATTTTGTGATCTGCAAAGTATTTAACTCTCTCCAAGAGAAGGATGATACTTCATTTATAGGTTGAGAATACTGATTGAAATTTATTCTCAATGTGGAATAATTGAATATATAAACCATAAGGTAAGCAGATTCATAAATTTATGATATTAGATACTTCTCTTGAATTCATACCATCAAGATGCTTGTCAATTAAACATTTACTTTTAATGTAGATTAAAGAAAGTATTTTGAAAGAAAACAAAACTTGATACTTTTCAAGTAATATTAACTGCTAAAATTTGAGTTTGAATGCATAAGTTAGAAAAATCAAAATGAAGATAAGTTTAAAATTATCATGCATAAATAATAAGAATAAAATTAAAATAACTTTAAGTTGTTATCAATTTAAATATTCTTAAAAGAAATGGTGGAATACTTGGATTTGAAGATTACACATATTTCTATTTCATTTTTTCTCTCCAGCTCTCAAAGAAATTCACTAATGATGGGATGAAAATATTGTAAAAGTCAGAATTTGATAAGAGTGCTGTGAATGT
The DNA here is from genome assembly GCA_030674055.1 of Rhabdomys pumilio. NCBI lineage: Eukaryota > Metazoa > Chordata > Mammalia > Rodentia > Muridae > Rhabdomys > Rhabdomys pumilio. The sequence goes on from JANHMN010000011.1 coordinate 49,979,595, forward strand.
TTATTTCTTGGTATGAGAAGGCTTCTTATTCATGATCAAATAAGAATCATGGCTGTCTGCAAAAGCAATGTGCAAAAAAAAATCAGTCTAAACTTTCTAATGGATGTGAGAAAGACTTATACGGACACAGCTTCTAATTCAAAGCTCTAGATAGTTGATGGCTTCTGAGAAAGGGATAGTATATTTTCTTCAAAGTTGTTCTTCTTAGTTTGTTATATTTTCTTTGCATATATATATAAATATATAAATAAAAAATATATAGATAAATATATACATATTATATATATAATAAGAATAAAATTAAAATAACTAAGAATAAATTTTAAATAACTTCCATATTTATACACACATATATATGTTAATAAATATGCAATTACATGTAAGGAAAAGACAGTTTTACATTAAAGTTTTATTAAGTGATTTTTTTTACTATAATACAGTCTCTGGTACTCTGGTGAAGAAATATCTACAAATGGACTGTAAATTTAAATTTATGTAAAATTTTTCCAAAAAGTAGGTAAGATGCTACTGTCCTGTATGTATAGTTAATATTTTCTTATTCTTTTGGGGGTCTTTTATTTATTTGTTTATTTAATTTTTTAGACTCTAGATTTTATCCCCGCCCCTGGTCTACCCTCCAGCTATTCCACAACTCATATTTCCTCTCCACTTCCCTGTGTTCACTAGGATGTCCCCACTACCCACCCAACCAGACCTCTAAACTCCCTGGGCCCTCCAGTATTCTGAGGGTTAGATGCATCTTCTCTGACTGAACCCAGACACAGCAGTCCTCTGCTGTATATGTATTGGGGGCCTCATATCCGTTGGTTTGTACTTCCTGGTTGGTGGTCCAGTTTTTGAGAGATCTCAAGGGTAAAGGTTAATTGAAACTGCTTTGCTTTATTCTTAAAATCATAAATTTCTACTTTTTAAAATGCATTTGGTTAATTAATTTATACCTTCATTTATAGGATCTATTATGAATCAAAATCATAGCTCTAAAAGACATATTTTCCTATTACAAAATTATTAAGAATAAATGTTAGGTTTCAAACATATAGATATACAAATTGCACTATTTTTAACAAATAGTAGTCACTAACAAAAGAAATTTTTGATAAGTGTATATTAGCCTCCTTTTTTATAAACAGTACCTTTGTATTGTTCTTTTATTAAATTATTCTAATGATCACTTCATATTCAGGTTGCAGATGTATCTGTAATATATTGGATATTGGTCTGTGAAAAGCCAGATGATATGAGCATTACCAGAAGGCTGTGACATGTGGCAATGGCATATGAATGATAGCAGCCAAACTCCTACACTGAATTTTGCATATCTATAGCCATCCAGTCACCTAGGCACATAAGAATTCTCAAAATATCTCATTATTTAAGAAATAATTGTATTTATATGTATTGAGAATAGAAAATACATATGTGCTTTTGCTTATCTTCTTACTCATATAATATTACAGTTTATATTTCATGAGAAACACGATGGCGTTCATGGATAAAGGCTGAGGACTTGACTTTGATCCCTGAGAGACATGTAGCTGAAGAAGAGAACTGACAGTGGCAAGTTGGCCTCTAATCAGCATTGTACATATTCTTCATAACCCACACAAACACACACAGACACACACACACAAACACACACACACACAAATAAATTTATAAACACACATTAAATTTTTAAATGTATCTCATGTATTTGGTTAGGAATCCTAAACCAACAGACTCAGCTACTTGTCTATTAAACATTTTTATACAAGTAAAAAGAACAGACATGTTTTCCAGAACACTAAGGGAAAAGTCAGTTACTTTCTGTAGTCCAATATGTCTGAAAACTCTTGGAAATGATTTTTTATGGGCTTTGCAGACTTACCGTTGCAGATTGTTTCTTCAATATAATCCCTGAACAAAATGGCCTTAAGCATGCTCCAAGAACGACCTGCTCTCTGGCCTAAACTGTTTGAAATTCATCCTCCTTTCCCAAACTTGATTTATCTGGACTGTGACATGTCACTGAATTTAGCCAGAAGCTAGAAAATTTGCCTTCAAGCTTGTTTTTTTTTTGTTTTTTTTTTTTTTTTTTTTTTTACCTCCTGGACCCAGATATAGGTTTGCTCACATTCTGACCTTCAACTTCTACAGAGGTCATGTAGTCTTTGTATTCCTGGAGGATATAACAATCATGTAGCATTGAACAGTTAATATGTTTTGTGCTTGACTCATATTGATTCTAAGTGACATACATAGAAAAATAAGAAGTCATGCCTGCTTTATCCTATTTAGTATGTGTAACGTTAAAATGAGAATGAATTTAAGTTGAGAAGCAAAAATGCTTTGGTTACCATCTTGCATGACACTATATTTAATAGAAAGTATATGAATCTGTTGTTGTCAATGTACCTCAAAGCAAATTTATGTTTTAAATATTTTTAGTATGTTAGAAATTTCTTGTTTCAGATTGAGACAATGTGATTGACACCTAAAAAATTGGAAATGTACTCACTAATTAAAATTTAAGATATATGTTCTGATAAGATTATCATTTTATAAGGTCAGAAAATTTAAGACAAAGTAAAATAATAAAGGGCTAGAGATATGGCTGTGGTCAAGATAATTTGTTTTTCTTTTAAAGAACCTAGATTAGGTTTCTAGCACCTATATGGTAGATGATGACTCAAAGCAATATATGACACAAGTTCTATGAGATCACACATCTTGTGACATCCATGTGTACAAGGCACACACATGGAAGAATACATGTAAACACTCTCTCTCTCTCTCTCTCTCTCTCTCTCTCTCTCTCTCTCACACACACACACACACGAATACATACAAACACATTCATGTATGTACAGTTTTAATATGTAGATTTATAGTTTTGTTTTATCCTTTGCTTGTCATGTTTTAAATGGTTGGAAGTTTTAGATAACTAAAAATATTTAAACTATTTAAATTATTGTGCATCTACATTTTTAAAATATGTTTTTTCTATGATATGAAATTGTTTTAACATGCAAGCTTTATTGCATTTATAATAATACAGCATGCATTTGTGTATGTTGCTATAGTGCCTTTAGGATTTTGCTTAATATTTCCATAGTACTTATATAATGAAAATTAAAATCTTATTAGGAATTATCATTTCTATTGATCTTTTTTTCCTAGTAAAATATTTGTTTTATCTATATTTTCTGGCAAAATGTTAGCTGGCAATTGTGGGTTTTAGTGAACAGTTGCTTAATAGAGTATAAAATATGACTTTAGATAGGTAAAGCTGCTTTTCTAGCTAGACAGAAGAAGTAGCCATAGAGAAATTGTGTATCTATCTAAGAAGTGGGCTGAGTTACGGTTTTGTAAAATTAAATTAGCCTTGCCTTTGCTTTGCTTCTGTTTTCTTGGCTTCTTTCATCATGGCTCATTACAATGGCTCTTATTCGTTTGGCCCAGAGTCTTCTATAGAGTATTGATAGTATAATAAATCACAACTTCTACTGGGCACCATGCCTGCTTACATGATCCTAGTCACTATTTATGCCTTCTCAGGCAGTATTGTAAAATAGCTCTTTCATAGCTGGGAAATTGATGTGTCGTGGAGCAGACTATACTTACCCATGCAATGTGTTCTTAATAAGGTGAGAAATTTTTCCCTTAAAGTGACAACAGTACTACATACAGACTATATTCACTGGTATTTACATGAGACACAGAAGCTATAAATCATTCAAAGACATAGGCAGCTATAAATCATTCCTTCATCACTTCTGTGACAAATAGAAGTTAAGATGGAGTCAAAGACTATCTAAATTTCAAAGCTGAAGTCTTTCATATGTTAATATTTATTAATAATACATGGTTACACACCAAATATTAAACGATGATAGCAGAAGTTACCTTTGTTGTCAACTTGCTAGCAGGTCCAGGCTAGATGAAAACAGTCCCATTCCTTCAGGATCTCTCCAGGGTTGAGCAGGATAGTGAATGTCATCAGCCCAACAGAAACACACCAGCTGGGAGTCTTGTGGAAGCAGAAACTCAACTTTATTGCTTCAGCCTCTTGCTTACATAAACTCAGAGCATAGGGAGGAGAATTTTTGTTGAGCCGAGATGACATAGGAGGTGGGGAAGGGTGACAGAGGGTATGGGGTGACTGACAGGGCCAATGGCAAAGATCTACATAAGCAACAGCGGGCAAAGGCAGGGCCAAATGTGTTTTGTTGAATCACCCTGGTAGTGAAGTGAATGAGATAGGTATCAAAACTTGAGTCACTCTCAGGATTTTCCTCAAGGCCCAAACGAGGGTCAAACTGGGGCCCAACACTTTATAACACATAATTCAATTCAATTCCATTTACATTTGGGTTATGAATTTTCTTGCTTTTAGGTAAAAGTCTATGTTGTAATAATTGAATGAAATGTAATTAATGTATTACTATATTGTGTTATCTTCTAAATGAATTAATTATACTATGCATGTTGAGTTCATAGTCAACTGAAAAATATTCTATTAGATGAAATATGTAACTCATAATAATATTTGAATTAAAGGTAAATTTTTCATGACATTGGAGATTATGCTAGTAAGTTACAATAAAATATTTATCCAAGTTATTATATAATAGAATGATGATGTTATAAGAAGAAATGAAGTCTTATCTGCTAAAATTAATCTGAGTGGAAACCAAAGTAGTCACTGTCATAAATAATGAAATGTGTCATTTGAAATAAGTATTTATTCTTTCGCTGATTTCTTAAATTAACATAAGAACTATTATTTTTACTCTCAGAAGCTTTTTAATAATCTGATAAGGAAATGGGAATGTAGCTAAAAGGTATTGTACTTTTGTTGATATACAAGGGCCTTGGTTTGAATCATAGCATTAAAAAACTAAAAACTAACAAACAAAGAAAAAAAAAACTATTCGGTTATTCAGGTTACATGACCTGACTTCTATTAAGTCTGTGGCATTCACTGGGTCAACGATATTTTAGCAAATAAAAATAGGATGACCTATATTCCATTGTGTGTGTGTTTGTGTGAAAATTTTTAACCAAATTTTTGAAACTAGTTTTAAAAGACAAAAGGTCAAATAGTTGGAAAGGGTTCATGGCTGCCTTTCAATACAGTTTTGTACCTTCAAGTATTACCCTGGGCTAATGATGTTATCCAAAGGACAACATTTGTTGAATGCACTTTTTGCTATTTCTTGGGGAGTTTGATTTGTTTTTTCAGTGCTGTCAGTAACATAGTAAATCAATGTTACATGACACTTTTCCAGTGCTGTATAACATAGCTCTTCTTATGTTGTCTAGATTTAGAAAGAAGCTTGTAGTAGATGAATCCCTTGCAGCCTGATTCATTTCTAGTATTGATTTCTAAAAGTCTAGAGCAGGGTAGCAGCATTTGAAGTTATTGAACACTTAAGGGACAAACCGCTTTTACGATTCACATATATTTTACACTCAACAATTGTTATACATTTAGAGTTTATATTCTAAATAAGATTTCAATATCAGAGACTATGCAAGAGATAACAATTTGTAGTTACTGTCAAAGGCGTTTATTGAATGTTTGTAGTGTGCTAGTTTTAGGCTTAGTTATTATTAACATAAATGCTCAAAATAATGTTAGATAATTATTATTCATTTTATACCAATAGAAAACATCTCTTATGAATTGAAAGTCTAGCACACATATGTTATATAGTTTATTAGTATAAAGTTTATACTTTAAATCATTGTTTATGATATGAACTTTAAAATTGTTCAATTAATACATAAAGAAATATAAAACAAAATTTAAGCGAGATTATCATAGTTATTATTTATTATTACTCTGTAAAATTTCAAGATAATGTGCTTAAACATAATTTGCTATGCTAGACTAGTCAAGCACACATAGTTAATAGACATAGTGAGATTAATTGTTAGTTATCAGTTTCCAAATAGAAAGGCATTTTCTTAACCATGTCTAATATGATTCTTTAATTTATTTAGAAAGTCAAATACAATATAATAATATTTCACTAGTTAGAATTTAACAATTTATTCAACCTTCTTCTTTTTGTAGATTTTATATTTTTGTTATTTATTAAATATACAACAAACCACTTTTCTTCCTTGAAATAAGAGTATTTTTTGATTGGATATTTTATTTATTTACATTTTAATGTTATTCCCTTTCCTGGTTTCCCCTCTGGAAACTCTCTATCTCATCCGCCATCCCCTGCTTCTATAAAGGTGCTCCCCTTCACCCACCCACTCACTCCCACCTCCCCACCCTGGCATTACCTTACACTGGGGCATCAAGTTTTCACAGGACTAAGAGACTCTTCTCCCATTGATGCCCAACAAGGCCATCCTCTGCTACATATGAAGCTAGAGCCATGGGTCCCTCCATGTATACTATTTGCTTAGTGGTTTAGTTCCTGGAAGCTCTGGGGGGTGGGGTCTGGTTGGTTGATACTGTTGTTCTTCCTATGGGGTTGCAAAACCTTTCAGCTCCTTCAGTTCTTTCTCTATCTCCTCTATTGGGGTCCCCCCCCCTCATCCTGATGGTTGACTGTAAGCACCCGCCTCTGTATTTGTCAGGCTCGTCAATTATGTCTAATATTGAAAAATGGCTTACATGTTTGTGTCTATAAAACGTATGCCTTTTGTAGTAACAGGTCTAAGCATTGTTGATAACAGAAGGTTTTTTTTTGACAAAGAATATGAACTACATTTGTTTGTGGATCTAGGATGCATATTTAGAATACAGTTAGACATTAGCTTAGAATAATGTTATTCATTGGTTCTACTTAGGCTCTATTATCTGAGTTTGCTAGAGTTAGAACAGCAAGAATGAATTCCTGCTTATTGAATGCCTTAAGACCTGTCCATAATTGTTGGTTTCCCAAAGATAAAAGAGACAGTATTAGGCATTAGAGATGTCTTGACAGAAAGTCACAGTTGTAGTTCATAGTATTTACAGCTTACTAGGACTGTTGATTATGAAAAGGAGGAATTGTTTTTGTTGTTCTTTCTCAATGCAAGATAATCCTACAAAGCATTACAAAACATTGTAAACAATGTATCACTCATTCTGCTATTATTAATCTTCAGTACTTTGATCAGTTCAATATAAAACAATGAATAAAATAGAAGCTGGTCCCAGGGGAAGGAGGCTTTTGGAGAATTTCTATCTTGATTGCTGAAAGTCCTATGCCCTTGTGTGTGGTGGCTTCATAGAAAATTGTTACATCACTAAGTAAACCACACATTTTCACAAAGGCAAAAGTAGATATACTGTGTAACCCAATAGTACTGCTCGTTGGCATATTCTCAATGGACTTTATATTCTACCACAGAGATTCTTGGCTATTTACATTCTTTCTTCTCACTCAAAAGTAGCTAGGAAATTGACTTGGTCTACAAGATTTTTATTTTTTTACTAATTAATAGATAGTGAAATTGTGATAGATATATACAAAGAAATTATAATCAACAGTTAAGAAAATGAAATCATAAAATATGCAGATACATAAAAACAATGAAAATATAATATTAAATCACAAAGTTTTATTCCCAGAAAAGTAAACGTTCCATGTCCTCTCATTTTATGGATAAACATCATAGGGTTGTTAATATTTCTGCACCATCAACAAGAGTTACATATTATTTAGCAAACCTCAGTGCCAGACATAGACATTTACCTTAAGTTGTTGGCCAAGGTTTGTCCAAGAGACTGTCCAAGCAATATAGACTATTGTTACCCTTTGTTTCCTCCCAGAACATGAAGCACCAACCTCTACATTTGTCACGCTTGTCATACATCTAATATTGAAAAATGACATACATGTTTGTGTTTATAGAATTTATACCTTTTGCTTACCCAACTTTCTTAAATGTTCCTCCACCTACCTATAATCCAACAAACTGACAGAAAACCTTTTATTCTGTCTTCTTTGGCGATATTAACACATAAAACATAGCAAAGTTTCTGTAAACTATTTGATGTAAAATTTCTAGAAATACTCAAAGAGTGTCTTAGCATATTGAGTTTAATTCTTTTTCAATTATTTCTTAATAGTCTGGACATTGAAAATAGTTCTCTGAAGTAAATTGCCAGAAAATCAGTAAAGTATTCTTTAAAAAGCCTTTGATGACAAATGTGGGAATTTCTTTACAATCAAGTTAAAAATATCTTAAGTGAAGTACCTGATAACCTAAATGCAAATGACTGCAATGGTGAACAGTTCATTGTCTGGAGCTAAGCTGCTTAGCTTCCAGCCCCACTTCTGTCACTGAGTCTCTGATGTAGGTCATAAAACTTAAACTTCATATGTCATATGTTCTTATTCATACTGTGAAAGTCACAGATTTTATGTTTTTAATATTATGTAATATTAAAGAAGTTTGATATATACATGTATATATTTATAAATGCATCCTTCAGCCTGTACTTATTAATTGATAACATTTTTCTCAAGTGAATTGAATTAAGCAAAATAATTTTCATATAGGTGATATCACAGTGGATAAAAACACTTGCTACATAATTCAAGTGTGATGAGGATAGTTGAATCCACATAAAAGTAAAACAACATAATTACCTAAAGTTGCTCTCACGTCCATTGTGCCGTAAGCACCATCCCCTTCATACTAACAAAACTAATAAGATTAATAAAGAAATTTTATATGTCACCTTCCTGTGCATATTTCCTAGTTCAATAGGAGATGGACTATAAATAAAGAGGTAAATTATATTAAAATATTGATATCTGATGTTTTTTTAATTAATGAATATGTTTAAGTAAAACATCAAACTATCTTAATTTGTAGAAAATAAATTTTGGTAAAGTAAATGTGTGGATCTTCATAAATGAAGCACATTTGTTTGCATAGATAAATATACAAACCTAGGAAAAGAAGTAGGAGATTACAAGCTTTAATTTCTTGAGGTTTTTAAGACTCAGCCAGTATCATCCCAAATGGAAAATATTCTATTCAAAATATGTAAATTTATAAGTGGGTATATAATTCTGTATGATAACACTCTCCATGAAAAAAGTAAAACAATAAATAAATTAAGTGAATCTTAAGTGAACCCTTCTTTTATCTGTTGGATCTTGCCACAGCAACAGAAAAGAAAGCTAGAACTTCTACTTTTATATTTTAGATAGAATTCTTTAGAATACCAGAATAAATAGACCTTTTTTATGTTAGCAAATTTATTCTTAATTTTTTCCAAGTCCATGTCATTCCATCTGAGAGCTAAAGACTCAATAGTCTTTAATGTGATGTTGATTCAAAAACTGAAACATTGATTCGAAGGAGAAGAGGACATATGTTAAAAATTCAAATGTCTCAAATCCTGAGCTAATAGTATTGATATCCAAGGCCAGAGGAAGATGAATATTCAAGGGAAATGGCAAAGAACAAGAAAAACAAGAGAAGAAGGATGAGGATGAGGACAAGGATGAGGATGAGGATGAGGAGAAGGTGAAGAAGAAGGTGAGGAAGAAGGGGAAAGGGAGGGGGAAGAAGAAAGAAGAAGAAGAAGAAGAAGAAGAAGAAGAAGAAGAAGAAGAAGAAGAAGAAGAAGAAGAAGAAGAAGAAGAAGAA
>JANHMN010000011.1:49998324-50011823 GCA_030674055.1 Rhabdomys pumilio
GAGAGAGAGAGAGAGAGAGAGAGAGAGAGAGAGAGAGAGAGAGAGAGGAGAGAGAATATCTTAAGGAAATATCTAATGCAATTTAAGGATTTGGAAATATAAAAATTTAAGGATACACACATACATACACACTCACACATATGTATGTACATTTGTACATATGTTTGTATGTATGGACCAGAGAAGGAGATTTTGGAGTACTTTTAATCAGAAGGACAGTTGATGAAATAATCCTCTCTTTCTAAGAGAGGATTTTTCTAAGGTCAGGTTTTTTTGTTGTTTGTTGTTGATGTTGTTTGGTTGGTTGCTTGTTTTGTTTTTGTTTTTTCCTACCAGTCTTTAAATAATCATTATGATGTACATACATAGTAATAGTCATAGCAATCTGTACTCAGGGTTGTTTATCTGAAATTTTCTCTGATCTAAAAATACCTCTAAAGGCCTGTTGGTATTCAGTAGATTTTAGCTGGTTATTCTACTCATAAAAATGTTAATATGAACGATGATTAGTGTGGTAATTTGTTTCAGTCTCACAGACACTTTACTATCTATATGTGTCACATTGCATCATGTTGTAAGCCTGAAATATTCACAGCAACATTATTTATTAAGAATAAATTCAATAAAAAACTCATGACAGAAACATCTATAACAGCATTTATACAAATACCAGTATACAGCTTTGTGGCCAATTTGACACCAAAGATTAATCTTAACAACATGGTGTGTGATGTATATATTACAGCCTAGGACTACTACTTTCAGCATTCACTGTAAAAGCAAATGGTTTATACTTTTAATTCAACTCATATATTAACTGCTTATTTTTTCCCAGAATATATTCTTCCCTTATTCTTAGAAACAGTGTTAGATTTGTGTGTGCACAGATTTAAGATTGTTTTGTATTTTTAAGACCTATTTCCACGAGCCGTCTATATCCCAATGAATGGCAAGAATGAAATTTTTCTAGTATTTTTTACTAAAGGAGTTTTAACAGGAAGAGTATCAACCTCATTTTTCTGTTGTATAATAGAATCTGAAATAAGTTACCATGATGAATCCATAAGAAGAGGTGGCTAGTCTTAAGCTGAGCTGAATTATACTGGAAGCTTCATTATTATTGTTATTATTCCCAGGTGAATTTAGTTTTAGATCATATATTTGTTTTCTGAAGAATTTGGCACATGACATGTCTCTCTATACCATAACTTAAATCCTTTAACTTCAAGAAATAAATGACCCAATGATTTTCCAATAATATTTTGTCCCAGCATATTCTAACAATTACTCTTGGTTTCCTGACAAACATATTATTTTTCTGTTTAAGTGTATTGCCTGAAATATTCTGAAAAACAGTAAAAACAAAATAATTATAATCTTCTGATTACAAAAATTCTGAACTATATTTTTTCATTTCTTTATGATACTGAAGTTACATACCTACTCAATTGTTCATTATTGGGTTTAACTGTTCTTCTGTGAAAGACTAAGTAATATCCTACTGTATACTAGAAAGTATATGAAACAAACTCTGAAGACAAATGGAGTGGGATCCAGCTCAAGGGGAGATCCCAAGGCCTGACACTATTACTGAGGCTATAGAGAGCTCACAAAAGGGACCTATCATGACTGTACTCCAAAAGACCCAACAAACAGCTGAAATAGTCAAATGCACATATTTTCACCCAACCAATGAACAGACGCTGTTGACCCCTGTGGTTGAGTTAGGGAAAAGTTGGAAGAAGCTGTGGAAGAGGGCCTGAGAGAATTAACAGTCTCAGTTAGCCTGGACCCCTGAGATCTCTGAAACACTGCATCACCAACCACGCAGCAAACAACAGTTGATATGAGGTCCTCAACACACATACAGCAGACGATGGCCTGGTCTGGGTATATAGTTAGAGAAGATGCAACTAATCCTCAAGAGACTGGAGGGCCCAGGGAGTTTAGAGGTCTGGTCGGTTGTGGGGGTGGAGACCTCCTCGTGGAGACAGGGAGCAGGAAGAGATATGGGATGTATAAAAGTTGGAGGGTGAACTGGTAATAAAATTTGGAGTTTAAAATAGATAATTTAATTATTTTTTTAAAAAAGGTACTTTATATACTTTAAATCTTCGGTCATATTTAAATCCCACAAAGGTGTGAAAGTGAAAAATAAGTAAATCCACTTCATTTATGGTCCCATGAAAGTTTAATTCTTCGATGATTGAATGCTTTCTTTTAGACTCCATTTAGTAAACTGTTGTTCTATTCAGTTAACAAAACCTAAACTAGTAGAGAAGTTAACCATACTTTTATATCATTTGGGCTTGTTGTCTTTTGCTGTTTTTAGAGGCACAGCCTTTTGACTTGCCTGTGGGATGTAAGAGACAAATAATCTGATTCTAGTTTTGCTGTCAAGTAACAGCCTTACAAATTCCAGACAAGTGAGTAAGGACATTTTACATTATCTTGACACCTGCTGAACTAATGGATCCCCCAAGCCTTATGAACAGTGATAGCATCTATTGACTTAGCCTTACTTACTTGAGGAATGGTCAACACACAGAAAGTTAGACTAAACTAAAAGAATGTTTATTATTTGTTGGCTTTATAACTGATTGTCTTTTGTCATACCACAAAATAAATGATAGAAACAATTATCCATTTTTACAGTATTTTTTCAAGTACGTAATATAGACAGATCAACCATAATTAACACAAAATGCCAGTCACCTCATTCAAGATCTTTTTACAATAGTATTGTAAAGATTTGCAATATTTAGTCAGTGAACACAGAATCAATTATTGAAGAACATGACACTTAAAAAGGACATCTTTTCAAGATAATATGTGCATATATGTTTACCTCATTGGATAGTAGTATGCTCATGACATTTATAAAAAGGCACCAACCACTTAAAATTATTTTTGAAAGAGTGTTTACTTTTAAAATCTTTTTATGGAATAATCAGAATGAAAACCCGAACAATGTGTGTAGTACAAACTGTCAGGCTTAGTGATTAAGCTATTGTGTTCTCTCTCAAGTTATCATTGTGGCACTACAATGTTCAAGGCTCTATCCTGTGTAATGAAAGTACCAGACACAATCTCTCTCCTTAAAGAGTCTACTATCTAGTACGAGATGAGAAAATGAATTCAGGAGATATAAAGCTCAAAAATCAACCACAGAATTTGTATTTGTTTTTGCTATTATTACAAGATAAAAAATATCAGACAAGATTTATAGCTACCGTTCAATGATTAAGTGCACAAAGAGATGAGATTCACCTTGCAAACACTATCCTAAATATATCGTAGAATGAAGCCATAACTTTTAAACTTATCCCATGATTACTTTTCTTTTGAATCTGTTCATTGAGTCATCAAAGCTATTCATAGAATCATGATACCTATAAATATGCTTGGTCAGTTACTTACAAATTACGTTTAAATATAGTATAAGACAAAGAAAAAATATAATAGCATATAAGACAAATAAATAAATATAACTACCCTGGCACAATTAGGCTCCACTATGTTCATAGCTGTCTTATTTATAATAGCCAGAGGCTGGATACAACCCAGATATCCCTCAGCTGAAGAATGGATACAAAAATTGTGGTTCATTTACACAATGGAATATTATTCAGCTATTAAAAACAAGGATAACTAGCACGTGGTGGCGCAGCGCTTGGACGTCCGCTGGCAGAGGGTGGGAGCGCCCCTTCCCATGCTGGTTTGAATCCCGTGAGGACTCTGTTGTCAAGTCTCATGGGAGGGGGGGGGGAATTAAAAAAAAAAAGGACATCATGAATTTTGCAGAAAAATGGATAGACCTACAAAATATTCTGAGTAAGGTAACTCAGACCCCAAAGGACAAACATGGGATATACTCACTAATTAGTGGATATTAGCCTAAAATGCAGAAAACCTAGGATACAACCTACAGACCATAAAGTGTGTAATAAACAGAAAGGCCCAAGTGGGGATGTTTCAATTCTACTTAGAAAGGGAAAGGAAATAATCATAGAATGCAGAAGGAAGAAAGGACCTGGATGGAAGAGGGAGGGCGAAAGTGAAACAAGATCAGGTATGGGGTTGGGGGACAAGAGAGAATCCCAGAGGGCCAAGAAAATGAAAGAAGATGAACAACATTTGGGTGTGGGAGGTGCTGGAACCCTCTAGAAAGTACCAGAGGCTTTGGTGATGAGACACTTTAAGGACTCAACAGGGGTGACTTTTCCAAAATGCCCAACACTGGGGAGAGGTAACTAAAAGACCTCACCTCCAGTAGATAGACAGGGCCTCAAGGGGAGGGACAGAGTTACTAACTCACAGTCAAAATTTCTGACCAGAACTGTTCCTGTCTAAAAGAACTGCAGGAGAAGAAGTGGAGAAGAGACTGAAGGAAATGATGCCCAGTGACTGACCAAACATGGGATCTATCTCATAGGAAGGTACCAAGGCTTGACACTATTACTGATGCTATGATGTACTTACAGATGGGATCCTGGTATAGCTGTTTCCTGAGAGGCCCAACAAGCAGATGAGTGAGTCATAAACAGATATTTATACCCAACTATTAAACTGAATTGGGGGACCCCTATGGCTGAATTCATGGAAATATTGAAGAATCTAAAAGGGAGAATGACTCCATGGGAAGACCAGCAGTCTCAAATTATCCAGACACCAGAGAGCTGAACCACTAAACAATACATGAGCCAGTCCACGGCCCCTGGAACAAATATAACAGAGGTCTGCTAGTCAGTCCATAGTGGGAGAAGATATGCTTAATCTTTGAGAGACTTGAGGGCCACGGGGAGGGGGATGCCTGTTGGGGAGAACCACCGTTTTGGAGGCAAAGGGGCAAAAAAAATTGGATGAGGATCTGTGAAATGCGGGACTGAGAGGGGAGAGAAGGATGGGAATATATATAAATAAAATAATAAAATTTGAAAAAGATATTCTCAAGAATTACTAAAAGCATATTATAATAAAAAAGATAAACTAAACATGTGAACTTATGGACTGAAGTAGCAAAATATTTTCCTGACATTTTAAAAATGAATGTTATCTTCTTTATGAGTTGGCGAAGAATGCTATACCAGATAGGAATCTGGAAGTGTTCTATTTGTTCTATTTTCATGCTTCTATTCGTTTAGAAGAATCCTTAGAGTTCACTTTGCTAATAATCTTGGCTGCATTTTTGACGAGGTGAGGGAGACAGCTCTATCATTCCTAACAGAAATACCAGAATACTGCTTAATGTGTAATGACATAACTGAGATCATTCAAGATTCACTGATTAATGATATTAGTGCTATTTCATAAGTTGACCCATGGAACTTATATATTGCTTAAATATATTTAAAAAATAAAACAAAAAAAAAATAAGAACAACAGCAAAAGTGTTTTTGCTCAAAATCATACCAAACCATGAAGACTCTTTTCAGAAAAAAAAAAAAAAAAAGAACATGAAATTATTGTGTCATGACTGTCCTGTGTCAAATGACTACAAGATTTAGAATCAACATGAAAATAAACATTTTGGTGTGTCCATAAATGGATTTCTAGAAACAGTTAACAGGACAGGGAGAGTAACCCTGAAAATGGGTTACAAAACTCAAAAGGTAGGGATATTTGGCTGTATAAAGGATGAAAGTAATTTGAGATCCCACATTCATCTCTCTGCTTTCTGACTATGGTCTATGACCAGATACCAGAAGTTACTTTTGCCATGCCTTATCTCCCTTCAGTGATGAACTATGCCCGTGAATTGTAAGCTAAAATAAATCCATTCTTGTAAGTTGTGTTTCTTTAAGTATTTTGTGACAGCAATGAAATTAAAGTAACATGAACACATTCCCCTTCTTTCACTAGCTATAATATTTTGTGAGTAAGCATATGAGATTACACAACTTTGCTCATTCTGGGTTTCTTCATGAATCTAAAATAGACAAATGCATACAAAATAACCAATAATTCAATAAGCAATTGCTTTTGGATAGGTGAATGCCCAATCATATGCAGTCTGTCATAAAAATATAAAATGTTATTCAAATACATGAATTTATAAAGAACCTTAAAAAAATTAAAAGTCATAAGAATCTTATATCTAGCAAATTTAAATCCTAAGACACTTTTTGTTCACTTTTACAATGCTTCTTATTTGTGTGCTGTCAATATTCAGAATTATCAGTTGAAATGAAAATAGCTATCTTTCAGATACACTGTGCTTGTAGGGTATAATCAGTTAATCATTCAGACATTTAAGAAATAGTAAGGTTGGAACATTCTGTTCCCTTTGTGGGTTTATTACAATAAGTTTGTGACTTTATTTTTACCTAGTCTTAGGCAATCAATTTCATTTTGCTTTGAGTCTTGGTACCTTGTTTAAACTTTAAGTGCTAAGCTGTGGTTTAAGTGAACAATGATTAATTTATACATAGATGAATAGAATGGGTGTTGGTTATACAAAAAAAATATTGAGTTTTAAGCCTTGAGTAATGGATTACACTTAGATTTTTCTTCTTGATTGCATAATTCTTTGTCATTTTATTCAGTGAATAGGTTTATTTGCTTCAGTAGTAATTGCTAAGTCAAACATTTTTAGATATTGAAGTCAGTGGTCCTGATTACCCAGCATTACATGAGCATTGTCCTTGGCTTCTTGCTTAATGATCAAGTTTTCTGACTGTTGCACCAAAAATGACCATTGTCCATGCATATGTAATGATAAGAAAGTTTCCAAGTGACACTGAAAAAAATCATCTTTAACCATTGTTTCTGAGAGACTATGCTGGAATGTGAGGACCAGTAGTAATTCATGAACAGCAAATATCTTCATCTAAGAAAGGATTGATAGAGATTGCTGTGGATTAGAAGATGTATAATCTGCCTTAAACTGTTTTGTTGTTGACGTTTGACTTGTTTCTTCTTTGTCTGTTAGAGCCCTGAACATGGAAAAAAATAAAAATAACAAAAACTGTTTGTTGTTTGAGTTAATAGTACTCTGCCAACTGGGAAATTTCCAACCTCATATTAGTGTTACTCAGTCTGTTTTTCCAATTTTGCATGATTCGGTTTTACTTTTCATGATGAACGTGATTTTAAGGATAATTTTATTATCACAGCATTCAGTGCAAATAATGGAATCCTATAAGTACAGATTGTGACATCCCTAATTAGGAGTTATTATTTAAGAAATCTCATTATGATCTGATTTAAGAAGCATAATTGCACTTCTTAAACTCTGAAGGTCTTCTCAGTTTGGTAAACTTTTTATTAAATAAATGAGATAGAATATGAAATAAAAGAATGTAAAATAAAATAAAAAATTTAGATTTGTAGTCGAAAGCAAACTAGATTTGCAGTAACTAATGAATTGTTTTCCTTGTTTTAACTGTTAGTATAGGAATTAAAAAGCCAGCAGAAACTATCTTTAGAGCAGCCAATATCTCTTTCATGGCTCTGATTTAATTTTCTCCTACTGAAATGATAATACAGATAGTTCTTAAATTTTATAGATTGAAGTTAGGCCTTATTATGATTCTATGATGAAAAGAGTTATTTGTGTCCACAAAAGCCAGAAACTAAAGGTTTCTTTTAATTACCAATAGTATTTTAAGTTTAAAAATTTGTATTTAATATGAGAAAGCATTTCCAAACTGGATTCTTTGCTTTGATAATTAGAACAGGAATATACGTGTGTAGTGTTTATCCATGAGAACGTTTGACCAAAAGCACTTAAGTAAAACGTGTTATTCCTCTAAACTAATGAATGAAATCTAACATAAATTATCTGTCTATTATATTAATGTATGCATGTATGTATTTTTATATTATAAGCATTAGAAATACATCAAAGAAATCATCTGAAATCTCTATATTTGTCTTTTCTTGCCTGTGAAATCATATAAGTGATATTTAGATTTTAATTAGACCTTACTACTTCATGAACCAATTTGCCTTAATATGTGCATTTATTTAATGCATATATATTCATACTACTAGAATAATTAATGTCATGCTTTATGTAACAGTATAGGAAACTAAAGTGCCCTGTAACAGCATACTGATCATAGAGATTGAACTTTTAAGCTTTCAAAATACTATTTAGGCTACAATTTATTTTTATGGCAACATATGAATATTCTTAGATGCAAGATAATACATGATATGAACTATGAAAAGTTCCTAGAAATTAATTTTGGCAGTAAAATCTTTTGATAATTATAATTTTTAAGTCCTGTTATTTAATTGCACTTTCATCTACTTATATGTAGCATTTAATGCAGGAAATCTTCTAGCTATCTAGAAAGAAAATGTGTATTTCTTCATTTCTATGGACTATTTTTCCAAAATATACAAAGTTTGTTTACACTTTCACAAAGGATTTTAAGTGAAGGTTAAATTTAAAGTTTACTTTCAATAATCGTGCTGTTGTAAAGTTCTTTTTGACTAGTGCCTCTCTCATCCCACCTTCTCCCCACACCTGATCTCCTGCCCAGTTCCCTGACTCCATCCTCCTTAGTGGACTATTTAGTTTCCCCTTTTGACTAAGATTCTCACATCCTCCCATAGGAATTCCTTATTTCCAGTTTCCTTGAGTCTGTGGATTTATAGCATAGTTGTCCTGCACTTCATGACTAATGTCAATTTGTAAGTGACTACATACCATAGGTGTCTTCGCGGCTCTGTGTTGCCTCACTTATGATGATATTCTCAAGTTCCATCAATTTGCCTGCAAATGTCATGATGTCTTTGTTTTTAATAGCTGAGTAGTATCCCATCTTGTAGACATACTCCATGATCTTTATCCATTCTTCAGTTGAGGGACATTTACATTGTTTCCCATTTCTGACTATTACAGGCGAAGCTGCTATGAACATGTTGGAGCAAGAGTTACTGTGGTATAGTGGGGGTATATTTTGGGTACATATCCAGAAGTGGTATAGCTGGGTCTTTAGGTAGAGCTATTCCCATTTTCTGAGAATCTACAAAATTGATTTCCAAAGTTCCTGCCCAAATTTGCACTCCAGTCAGCAATGTAGGAGAGTTCCCTTTGCTCAACATCCGCATCAACATGTGCTCTCACTTGAGTATTTAATCTTTGCCATTCTGATAGGCGTAGGATGGAATGTCAGAATCATTTTGATCTGCGTTTCCCTGATGACTAAAGACATTGAACCATTTCTGATTCCCCTGTTGAGAATCCTCACTTTAGCTCTGTATCCCAGTTTAATTTAGTGTATTGGATTATTGTTTTATAGTTTCTTGAGTTCTTTAGAAATTTTGGATATTGACCTTCTTTTGGATGCAGGGTTGGTGAATATCCACCCTGAATCTGTAGGCTGCTGTTCTGTCATATACATTTACAGCATCATATACCTTACAAGAGCTTCTAAATTTCATGAGGTCCCATCTATCAATTTTTGATCTTAGAGCCTGAGCTTTAAGATCTGGTGTTCTCTTCTGAAAGTTGTCGTCAGACCCAATGAGTTCAAGGCTATTCCCCATTTCCTTTCTATTAGATATAGTGTATCTCGTTTTGCATTGAGGTCTCTGGTCCACCTTGACTTGAGTTCGGTTCAGATATGGGTCTATTTGCACTCTTGTACATGCTAACATCCAAATATAACACCACCATTTGCTGAAGATACATTTATTTATTTATTTATTTATTTATTTATTTATTTATTTATTCTTTAACCATTTTTACAGTCCAGAATTCATCCCCCACCTGGTCTGCCTCCTAACAGCTCCCTATCCTATACCTTCCCACCCTGTCTCTAAGACAATGTCCCTACCCATCGACTCCAAACCCACCAGGACTACCTACTTCCTGGGAAATCAAGTCTCTTGAGTGTTAGGTGCTTCTTCTTTCACTGAGGCCTCTTATCAGCTGGTGTATGCTGTCTGGTTGGTGGCTCAGTATCAGAGAGGTCTCAGGGTTTCAGGTCAGTTGAGACTTCTGATCTTCCCATGGGGCCAACCCTTCTTCTCAGCTTCTTCTAGCTTTTCCCCAGTTCAACTATAGGCTTTTCATCTTCAGTCAATTGGTTGGGTGCTAGTATCTGAATCTGACTCTTATAGCTGCTTTTTTAGCTTCTTAGAAGGCAGCCTCCCCTTTAGCTGGATCCCAACTTGGGCCTATCCCTGGACCTACTTTTTCTCATGCACTTCTTCAATTTTGTCCCTGGAGTTCCTTCAGACAGGAGCAATTCTGGTTCAGAGCTTATGACTGTGGGATGGCAACTGCATCCTTTTACTTGATTTCCTGTCTTTCTAGTGGAGGTGGACTTTACAAATTCCTGCTCTCCACTGTAGGGCATTTCATCTGAGGTTCCTTCCTTTGAGTTCTAAGACTCTTACCTTCCAGGTCTCTGGTACGTTCTAGATGGTACCCTCCACCTCCTACCTCCTAAGATTGCCTGTTTCCATTCTTTCTGCTGGCCCTTAAGGCTTCAGTCCTGTTCCTTCCAAATACCAAATCATGTTCTCACCTTTCCTTACCTGTCCACTCTCTCATTCATATCTCTCCCTCCCACATGATTGATTTCTCCCCCCTCCCATGTGAGATTGAGGCATCCTCAATTGAGTCTTTTGGTTTGTTAACCTTCTTGAGTCCTGTGGGTTGTGTCTTTGGTATTCTGTAAATTTTTAGCTAATATGCACTTGTTAGTGAGTGAATAGCATGCATCTCCTTTTGGGTCTGAATTTCCTCAATCAGGATGATATTTTCTAGTAACATCCATTTGCCTACAAAATCCATGATGTCCTCCTTCTTAATAGCTGAGTAGTATTCCATTATGTAAATGAATGTATGATTTTGCCTTCTTTGTCAAAAATCAAGTGTTTATGGGTATGCAAGGTTTGTTTTCAGCATCTTCAATTCAATTCCTTTCATCAACCTGTCTGTTTTTATAACACCATAAAGTTTTTATTACTATTCCAGCTTAAGGCTAGAAATGTTGATTACCTCTAGTTCTTTTATTATTCAGAATTTTTTTAGCTATCCTTTTTTTTTTTTGTATGAAATTGGGAAATGGTCTTTCAAGTTGTGTAGAGAATTGTGTGTGAAATTCATGAGGATTGCATTTAATCCATAGATTGTTTTTGGTAAAATGGCCATTTTCACTATGTTTATACTACTGATTCATGAGCATGGGGAATCTTTCTATCTTCTAATGTCTTTCTCAATATCTTCCCTTAAGGACTTGATGATCTTGCCATACAGGTCTTTTATTTACTTGGTTAAAGTTACACCAAAATATTATATATTATCCATGGCTAATGTAATATGTGTTGTTTCCATAATTTCTTTCTCAGCCCAATTATCATTTATTTAAAGGAGGGCTACTGACATATATGAGTTAATTTTGTATCCAGAAACTTTGCTGAAGGCATTTATTATCTGTAAAAGTCTCTGCTAGAATTTTGGTAGTCAATTATGTAAACTGTCATATCATAACCTACAAATAGAAAACTTTGAAATCTTTCTTTCCTATTTGTATCCCCTTGATCTGTGTTAGTCGTACTTTTTCTTTAGCTAGAACTTCAGTTTCTATACTGAATAGATAGAGAAAACTTGGGTAACCTTGTCTTGTCCCATATTTTAATAGAATTGCCTTAATTACATTTAATTTGATGTTGGCTTGCCATATATTGATTTTTTTTTTATGATTAGGCATGGACCTTGTATTCCTGATCTGTCTAAGACAAGAAAGTATATTAGATTTTGTCAAAGAATTTTTCAGCATCTACTAAGATGATGATGTGATTTTTTTCTTTGAGTTGTTTAAATTGTGGATTATGTTGATGGATTTTTATATATCAAATCATCCTGAATTCCTGGGATGATGCCTACTTGTTCATGGTGAATGATGTTTTGATGTTTTGATGTTTTGATGTACTGGATTTGTTTTTGAGTATTTTCTTGAGTAACTTGCATCAATGTTCATAAGAGGAATAGGTCTGAAATCCTCTTTCTTTGTTGAGTCTCACCAGACTTACCCAGCATGGTCTAACTTTTGGCTCTGGGTCTTTGAATATATTTCAGTCAGTTGCTGGGTTGAGCCTCTCAGAGAACAGTTATGCTAACCTCTTCTCTGTGAATCCAGGATGACAGATAAAAACATAGCCTGAGGCTACAAGGTAGTTGAAGGAGGAATACAGGCCTGCAATATGTCATTACTGATCCTATGGGAAATGTTTAGTACGTTCCTCCTCAAATTGGCAGTGGTTACTATTGCATTCTTTTATGACCTTCTTACACAGAAAACCTATGCATCCATGCCAGCAATGACTAATAGAACTATCATTAGAGTCTTCCCATGTTGTATCATTGTGACAAGGCTTTGACCAACAAAGAGACATAAAAGTTTCATAGTGTGCCCCTGCATATCCACTATCCATGCAGTCACATTCTGAGACCAAACACTTACAGAAACTAGCGCAATGACCAACTATTGACTGGCCCAAGCTGAGATCCATCACATGGGCATGAATTAATCACAGATACTATTAATGATATTTTCTTATGCTTTCAGACAGGAGCTTTGCATAACTATTCCCTAAAATGTTATGCAATGGAAACAGACTCAGAGACCCATACTGAAATATTGGACCAAACTTCAGAAGTCTGGTTGAAGACTTGAAGGAAAAATTGAGGAACAGATAGGGGAGAGGAATTCCACAAGAAGACCAACATTGCCAACAAATCTAGACCCTTGGGGCCTACCAGAGACTGGAGCACCAAACAACATGGAAGGGATGTATGTAGGACCCATGCACATATGTAGTAGATGAGCATTTTTGTCTTCATGCAAGCTTTCAACAACTGGAGTGAAGGCTTACCTTGTTCAGTTGCCTGCCTGTGGATGCTGCTCTTTGATCTTGGCTGTTTTGTCTGGCATCAGTGGGAATGCAAGTGCCTAGTCCTGGAGTGACTTGAGATGCCAGGATTCATTTTACAATAAAAATAATATCAGGTGTTGCTTAAATTCTTTCCAAAACAATTCTATACACAAAGGTTTTCCACAAAACAACAATTGTTGCTTTGATATAGCCAATAATTTGAACAAAGACTGTGAAGATCTGAAAGACCCTTGCTTCTGAAGTTCCTGCCAACAAATTTCCACTTGTGTAGTACCCTAGGAGAAAAGGCCTTCCTGTGCCAGTGTCCTCCTGAGTACTGTGGACTGACCTGTGCAACATCCACTGATTCATTTGGAAACAATGCCTGCCAACATGGAGGGACCAGTGTTAGCATTCTGTCTAAACTCCACCCCTACAGTTACCTGGCAACAGCCAGGTATGCCTGGTTCACTATAAAAGGGTATGCTTGCTCGCTCCTCTCTCTCTTGATCTCTTGCCTCTTGCTTCTCTCTGTCCCCTAGCCTCTTCCCCCTTCCCCTCCCCCTCTCTCCATGTACTCATGGCTGGACTTTACTTCTCTCTCTCTCTCTCTCTCTCTCTCTCTCTCTCTCTCTCTCTCTCTCTCCTTTCCCCTCCCT
>JANHMN010000011.1:50011923-50071170 GCA_030674055.1 Rhabdomys pumilio
CTCCCTCCCTCCCTCCCTCCCTCCCTCCCTCCCTCCCTCCCTCCCTCTTTCTGCCTCTTATACCCTCCTGGCTCCCCTCTCCATGCCCTGAATAAACACTATTCTATACTATACTGATGTGTGGATGATCCCCAGGGGGAAGGGATGCTTCCTAGGCATGGGCCTACTTCTTTCCAAGGGAAGACATCCCTTCCCCCTTCTCCCATACCTCTACATACACCCATAGAACTTATTCTCTTTATCTCTTTATCTTTTTAATAGTGCCAGACTCAGATGTAGAAATCTGCAGGTTTGCATCATATCAGCTACCTATTTGGGACTAATAATTACCCCAACCCATAAGGCTATTACCTTAGATAGAAAGAATCTGATTCAGTCTCTAACTGTTCCTTCTACAAAGGAAGAGATTATATCATTCTTAGGAATGGCTAGCTTTTTTGCCTTCCTGGGTTCCTGGGTTCCTTACTTTTCCTTACTTCCCCCTTATATGAAGCAGAATTAGGCTCAACCCACGAATCTCTTCTCAAACCTCTTACCAAGCCCTTTCAAAATCTTCAACAGACTCTCTTTAAGGCCCCAGCCTTGCATCTCCCTGACCTGACTCATCTTTTATCCCTCTACTTAACTGAAAAGGAGGGATTTGCCTTTGAAGTCTTAAGTCACAAACTGGGACCATCTTTTGCACCTGTTTCATACTTGTCAAAAAGTCTACATCTAAGCATCCAGGGATGGGCACCTTGTATCCATACCTTAGCATCTGCTGAACTCCTTATTGAAGAGTCAAAGAAACTCAACTTGGGATCGCCCATAACTGCCTTCTCTTCTCACAATCTGTCACAACTCCTAACTTATAAAAGCTTACAGACTCTGACTCCCTCCAGGGTTCTTTAATAAAAGAACCAGGTAGCTCTAATAAAAGACTCCATCCTCTCCTTTCAATCATGCCCACCTCTTAATATTTACAATATTCTTCCTAGACCTAATACTAACTACTCCCTATCTCACTCCTGCACTGAAACTTTAGAGGAACTATTACCTCATCCTTCATACATATAAGAGGACATATTGCCTCAAGTCATCAATACCTGGTATAAAATCAGAAGCTCCTTCCTACATGAAGGGGCCAGGAAAGCTGGCTATCCCAAAGTGTCATACACTGAGGTGGTGGAGGCACAAGCCCTTCCTGCTCATACCACCAACCAACAGGCTGAACTAATAGCCCTTACCTGTGCCTTCCAGCTGGCACAGGAACAACGCCTCAACATCTACACAGATTCCAAATATGCTTTCCATATCTTCCTGTCCAACATTGCTATCTGGAAGGAGTGAGGGTTACTTACCACAAAAGGAGGATCAGTAACTAATGCAAACCAAATTATAGCCATGCTAAAGGCTTCCCATCTCCCCATAACTATTGGAATTGTCCACTGCAGATCCCACTGGATGGATGACTCTATTGTCTCCAAGGGAAACAACTGAGACAGTTAGAGCTTGGGCCCTTAGGGGCCTAAACTCATATCACCCTCTCTAGGATATTCTTACACTTCAACCCACATCCCCAGCTACACCCCCTGACACTCATCAAATTCTGACCTATCTTCACCAACTCTTTCATCCTAACAGCCAAGTTCTGTCTTATTTTGTTGAGACCCACCTAGAGCCTACTCCTGAGGACTTAAGTTTCTTAAAATCTATCACTGCTTCTTGCAAAATCTGTCAAAATCAGAATCCAACTCAAGATATTGTAGCACCCCTTTTCCTATCCGTTAGGCTAAAGGTTCCCTTCCTTAAACTGACTGGCAACTTGACTTTACCCACATGCCCACTGTAGAATGTGCCAAGTACCTTCTGGTCTTGGTGGACACCTTCTCAGACTGGATAGAAGCTTTTCCCACAACTAACAAAAGGGCTCTGATCTCCTCCTCTAACATATTAAAACACCCGCCAGGCCCCATTTGGTGTCCCAGCTTCACTCCAGTCAGACAATGGTCCTGAATTTACTTTCCAGATTTCTCAAATTTTATCTAAGGCCCTAGACATCCTTTGGCATTTTCACATTCCCTACGACTCTCAATCTTCAGGTAAGGTAGAAAGAACTAACAGCTCTTTAAAAACCACTCTTGTAAAGTTGTCAAAGGAACTTCATCATGACTGGGTAAAACAACTACCTCTGGCTTTTTTCAGGCTACAAGCTCTCCCCAAGTGGCCTCTCCTCGTCTCACCCTTTGAACTCATGTATGGACATCCAGTTCTAACTCCTGGTCTTTCACTTAAACGCTTTCCCCTCCCAGACCATCTATTCACCACATTACTTTGTCACCTCTATTCTCTGTTATGGAGCATTGCTGACCACCACCTACCTAGACCACACACTATATCCTGTCTACTGCCTGTCAACATTAGAGACCAAGTCCTTCTCTCCCCTCCAGATCATCAGCCATCACCCCTCTCTCCCAAATGGCAGGGCCTTTTAAGGTAATTTTTGTGACCCCTACAGCTGCTAAACTTGAGGGACTCTCTCATTGGGTCAACCTTTCTCACCTCAAGCCTTTCATCCCTCCACCTAAAATCGATACTTCTTCATACACATGGACCCTATCAGGGCCATGCTCTGTTAAGCTCCAGAGGATGTCGAGATAACTCACCTTGTTCTCAATCCTAGAAAATGAGACTCCACTCTGGCAAGCAAGCTCAACCTCACTGGAGTAGATATGGATTTCTTGTCTTTCCCTTGCTGCTTGTTTCCATCCAGGTCAGCCCTTACATTTGGAGGTTCAAGGTTCAAGAGACCCCCACAGATAACAGTCTTTTCAAAGAAAATCAAGAAACTGCCCCATAGCTGGATGCCAAGAACCAATCCAAATTGCTATCATCCCTATATCTGTTGTCCCATCTAAATATTATGTTCTCAATACTTGCTTTCTCTTTGATCAGATAGAAGTATATTGTAGAAACTGGCCAGACAATTATGGGGGCTGCCCATATTGGTCTTGTCAGATACATATGCTAGGATCGCAGACTAATCATTTCTTCTACCAGCATTGTAAGACACTCTTTTCTACATACAACAGCCATGGGATTCCAGCTGTGGTGCTTCAGAACCAGCAGGGACTAGATGTCCTGACAGCTAAAGAAGGTGGTCTTCACTGGTTCCTCCAGAAAGAATGCTGTTTTTAGGGAACTTCCTATTACAGGATTACTAGCCTCTGTCCACAAAGGAATCTGATACACGCATCTACCAAGTGTACCCAGATGGTAAAAGCCAACTACACCCTAAAATGGACTATGCCCCTAACCAGAACAAGTAGTTTAAGAGATATGGCACCCTGACTCCCCTTTCACCATTGGCTTCTCCTTCCTTTTATCTTCTCTGTATAATAAGAAAAAAGAGATGTATATTGGTATCTGGCTCTTATTCCAGTGACATCACATCTAGGCTACCCCCCCTTCATTGCCGATGCAACCGCCATACATTTCCAGAATCCACCCGGCAACCTCCCACCCTTACCTGCAAGAGGCTACTTCACTGCCCATATAAAACAGGCAGAACCCCCTGACCTTGCTCTCTTCTCCCCCCCCCCACCTTTGCTCTATCTCCTGAATAAACCCCACTTGGAACCATCTTGTCTGGTATGGTCTGTTCTTAAGTCCACCAATGTATATCAGCTGGGCATAAAGAACCTGAGCACCTGTCTACATCTGCCCTGTTGGATATGATGGACAGTTTTGTGAGACAGATCACAATGAATGCAATTCCAGCCTTTGTCACAAATGGAACAGGTGTCATGATGCAATCAATGGCTACTCCTGTTTCAGTGTGTCTGGATCCCGAGGCAGGCATTGTGACTTGGAAATGGATCCCTACATGGATGAGACAGTATGCCTCAATGAAATAGGAAAACACACATATTTCTCTCCTCAAGATGATTCTGTTCTGAACTCTGAGTTGGAAATTGAAGAATGTTGATCCAAGGTTTATCCACATGGTGTCGTCACCTCTCAGGATGCTCTTGGGCTTTGTCTTAATATTTCCACTGCTGTGAAAAGACACCATGACCTTTAATAAAGGACATTTTAATTGGGGTAGCTTACAGCCCCAGAGCTTCCATTATCATCAAGGCAGGAAGAATGGCAGTGTCCAGGCAGACCTGGTGCTGGGGAAGGAGCTGAGAGTTCTACATCTTGTCCCATAGAAAACAGGACAAAGAGTGTCTCCCACCTAGTTAGGGGAAAGTTTAAAAGCCTACCCCCACAGTGACAAACTTTCTCCAACAAGGCCAGATCTATTAAACAAGGCCAAACCTCTCAGTAGTGTCATTCCTTAGGTCAAGCATATTTAAACCAACATAGGCTTACTTCTCTGTGGCTAGAGAGTAGATTACTTGGAGATCACTGTGCCACTTAGATCAAGTACCACTCACCTGTGTCTCCATGGAGGTCGATGAAGGGAACAACTACAACTGTGAGTGCATGAGTGGAGAATGCACAGGGACACAATGTGAGACTTTGATGCCTATTTATAACCTATTAATTCATTTAAATCTATGAAACAATTAGTATAATATGAGATAATCTTATACTTTAAGTTGACATTTAAATTTTACACTATATAATTAAAGATAGTAAGCATTAATTAAATATTTATATTTATTGTTTATGTCCTATAGAAGTATTATTTCAATAGTGTAAGATGAAATATTATATAAAAAATGTGATGATAGATCCAAATCTTATAACTTAATTTTGTTTAAATTTTGATGAAATACATATGTTTTTAGTGATATTTTCTTTTAAAATATTAATTTAAAACATATTCATGAGCTGGCATTAGTCTTATATAATGTTATTTGTTATTTCTATTATTGATAATTAAGACCCTGCCCACGTAAAGTACTTTATAAACCTGTCCAATGCATTTATTGTTAGCTAAATTTCTGACTTACTTTGATTTTGAGACACACTATCTGTATGTTTTCCAGGAGGGGCTTGAACTCTTAATTCTTTTGGCTTAGCTTTATGAGTTCTGGGATTTCAGTCATGTTTCATGAAGCTCAGCTGTAAAGAGAAACTTGAATCTGTGTTTTGTTCATTATTTGTGTGTTCAATTTAAAATATCTATTTTACAATAACTCTGCAAATGGTTTTCTTAATATGTATTTCTAATTAATGCATTTTAAATTTATGATCTGTAGGAAAAAAATATAAAAACGGCTGGGGAACCTTAGAGTCTTTCATGCCATGCTGTGTGTAGTTGGCTGAGAACGCCCTGGGTTCCTCTAGCTGGAAGTTAGGGCCGGCTATTCACCATGGTTCCTCACAGTGCAGCCCCAACACATGAGGAAGTCCTTGTGTGTCCAAAACCGGTTTATAGGCATGGCGGATGATGGATGGATCTGGATGTGCTCCCCCCTCCCCCACAAAACCCAGGGCGGATCTGAGTTAAATAGGGAGGGGAAGAAGGGAGAGAGACTGGGAGGAATGCTTAATCTGGCTCCACCTTCTGGCCTTCAGGTACCTCATTAGTATGTAAATCTCTCCAGGGCCTGGGGGCTGTTTATCATGCCCTCCACCTGTGGATGTAACTGAAAGGTGAAGGTGGAATGGAGATTAGACCTCACATCAGGCTCGACAATGATCTATGTATTAATTGTCTCTATACATAATTATAGCAGCTATTGACACCTTCACAAATGCAGTGACTTTTCTTAATTTTGATCCTTTATTTCCATATATATTACTTTTGCCTGAGTGACACTACAACTCTTATTTTCTTAAATAAACAATTTTTGGTTAATAGTTATTAAGGAATAATGACATATTTTTAACATTTTCATTGCTTCAAATATTTCAAATAACAATAGAAAATTGTCTACTAGTAAAAATATGCAGTAACATAATATCTTGGAATTTATTATATATATTACATAATTTACATATTATATAAACTATATAATGTAAACTATGTTATATAAACTATACATATAGTTTATACAGTTTTGTATATGTGTGTGTGTGTGTGTGTGTGTGTGTGTGCGCGTGCGTGTGTGCATGTGTGTGGTTATAGCTTTGTATGTATGTATATAAAGATTCCTGAGGAATAAACAATGTCTCCTCACTTCGGATAGATCACCAATGAGAAAATAAAGAAACTATGACATTTAGTTCTAGCATGGTAAAGAACTGAGCATAAGTAGGTTTGCATTCAATAGCATGGGTGAGGGGTTACTTATAGGAATATGAGAAATGTAAGCTACTGCTTAGCTATGTCAGTCTTGCTAGCTGCTGTTAATTACTTACATATTCAAGTGAGGAAAAAGGACCTTGTGAGTCCACCTAGAGAATAAGTGGATACGCTATCATCCAGGGAGAGAGTCCCATGCATTCAAAGCAGCTACTGAGAGAGCAAGAGAAAACTGGCCATGCCAGTGATTCCTTACATGTTATTTCTTATAACTGTTGAATATTTAAATCTTTAGTTCACATTCTCATTGTTTTTATCTTTGTATATCCTTACTGTGTTTTTCCTATAAGGGTTACAGACACTCCAACCTGAGTATAAGAATGGAACAAAGCATCTAACACAAAAAGAAAAAAAAAAACCCACATTTGGAAAGAGAGTCAATATTTAGGTGGTTGATAGTGAAAGTAAACAGCTTCATTCTGATAAGGCTTATGAATAAAATTCCAAATCTTTTAAATTTTTTCTCATGAACAATGCTGAAAGGAAACATATATATTGGTTGATTTTTTTTTTTTATTTTTATTGTCATTGCAAATAGTACTGATGTTACAATGTGAGATTTTCTGGTTGTATTTTGAAAAAATATAATCAATCAGAATAATTTGTTTTGAAACGTTTCATTTTAGATTAGAATTATCATTTAGAATATAACATCTTAGTTATACTTTACATACAAATATGTAGTCATATTAGTAAAATTTCAAGTATGAAATTGTGGCCCGCGCAATCGTCTCACCAGCAAGAATGCACACGGGCACCAGGATCCTTCTGCAGCAAGCATTTATTGCCATGTGAGGAGGAGAAGAGAGCGACCCAAGATGGCGCTGCTTTATAAACACCCTAGAGTGGCGTGGACATATTTGATTGGCTGCTTGCTCAAAACCCCATATGACACCCCGGGTTGGGTGGTGATTTGGCGCGCTTTCACCACTTGCACATGCGCAATTTTACTTGTTTACCCATGAGTGCCAGGTGCCAGCGCCATGTTGCAATGGTGAATGCTGTCACCACTCACCGCGGCTTTCCACAGAAATCAGCTACATCACTAAAAGCAGAAAGATGAAGCTGGTTACTACTCGTCACTATATGGCATTTTGTTAAAGGAGCCATAAGGATTGATATGAACACATTAGAAATGCTCATTTATCTGCTACCATTTCATAATATTTCATAATTAGAAATTATAGAACATTCTATACTAGGTCATTTGGTATCTTGGTTATGGTAAATTTATTTGAAAACTCTATATTCCTAAATTTTATTGATTAACTCTACCAAAAAAAACTAAGTTTCTAGCCAGAAATTTTCTAATGTAAAACATACAGAAAAATATACTATAACACAATGACTCTGTTTTCAAGATATTTTATTCTTTTGAAAAGTATTGTAAGCAATTATATTTTCCTGAATTCTTTCTTAGTAATTTTGTTGTTTTCATATAAAAAGGCAAATACTTTTTTATGTTTTTAATTTTGTACTTTGCTATACTGATAAATGTATTTATCAGCAATAGGAATTTGTTGGTAGGTCTTTAGAGTATGTTATGTGTAAAATTATATAATTTTCAACTAATTCTATTTTTATAGCTCCTTTTCATTTTGGTAACTTCACTCTTTCCTTTAAATGCATTCTTGCAGTATAAAAATTTTAGGTATCTTAAACAGGAGTGAGAAGAATAGGAAGCCTAGGCTATTAATGATTTGTGTGAAAAGAAATTGATGATTTCTGTACTAATTTTGTTGGCTATAGGAGGTTCCTGCATACTGTCTTTATTATGTTGAGTAATGTCTTTTATAGTCCCATTCTTTCAAATACTTTTATATTTAATATGTGTTGGATTTTGTCAAAGGACTTTCTACATCTAATGAGATGATTACGTGCTTTCTGATTTTTGTTCTGTTTGTGCATTTTACATTTATTAATATACCTTTGTTGAACCAACTCTGTATCTCAAGGATGAATCCTATTGACCATTGTGTATAGTGACCTAAAAGATTTAGCCAGAATGCAGACACACCCTGAATTACTGTTTGGTATGGCTGGAAGAAAAGCATATCCATAGTACACACTTTAATCTTTCACAATGAAGGTAAGGTGAGTTTACAGAAGGGGATCAATAGTATCTAAATTATGGGCAGACAATTTTTGCTGAATCAATGAAAGACTTGACAAAGGAGACAGAGATAGAATATACTCAACAGTACAGGAAAGAGAAGCTACTTAAGAGCAGGAAAAAACAGATGTGGAGTGTATAGGGTAGTTTTATTGGGACAGTTTTATAGAGATTCGTTTCAGAGAGAAGAAGCTTAGACACAGGTGAAAACAGACAGATAGAGCCTGAAAATGAGAATGAACTAGAGGTTAGAATATATTGGCAAAGTTAGTGTGAGTCCAAGCAGAGAAATTGAGGCAGAAGCTAAGAGAAAACAGAATGAGTCAGTCAGCTTGGACAGGAGTTTTGTGCAAGAAAAGCTGAGTCAAACTAGTAATCCATAGTTGAGAAAAACTAGAAAAGGTGAGCTTATTCACCAGTTAGCCACTGAGATGACAATAACATCTCAGGAAATAAAAGTTACTTTTAAGTCTAGCATCCTAAGTGATTGGATAAGGAGAAAGTCTACCTATATTGTGGAAAGAAGAAGACATCTGTCATAAACATTGCAGAGAACAGGAGATATCTGAAAGAAAGCTGCAGGGTAAAATTCTCCTGGGATCTTTTCTAGATTAAGAATCAGTACTTTGGCTGGCTGGTCACTGAGAGAGATTCCTGAGACTTGGGAGCTGTAGTAGCCTCTGTGACAATGACTCACAATAAGTCACCCCAAAAGAAAAATTTAATGTTATAATCTGCCCCTCCTCCCCAGCATAGCAATATCTGTTTCATTCAATGCTTGCCATGTATTTCATAATGTTGTTGTAACATGCCTGCCAGTCATTGACACAGAGAAGAGACTTGGATCAAGGATTTGCTGACTACATATCCTGTTTTGTTCTTTATCTTCTGAATAGTCAGTATGAGGTTTGCTAATCTTAAAAAATTCCACAAAGATTTACATAGGACTCATCAAATCAAAGATCAATATGAACTGTTATCTCTAAAATATCTTAAGTCAGAGTTGACCACTGAACAGCCTTCCTTGCACTCACATATGTGCTCACTATGTTTTCTATAGCTGACACTGAAGAATACTACTAGTAAGCCAAAAAGTTAAGATTGTAATATTGTTGCGCTGTATCTCAATGTCCTGAAATTTCCCTGTTTATCACCCATCCACCTTACTGAGGACCAATCAACCTAAAGTTTAGCTGATAATACTTTGCCTAGTTAACGAATTGCTAGCCTCTTTGTCCTTTAAGCTTTTGAACCTGCTTATTTTATTGTTGTTGGATTTTTTATTTGTTTGTTTGTTTTGTTGTCTTTTATTGGTTGCTTGTTTGGTTGGTTTTTGTTTTGTTTTGTTGTTGTATTTATTTTCTCTGAAAACATACCCTGAGAGCAGACTAGTCCCACAACTAGGTTTTCTTCTACGTGTGGACCTAGAAGTACAGTATTATGGTGTGTATTCAATAAACTATTCATGATTAACTGAGCTTGGTGTACTCATGGTTTGTGTGGGAATTTCTTGAATCCTAACATTTATATAAACAGACTCTTCTTAAAATAAAAAAAAAAAATGGATCTTAGGTTAGTAAAGGTCTTTGCAGAATCTTAACTGTCCTTGGATTGCCAGCCTGTTAATTTAATAACTCTGTCTGGGGGTCCATTTTTAGATTCAAACCATGTAATTGGCTGCCAACAGGTTGAAGTTGAAGAAAAGCTTTAACACTATGGGAGTAATAAAAGTATTCCCAGGAATAAATAGGCTAGGATAATCATGCTGTATATGACATTTTTGAAGCTTGACCAAAATAGAAATACTGATGTAAGGACACGGGTAATTTTATCTGCAGTATCTACCACATCAACACTCAGCAGAGCAGCATTCTTGAAATGTGTCAGCTCCCTATGTATCCTTAAAGCATCCCAAGAGTTGTTAGAATTATGCCAAATACACTTCATGTGTCATTAAACTTCTTCCTAATTATAATGACTACCACTATAAATTTTAGAACTAACATGAATCCAATGGTATTTGGCATGACACTCAAGATGGCACCTTACCCTTAAATTCTGAACCTCCTTCAAGTAATTTGAATAGGATAAAGAACATCAGTCTATTCTTAAAAAAAGCCTGTCTAAATCCTCTGGTATATGCAACACATTAGTAACAGTTTTTGCTAAATGATTAACAAAAGTAGCTGTCTTAACTTCTTGTGTCACAGCAATTGCAGAAGCAGTGGTGCTAGCAATTAATTTCATGATGGGTATGGAAGACATTTTTGTCAGAACAACCTAAGACAGGCTCAGTCTTGTTAAGGAAATGAAAAGGAGGGAGATGACGAGAGCCTTTGGGGCTGCTTTGCAAGAATCTGACATGGGCCAAGGACAAAGAAATGGGCTACTTGTCAGAAAAAATGA
Organism: Rhabdomys pumilio; assembly: GCA_030674055.1. Classification (NCBI taxonomy): domain Eukaryota; kingdom Metazoa; phylum Chordata; class Mammalia; order Rodentia; family Muridae; genus Rhabdomys; species Rhabdomys pumilio. Next base: position 50,022,684 of record JANHMN010000011.1, read on the forward strand.
CATTGGCTAAGGACAAGGAAGTAGACTTCAGGCAGAAATCTGACATCAGGCTAGAACAAAGAAGTAATCTCAGGCAGGAATCTAAATATTAGGATAGAACAAAGAAGTAATTCTAGATAGAAATCTAAATTTTAGGCTAGAACAAGGAAGTAGGCTTCAGACATAAAAATAACTTTGGGCTAGGACAGGGAAGTAGGCTCAGTTACTTTGGTCATCCTGATAAGCCCTTAGAAACAGTGATCATGCGAGTGTTCACGTTATTGGGTTTAATGCCTTGCTTTTTCTTTGACTATTTGTGTTTATTGTACTACTTGTTCCTTCAATATTTGCATCTATTATATTGCTAGACCCTCAACATAGAACTGACCTTAATACATGCATCTAATCAAAATGGTATAAAAGCATAAAGGAGGAGGGGAGATGGGACAGGGGAGGGAAATAGAGAAACAGAATGACATCTGTATTGTAAATAAAAAAATATCCAATAAAATAAATTTAAAAACATAAATAAAAAATAGAAAAATCTATTTCAGATCCATTCTGAATAAAAGAAACTTCCACATGAAGAGGATGATTCAAAGGAGGAAGAAATACAAAAGGACCCCAATACAGACCATCAAACTGGCTGTAAAGGACACATAATTTCTCAGAATGGCAAATTGGGAAACCTTGATTTTGAAATGGACATTTCTTGAATGACAGGTAGTTAGGACTGCATTATGAAGAATCACTACATCAATGAATCTTTAAAAGGACATTTTGACTACTAAATTGTAGGATTGATAATTGCTTCTGTTGTAAAAGTTAAACTGCATACAAATTTCAATGTAAACAGAAAAGAGGAAGATGTAGAGAAATTTTAATCCACCAACATTAGTGCTCTGACAAGAGATCACATCCAAAAACCTTCTAGGACTGTATGATCTGCCCAGAATACAGAGACACCTGAGATTGCAGTACTATCTTGCTGGAATACAGAAGTGTCCTTAGTATACACACAATTAAGTTAAGAGTAGTTTGTAGAAGGAAACATCCATGTCTCCTTTCATCCATGTTTGAAAGTAACACCTAATTGAGGGGCAGACAAAGTGATAAATCAGAGAAAGATTTGACAGAATGAGTTACAGATGGGATATGCTGAAATCACAGGAAAACAGCACAGGAAAAAGAAGCTACTTAAGATCAGCGAGGGAGAGAAATGGGATGGTGTATGTATATGTAAGTTTTGTTTGGACAGTTTTACAAACACTGGTTTCAGAGAGAAGCTAGACACAGGAGAAGGCAGAATGAGCCAGAGAAGGAGATGGAGCTAAAACATTAAAACACACTGGGAAAGTTATTATGAGGCCAACCAGAGTGTTTCAGGCAGAAGCCAAGAAAAACCAGATTGATTCAGTTACCTTGGAAGATTATATTGTATGGAGGCTGGAGGCTGAGCAGGTTAGAACAGAGAAAGAAATGCTATTGACTCAGCCCAAGTCTTACTTTTGCAAAGCTTGGGTATGGTTTTCATCTCATCCCTTCATCTGAGAAAATAAAAGCAACAGTTACAGTGGTAGATTCTTATTTTGATGAGTTCTTCAATTCTATTTACAAGTATTTTAGACATAAATTTTTTGAGGAGGGGTACTGGAAAATGATTATTATTTTATTTTTTCTTTAGAAAAATACCTTAGTTTTTTTAAAATTTAATAATACATTATGAAAATAACATGATGACTCATAAATTTAGGGTAATAACTGCCAACAAACTTGACAATCTAAATTAAATTTTCTTATACTTTTATTGTTTAAAAATATTTTTGAATATACTTTTTTAAATGATTCTTTTATTCTTTTTTATAGAATATTATATTTATACTTCAGGTTTATCCCTTTACACCATTCCCCTCACCACACAGGAACACCTTATCCCATCCCCTCTCCTCCTGCTTCTATGAGGGTGTTCCCTCACCTACCCCCCACTCCCACCTCCCACCCGCGAGTTCTCTCCCCCCACACACTAGGTGTTCAGACTTCATGGGACCAAGGATTTCCTCTCCATCCTATGCCCGACAAGGCCGTCCTCCCCTACATATACAACTGAAGTCATGGTTCCATCCCGATGTGCTCCCAGGCTGGTGGTTTAGACCCTGGGGAGCTCTGGTAGGTTGGTATTGTTGCTCTCCTCATGGGGCCACCAACCCTTTCAGCTCCTTCCATCTTCTCTCTAACTTCTCTACTGGGAACCCTTGATTTGATCAATGGTTAGCTGTGAGCATATGCCTCTGAATATATTGAAACAGAAGGAACACTATCCAATTCTTTCTATGAAGCTACAATTATGCTCATACCTAAACCTCACAAAGACCCAACATAAAAAGAGAACTACAGACCAATCTCTCTTATGCAAAAATACTCAATAAAATTCTCTCAAACCGAATTCAAGAACACAGCAAAAAAATCATCCATCATGATCAAGTAGGATTTATCCCAGGAATGCAGGGATGGTTCAATATTTGAAAATCCATCAATGTAATCCACTACACAAACAAACTCAAAGAAAAAAAACCACATGATCATCTCACTAGATGCTGAGAAAGCATTTGAAAAAATTCAACATCCCTTCATGTTAAAAGTACTGGAAAGATCAGGAATTCAAGGCCCATACCTAAACATAGTAAAAGCAATATACAGCAAGCCAGTAGCCAACATCAAACTAAATGGAGAGAAACTTGAAGCAATCCCACTAAGATCAGGGAATAGACAAGGTGTTAAATGATTCTTATCCCCAAGTCCTTCCATATTATATTCTCATCAAGACAAGCCCAACTATAACTTATTTCTGAAATAATGAGAGTTTTAAATATATATTTATCAGAAAAATTTTTTATATTTATGTATATTGTTGTATGATTTTCATTGAGTCTTTGTCTGGTTATGAAATGAGGGCTATGCTAACTTTGTAAAAGGAAATGGAGCCAGTTTCTCTCTTTCTGTTGTGTGGAATAGTTGCAAGACTATTGGTGTTAAATCTTTTATGGTCTTGGTGTAACTAGCCTCTAAATCGAGAAATTGGATTCGATATGATTTGTTGAAAAATATTCATTTCAGCAGTTATTTCAATAATTTTATATGTATACTAAAATTAGGCACTTCCTTTTAGTTTACTAAAGATATATCCTTATTAAAATATATGTATGTATATATGTATATATTATATGTATATATGAGTTTGTTTTATATTTTCCATTTTGGTAAATATTAATATTTTATGTTCTTCTAATGTTCTGTATTTCTTCAGTACCTGTTGCAGTATCTCCCTTTTGATTTCTAATTTTAGTAATTTGAATACTTTCTTTCAGTTACTTTAGTTAAGGTTTTATCAATATTGTAAACCTTTCAAATGTACAACCATGTGAAAAAGGTTAAATGAGATTATTAAAGAGCAACAATTCAACTAATAAATATTAGAGACTACTAATAAAATAACATGCTCAGAGGAGTTCTGGTCACACATCTACTTAGGAAATGTAGCTATTGGCAATTGTGACCTTAGGTGAGAGGGAAAGACAGTTTTACCTTAGAATGTAGTCCCTGGAATCATACTTTTGTGGAACTAAATACATTTAAAAACTATAAACCAAATTTGAAGAGTTTAAAATTATTTCAGTAACACAAAGTTGGATGAAAAGGAATGGGTAATATGTTTGGGAAGAGTTGGAGAAATTGAATGCATATAATCAAAATATGTAAGAACCTACCAAAAGACTAATAAAAGAATAATAAAATAGAGGAAATGTTTTTGAAAACTCATTTATTTTGATGAATGATTGTTTAACATCAAGAAACGGAGATCAGAACCAGGGCATCAAGGATTAAATAGAACTAAGGATAGGTAATTGAGAAATATTTAAAGCAGACATGATCTAGGTAAGCACAGGAATTTTATCAACATGTATATAAAACATGTTTGACATTTAACCATTTTCTGACAAAGGAAGAATCAATTAGAACTCTAATACAAAGCAGAAATTTAAACTTGTTGTAAGTGCTGAGTTTGAAAGTAAAAGAATACCATAGAGTAAAACAGTACTTTAGAGAAATGGGAATGTGCTATGAGGTCACTGCATAATTGGATTGTTTCACATATTAGAGCTGACAGAATCAAAGATGGATGGAAATCATTAGAAAAAAAACTCTCTTTGAGTTTTCCCAGGCACAAGAGCAAAGGGGACTTCTGTGTTTTTACAAGTAAACCCAACTTAAGATGTGAAACATATTCAATGGGTGTTTGCAAAGAAATTAGTAATTCCTGAAAGAAACTGTTGACATTGGATGACAAGGCTCATGAACAAGAAGACTTGAGTGCTGAGTTTCTCTGTAGTTGCTGCCATTCCCTACCATAAGTTAGAGAGGCCTGAAGCCTGAGAGTATCAACAGGCAACAGATGAGATAAATATAAAGCATCTCTCTCTCTCTCTCTCTCTCTCTCTCTCTCTCTCTCTCTCTAAATAAGGGAAAGCTAAAGGGGGCTTACAAGGATGGACTATACTTCTCCCAAAATTGTGCCTAGCTTTTGGAGGGTCTTCCCCACCTTCTTTTCTATTAGTTTCAGTGTATCTGGTTTTAAGTGAAGGTCTTTTATCCACTTGGATTTGAGCTTTGTACAAGGAGATATGAATGGATTGATTTGCATCCTTCTACGTGCTGACCTCCAGTTGAACCAGTACCATTTGCTGAAAATGCTGTCCTTTTTCCACTGGATGGTTTTAGCTTCTTTGTCAAAAATCAAATGATCATAGGTGTGTGGGCTCATTTCTGGATCTTCAGTTCTATTCCATTGATCTTCCTGCCTGTATCTGTACCAATACCATGCAGTTTTTTTTATTACTATTGCCCTGTAGTACAGTTTGAGGTCAAGGACGGTTTACTTTATACCACAATGTACATGATTTCTGCATAACTTCATAAAATGTGAAGAATGAAGGAGAAAGGAAAGATGAGTTGCATGTGAAGAAGAGTTGCCTATTGAAATGTTCACATTAATGTAACAGATTTTTTTTACTATAGTTTCAAATAGGATGGAACATGGCACTCACAAGTAAATGTTTCTACTATTCTCAAGCATTTTACCTCCTTCTTTTTAAATTAAGATATAAATTATGGTTAAAATAAAAAGATAATGCCTTAGACTTAATACTGAACATTTATATAAATGATTGACCATAAGGTAGCTATGTTTGTGTGTGTGTGTGTGTGTGTGCGCACGCACGTGCGTGTGTAAGTCTGGGTCTATATTCTTGGCATTTTGTAAATATAAATATACAAAATTTATCAGAATGTGAATGCACATGGTATGTGCTCTGGTGGGTGTGAGGTGGGTTGTCTTGTGTCAATCTGCTACATTTAATGTTTTATGATATATGGACTAATTATATTGCTGTTTCAAATTGTTCTAATCTTACTATGCTCAATAAATGTTTAGAAAAAAATTAAATGTTGCAAAATTGAGCTCACAAACTGTATTTTCTAATGTAAATATTTTTTGCTTATAAGTTGTATAAATATGTACAGTTTGTATTTCTTTCAATAAAAGTATAACAATTTCATACACAACACAAAAAATGTATGCACACATGTATAAACATGTAAAGTAGTTGGCATTTATTTATTTATTTGAATGTTTGTAGTATGCATTTACAAAGAAGTTTCAGGAAGTTTTTCAACTTCCTGAAAATAAGTTCCAGGTATTAGTTCAAATACACTGATAGATGAAATGTGACCTATTCTACATTCACTGTTTTGTACAAAAAGCTATTTTGAATACCTTCCCCTTCACTATTCATATGGATTTATAATATGTGTGTGGTCAACAATGATTTATTTCAGGGAAATTTAATGGTATAATAAATGATTCCTCAGAAGATACATGATAAAGCAGATTTTTACCTTATTTACAGCAGTTGATCTTTAAAATCATCAAAATAACACTAACAAACTAAGGCACGAAAGAATAGCCTACATCTTCAAGCAGGGTCATCTTCAAGCAGGGTTACTATGCCCAAAAGGAAGGTCCCCAACAGAAATCATTCTAAAAAACTGTACATGAAGCTTATAATAAACAACTAAAGACAGTCACAAATTTATTATGTTGAATTATATTTGATAAACTTTAATTTTGTAAAATTTTAGTGTCAGCAATAATATTCATTGAAATGATTTAAGTTATCCTTAATTATTTTAGAAATACTCTTTAAAACTCACCTGAGGGGCTCTGAAGATGGCTGAGCAGATAAGAGCACTGTCTACTATTCTAGAATGCCTTAATCAAATTCCCAGCAACCAAATGATGGCATAGAACCATCTTAGAGGCAGGTAGATCACTGAGCTCAAGGCCAGCCTGGTCTATAGAGCAAGTTCCAGGAAAACCAAGGCTATATAGAAAAACCTTGTCCTACAAAACAAAGAAAGAAAGAAACAACAACAGCAAAACAAAAAAACAAAACAAAACAAAAAGTATTTCAAGGACTACAGAGATAGATTAATTGTTATGAACAAAAGAGAACCTAGGTGCAATTACTCAAATCTACATGGCAACCTACAACTCCAGTTCCAGGGAATCAGATACTGTCTTCTGATTTTCACAGCCACCTAGCATGCACATGATGCACATACATACATGATGTGCAGGCAAATACCCCTAGAGCATAAATTAATAATATTTTTGAATAAAGCTCACTTTGAAAATATTTTATAAAAGAACAGTGTATTTCTAATAAAATAAGAAAATGTTAATAAAAGAAAACAAGCAGCTCAGTAGAATCATCACCTAAAAATAACAAGAGAGATAGGGAGAGAGGGAGGGAGAGAGACAGAGAGAGAGAGAGAGACAGAGAGAGAGAGAGAGTGAGAGAGAGAGACAGAGAGAGAGAGAGACAGAGAGAGAGAGAGAGAGACAGAGAGAGAGACTGCATGGTAGATTTCTGAGTTCTTGTACTTGCATAAAATGGTTACAAATACAATCCAATACAATCAAAATATATTTAAATTTAAATTTTTTTAAATAATAAAAATGTAATAAGGAGAGTTAATTGTGTATAGATTTGGCAGCTAGCATTTTCAACCAGAAAAACTAAAATATCATGAGAATTTCCAAAGAAACACACACATCACATACACCACCACCAACTTGCCCATATCAAACAGAGCATTGCTTTATGTCAGTGAGAATCTTTGCTCTTCCACAACACTGCCCTAATCCCATCACAAAAGAATACGATAAAAAATAGACCTATGATTGAAGATAAGTACTTTCAACACAAACCTGCACATGATAGCTGCAGTCAGAGTTCAAGAAATAAAAAATAAAGAGAAAGAAACAGAGAAGAATAGGAAGAAAAATGACAGATAAAAAGAATCATGACCCCATTTAGAGCTGCACACTAAAAGGCTTTAAGGATAAAACCAAGCCCTTCAAAACAGAAAGTTGCATTGGACCTATGTGGCATCACAAAGACAAGGATAAATAAAACTACCAAAAATGAGGTGCAAAGTTAAAGCATCACAGATCTTGTGTCCTTATTGGAATCAGGATGAAGAAAACACAATGAATGAAAGGTTCATGAAGCTAATAAAGTAGCTTAAAGCTGCAATGATAACTAAAGAAACAAACAAAAAAACCATGTTTTTTCTTTTTAAAAATTAATTTATTTATATCTCAATCACTACCCCACTCTCGGGCTTCCCCCTTACACCATCCATCCCTCTATCCCCCCTCCTCTTCTCCTCTGAAAAGGTAGGCTACCCTTGTGCATCCCCCGACTCTGGAACAGACCCTGGAACATAAAGTATCTGCAGGATTAGGCTCATCCTCTTCCACTGAGGGCAGACAAGACAAGTATGTTTGGAAATGGATACTACAGTCAGGCTATAGCTTTAAGTACAGCTCTTACTCCAGTTGTTGGAGGACCCACATGGAGACTGAACTGCATATCTGCTACAGATGTACCATGGATGCTCTTTGGCTGGTGGCTGCATATGTGTGTGTGTATGATCTTTGTTTGGTGACTCAGTCTCTGAAAGATCCCTGTAGTTCCAGTCAGTTGACTCTGTGTGTTCTCTGTGTGAATTTTCTTTCCTCTTTAGAGCCTTCTATCTTTCCCCCAGCTCTTCCATAAGAGTCCCAAACCTCTGACCAATGTTTGGCTGTGGGTATATGCATCTGCTTCACTTAGCTGCTGGGTAGAACCTCCCAGGGGACACTTTTGCTAGGGTACTGTCTGCAAGCATAGCAGAGTATCATTTGTAGTGTCAGAGATTGGTGGTATGGGTCTAAAGCTGGGCCTGTTATTGATTGGCCATTCAGTCAGTCTCTTAGTTGCTTTAATTAAAGAGAAAGTTAAAAAAAAACAAAACAAAACAAAACTGGACAATCAGGATATTATGGCCATATAAGGAAACAGCAATTTGACCCTTCCAGTCTGCTCTAGTGCTCTGAGCTGTTCTAGGGGGGGCAGCTCTTTATGCAATTCCCCCAAACACATAGGAGGCTAGATTCCCAGGAGCTCTAACACATCCAGGATCGTAGGTATTTATTATGGAGAAAAAGACATGTTTGTGGTTTTTCTGTAAGATGCTGAAGGAGTATGGTAGCTTTCAGAGTGTCGGGTGAGACATGCTAATGTCAGGACAAAGAATGATGCTGACATGTGAGCTTGCTGAGAGTCCTGAAAATAGTGACGGGGAAGCTGTGTTGGACATATGTTCCTGACCTACCTTTGCTTACCTATACCCCAGATGGGACAGGCTGCCTTGCTTCAAGTTTTTAGATCTTTTGGTGGGATAGAGAATCAAAAAGAGAAACTATAATGACTCTTGTATTTTTCTTAAATCTGAGCAGTTATTCAGAATCAATCAGGGACTGATCTAGAAATCAATCCAATATTGCGAGTAACAGTTTTCTATGGAAGGCTGGATCTGGGCATTTTTAGAGTCATATTTGGAAGTTAACTTCAGTTCTTTATGATGTTATGTTAGCAAGAGATAAAATTAGGACAGGATCTGGGTTTTAAACAAGTGTTAGTACATGTGTTAAGGCTCTTTTAATTGTCAAATTAAAATTACTTTTGTTATTTTCTACAGTACTTAATGTAAGTTGCATTGATTGTATGCTTTCTAATTGTATTAGTGTATTGAAATCTTGCACACTATTTTAATGTAGGTTTATCAACCAGCTGTTGTTTTATTGCCCTAAGTATCACAGAACATTTGTATACTGAGAAAAGCTTGCAGGTACTGAAAGAAGTGAGTCAGGCTTTAAGAAGAAGCAAGAAGGAAGTGGGCTTGATAATTGCTGGTATAACAGCTTTAATTACATTAATTGCTACCACCACTGCTTCTGCAATTGCTTTTACACAAGAAGTTAAAACAGCAATTTTTTTAATCATTTACCAAAAAAAAAACAAAAAACAAAAAACAAAAAACAAGTTACTAATGTGTTTAATATACAAGAGGATTTAGATAGGCATTTGGAAAAAAGGATTGATGCTGTTTATCCTATTCAAATTATTAGAAGGAGGTTCAGAGTTTAAGAGTAAGGAGCCATCATGAGTGTTATGCAAAATACCATTGCATGCATGTTAGTTCTAAACTTTACAGTGGTATTCGTTATAATTAGGAAAAAGTTTAAAGACACTTGCAGTGTATTTGGCATAATTCTAACACCTCTTTAGATTTTTAACTTTGCATAATGAGCTTATGAATTTAAAGAATGTTGCTCTGCTAAGTGTTGATGCAGCAAATACTGCTGATAAAATTACCCATGGCCTGCAGTCAGTATTTCTATTTTGGTCAAGCTTCAAGAATGGCATATATAGCTTGATCATGCTAGACACTTTTGTCTTGAGAATACTTTTATTCCTGCTCATAGTGTTAAAGCTTGTCTTTAGCAACTTCAACATGTTGGCAGCCAAAGTACATGGCTTGAACCTGAAAATGGGCCCCCAGAGAGAGTTATTTAATTAACAGGCTGGTAAGTCAAGGATGGGTAAAATTCTGCACAAAGTTTTAACAGCCTAAGACAGAAATGCATTGCTTTTGATAATGCATATTCCATGATGGATAAGGAAGGCATTCTTGCCAGAACAACCTAAGACAGGCTCAGTCTTGTATGTGAAATAGAAAAGGGGGGAGAGGCAGAAAACTTTTGAGGCTTTTTGGCAAGAATCTGACATGGGTCAAGGAAAAGGAAATGGGCTGCTTGGCAGGAATCTGACATTGGCCAAGACAAAGAAGTGGGCTTTAAGAAGGACTCTAAATCTTAGGCTAGAAAAAGTAAGTAATTTCAGGCAGGAATCTAAATCTTATGCTAGAACAAAGATGTAATTTCAAGCAGAAATCTAATTCTTAGGCTAGAACAAGGAAGTAGGCTTCAGACATGAAAATGATTTTGGGCTAGGACAGGAAAGTAGGCTCAGAAATTTTGGTCATCCTGATAAGCCCTTAGAAACAGTGATCACAGGAATGTTCATGGAACTTTGTTTATTGCCTTGCTTGTTTTCTGACTATTTACATCTATTGTATTGCTAGTTCCTCAATCTAGAACTGACCTTAATACTTGCATGTAATTAAAATAGTATAAAAGCAAAAGGGAGAAGGGAGAATGGGATAGGGGGTTTTTAGGTAGGGGGAATAGGGAAAAAGGATGACATCCAAAATGTAAATAAGTAAAATATCCAATAAAATAAAGGAAATACCAATTCACACAATGTATAGTACTTAATGTATGGTATTATTCCAGATATAGAAAAGGAAGGAGCCAGCATATGTAAATCTGGTACAAAGTTCTCATAAAACGGTCCATAATAAAATAAGCATTGTTGAAAATTTCATGATTGTTGAGATTATATTTATATTTTGACTTTGCATGAGTGAACCTTTCTGGTAATCTTGGTAAATATTTATTACTAGTAGTATTTTATATGTCATAGAGCAAGGGCCCAAGTTAGTTACATTATTTTGTCTCAACATCATTCTTATAGGAAGTAAAATAAGGTTTCAGATCAGGAAAATAATATTTCTAATATGAGCATAACCCAACATACAACATCAAAATAAGGCATGAGAAAGTGGTTCATCTGTTAGTGTGCTAGCCTAGCATGCACAAAGATCTGGATACTTTATCCAACATTATGTGAACTTGGTATGATTGTTTTTACTTACAAAATCTCAAAAATAAAAAGGAGGCAGGAAGAACAAGATTTCAAAATAACCCTTGGCTACACAGTGAATCTAAGACATATACATGAGTCCCTATTTCAAAATAAATAAACAAATTAACACATAATAATAAACAACAGGAACAAATGTAATATACTAATGGCCTAAAAAGGTCATAATAACTTTTCCAGGTAAACCTCAACTACATAACCTTGCAATACTTTTTAAAAGTCAAAGGAAACTATATTATAGTGAAATTGTGTTATTCACAAGAGTCATATTCTGAACAAATGTTTAAATATGTTTAAAACTTTGAATAATTTATATCATGAACGAGAAATCTATACACTCTAATATATTGATAGTCAATATGATATAAGTCTATAACCATTTCCAAATGCTTTAAGAAATGCAAAGTCAAGAGGATGAATGCACACATGAACTCAGAGTGACTGAGATAGCATGCCCAGAACCAGCAAGAGTCTGTACCACACAGAGTCCTAGAACTTAAAGGAGAAATGGAGACTTATCCCATTTGCTAACCTGAAAGCAATTTCCATTTAATAAGGTCTTGATCAAAGTTATTGATAGAATCTCTTTGAGGAAGCACACTACTCTTAAGAGGATGCCCCACATCCTGCAGTAGACGTCCAACACAAAATGAACTAAATGGCTTCTTTGGAGTTTCCTTGTGGTGTGTCAGGGCTTCTGTATGCTAAAATTTTATTTTATTTATATATTTCTCTCTTTTACCACACAAGTCCTTTGGTTATATAGTATGGCTTTCTTTTTGTTGAATTCATGGGTGTGAAAACAAATGGGCCTCTCATTCTTGTGCCTCTTCTTAGGTGCTTTTCCTTATGTTGTTTTTCCCTATTCCAGTGTGATAGCTTTTGTTTTATTTTATTTTCTTATATTAACATTCATTCCTGAAACATCCTTTTCATTGTTTGTTTGGGTTTGGGTTTTTTTTTGTTTTTTTGGTTTTTTTTGACAGAAAGTCTGTGAATCCTGATGGGAGAAGAAGTTGGAGAAACTGGGAGAAGTAAAGGGAGAAGAAGCTATAATCAGCATATATTATGTGAGGAAAAATATATTTACAATAAGAGAACTAATTTTTAACAAGGAATATAAGTTCAAAGTTTAAGATGAATACTCAAGGGGCAAATATGGAGACAAAGTGTGGAATAGAAACTGAAGGAGAGGCCTTCTGGAGACCATTCTACCTGGGTATCCATCCCATGTGAAGTCACCAAAGGTAGAACCTGATGTGGATGTCAGGAAGTGCATGGCAACAGGAGCCTGATATAGCTGTGTCCTTAGAGGCCTGCCAGAGACTGACATATACAGAGGCAAATGCTCACAGCTAACCATTGAACTAATCAAGGGGTTCTCAAAGGAGGAGTTAGAGAGAAGACTGAAGGAGCAGAGAGGGTTTGTGGCCCCATGAGGAGAGCAACAATACCAACCAACCAGAGCTCCCAGGTTCTAAACCACCAGCCTGGGAGCACATAGGGAGGGACCCATGACTCCAGTTGTATATGTAGGGAAGGATTGCCTTGTTGGGCTTAGGTGGAAGAGGAGATTTTTGGTCCCAGTTTGGGGGAATTCCAGGATGGGGATGTGGGAGTGAGGGGGTATGTGGAGGCATATCCTCATAGAGGCAGGAGGAGGGAGGATGAGATAGGGAGTTCCTGGGGGTGGATGGGGTAAGGGGATAACATCTGAAATGTAAATAAAATACCCAATAAAAAATGTGAAAAATAAAAGTAAAACAAACAAAAAATAAATACTCATGTTTTTATAGAATTCTTTATTCATTTTCTCAGAAGTTAAATTATCTTTTAGTGGCAGATTATTGCATTGATATTAATTTAATAAATGTGACAAAGAAATTACCAAAAAAAATTTTTAGAAGATTTGGGGAAGGTTTTAGGTAATGCGTGAAAGAAAACTTAGGGCACTGGAGAGCTAACTTTGAAAGATGAAAAGAACTTTTATGTTAAAATATGATTTTGAGTCATGTCAACCTTTATTTTTCTCATTATTTTTATCATATAAATTTTATTCGAGAAATGACTTAGTCTTGCCATGTGAACTTAAACTAGCTACAATATGAAAACCCAATATGTGACAATAAAACATTTACAGTATAACTAAATGTGCAAAAATATTTTCTATTCAAATTTCAGTAAGAGCAACATCAAAAAAAAGATAATGAAACAACTGGTTTGGGATAAGAATAATAATTTACAAGAGCTACATTCCATCAACAAATAGACTATAAAAACTAATAATAGACATTTCAAGAAATTAATAGCAAAAATATAAATGTTAACAGCCTTTCAAAATATTTGCAATGATATCAAATTGGTATTCTAAACGAAAAATTTAACAAAAAACCCATCATTAACAATGTTATTTTTAGAAATAATTAATTTGAAAGGTACTTAAAGAGAAAATACCCAAACAAACAATATATAAAAACTACACAAAAGTCAAGTAAGAAAAAAAAAGAAGAAATATAATATTTTAATGACTATTGAGCTTAGGTTTAGGAAGAACATAAAAATATTTTATGTTTGAAATTATAACATACTTAAATCATTTTCTTCCCCTTTCCTCCAACCAAAACTTCTACATACCCTCTTCTTATTTCTTTGCACAACCATGATCTCTTTCTTCTATGTATTGTTGCTAAATGTACACATGTAAATAAATACTTATTCCTATATATAAACTACTTAGTCTGTATCATGTCATATGTACTTTGTCAGTGCTTATTATTTGGTACAGAATAAACAATTGCTGCACTCTTTCTTGGAGATTATTCCTCTCACTCCCAAAATCTTAATACCTCACTAAATGTTTCATACACTTAAAGGATATGTTGTAAAACCCTTGGGTTTCTCCAGGTTCAAAAATCCTTAGGAATATTTTTGGATCCATTTTGATTCAGTTATGTAGCTTCCATGGGAGCTCTTACCCTTGTTTTTACTTACCTTGAACATATTTATATATGTCCTCTGATGGAGTGGTTCATGTTTGTAAGTTTTCTGATATTTAAACCTTGTATTAAATCATCTTCTTACATGGGGCTTTCCGTTCATTTTGTTGTAAAAATGACCTTAATTGAATTATCTGCCAATAAATCTGCACAGTCATTTTCAAAATGTTTTTATTTCTCTTACATGTCTGTCTACTGAGCTCTATAGCGAATATTATAATCTTCTGGAGTCCCAAATACCACAGGCTTCTGAAATCTTTCAATAAAGCAAAGGCCTCAAGTGTAAACGGTCAACCTTACTATAGCAACAACTCCATCACTTGCTGCCATTTTCTGTTTTTGTTTGTTTGATGGTGGGCTTGTTGATTTGTAATTTACTCTGTTGCTGAGAAACATATGGGAGATGGTTTGTTTGACTTACAGTCCATCAAACTGCTCAAGACACACAAGCAGGAGTATGAGAGAGGCAAGTGAGGAGAAGGGAAAATATGAATCAGGAAGTGAAGACTCAAATCACAAAACTTCAAAGCCTATCCCTTGTGAAATGTTTTCCCATTCCTAAAATTGCATAATTTTTTTTTCCTAGCACCACTGGCTAAGGACCAAATAATCAAGTACACTAGTCAATTAGAACACTTAATATTCAAATCACAACAATGTATTTAATTTTTCATGGAACCCTGACAAAACTAATTTTGTAAATAGAACCATAGTTTCTGTAGTATAGTTTTATAGTTCCCCTATAACACACTGGCTATAATAGAATCTCATATTCAGGATATATGCATAAATTAATGGATTTTTTCTCCCTCCCATTTCTGGCAATCACTCCCATCAAATTCCTTTACCATATTCATGTATTTTTGTATTACTTTATAGACTCGAGTTTTTAACAAGGTTAAATTATAAAAATATGTATGGAGCTGCAACATCTAGCTTGGCAGGTTCAATGATCGGTACACAGCTACTGAAAAGTGTTCCACTCTCACAACATCAAAAACCGTAATCTACCCTGAAGGAGTAGGTTTCCATGTTGCCTTCCCATTTCATGACATTCCCACTTATCAATTGAAGCAGCTCTGTGTTGACTTAGTTTTAGAAGAAAGTTTTGTAAAAAGCTTTCTTTTATAAGGTCTGATTCTAAATGCTCAGAAATTATCAGCAGTTTATTTAAAATCAAGCCCAAAGCAGTACTCAGAAAAATATCAGCTTATTTAGGGTAGTTTTTAAAAAGGAGTATCATTTTTAATAATTCAGCATCCTGAACATTATAAGTTCTGCAAAGGGAGTTACTTTAAGTTTATTAAAATAGAACATATTTCAACAAGAAGTGACAAAGAAAATGATGAGGTTGATTATGCTATAGTTTTAAATAAGTATACTTTTTATTGTTTCATAGCTCATAAAGGGTTTTTATTTATTGGATTCACTTCTAACATCATGTAGTCTCTAGGTCTGAATTAATTATTTGTTCTTTTTATTTATCTGAATGAAATTCATGTGTTTATAAAAGATTCATTTGTTCTTGTTCAAATAATTTATGATTTTCCACAGGGTTATCTTTTAAATTATGTTCTCTGTGTTATTTGCATATTTGTATTAAAATTGTTTTTGGACATGAGTTGTGAATTACTGCTGTTTCATGCATCAAACAATCTTATTTGTGTCATTCTGATGATATAAATTCCTCTTCTAAAACTTATTCAAAAACGATTCTTACAGATACCTAAAGAATGAAATTCTATTTGCATTAATATAAATTCTCTTCTGGCATCAAAGAGCATAAGCATTTTTGTTTGACTTAGTTGTCTAGCAATAAAAAGAAAAAGCTTAATAATTGATAGACCTTATCTTTCTAACTGTCAATTTTGACATACATATATTAATAGACTAATAATGTTTGACATGGCTCAATGATAATGTATGCATTTATACCATTAAATAAAAGAACATCATTTATTAAATCTCAAAGTTGAATACCACATTTAACTTGTTATGCTAGACCATAGGATTCATGAATGTCAGTTTTCTATGAAGCAGTTGTAACAATATCAAGGAGAGAGTGTGAGGATGAAAGAAGAAAGAAGAGATAAGAAAAGGAAAAAATACACTTGTCACTATTTCCAAGGCAGAAAAATTGATTGGATTATGGTCTTGTATCTGCTAGAAAGAAAAAATGCAAACAATTGTCCTATGATCTCTTTATACTGGACTGCCCTCTTGTATTTCGTAGATATAATATCTCAATACTCTGGAAAAGAGACATACGTCATAATTAGTAAAAGATGTATTCATATGAACTGAATTAATCTTGACAGAATAAATTATCACAAACAGAATATGTAGACTTATAAAAAATAACATAAAATAATCTACGGTGCTACCTGATATAAGAACTGAAATCCTTTATGATCTCAGTGCTTTCTAAGTATTGTTTGACCTAAAATATCTGGGAAGGAGATACCCTCACTGTCTCAAACCCCTGCTCTGGTTTTGATTTACCAATAGATTGATAAGTGTCTTGAAACTTCTAGTAAAACATGGTCTTTTATGTGAGTACTCTAATTTAAATGATACACTTTACTAAATGAACTCATCCTGTATCAACCTCTAGAACTTTAGAGAATTCACAGGTATCCTGTTGTCATGTGGAAGTGTTGATGATCTTTAGAGCATCTTGTCAACACCTTGTATTATGTAACTGATTGTGTTAATGCATGGTAAAATCTGTAATCTTTTTTTTTAAAGAGCTGTACTTTTAAAATTGTGTTATCCTGGGTATTCTGTACCTTTTTTGTCTAATATCCAGATTTTTTAAATACATACCATGCATGTCTTTTGGGTCTGAGTTACCTCACTCAGGATGATATTTTCTAATTCCATCCATTTGCTTGCACAATTCAGGATGTTGTCATTCTTAATATCTGGGTAGTATTCCATTGTGTAAATGAATTCAAAAAAGTTAAGAAGCCAAAGAGCCCAAGTGAGGATCCCTCAATCTCACTTGGGAGGGAGAACAAAGCAATCACAGGAGTGGAGAGGGAGGGAGAGACCTTGGTTAAAAAAAAAAGGGGGGGACAGGGAGAGAAAGATGGGAACATAAACAGGTATTGGGTACAAAGAACAAGACTGAAGTCCTGAAAGCCAGCAAAAAGAATGGAAACAGGCAAATTTGGGAGATAGGAGGAGGGGAACACCCCAGAATGTACCAGAGACCTGAGATATGGGAGTCTATCAGGACTCAAAGAAAAGGACATTAGTTGAAATGCTCTACAGTGGGCAGAGGCAAGTTGTAGAATCCACCTTCAGCATAAAGACAGGGCATTCAGTGAGGGATGAGATTGCCATCCCACAGTCAAATACTCTGATCCATAATTGTTCCTATCTTAAAGAACTGCGGAGTCAAAAATGGAGAAGAGCCTGAGGAAAAAAAGGTCTAATGACAGGTCCAAATTGGGGTCTGGCTCAAGGGGAGAACCCAAGGCCCAACACTATTATTAAGGCTATGTTGTGTTCACAAAAAGGGTTTTTTATCATGACTGCATTCAGAAAGACCAAACAAGCAGCTGAAAGAGTCAGATGTAGATATTTACAACTAACCAATAGACAGAGGTTGCTGACCCCTATGGCTGAATTAGGGAAAAGCTGGAAGAAGCTGAGGAGGAGGGTGACTCTGTAGGAGGACCAGCAGTCTCAACTAACCTGGACCCTTATTTTCCAGACACTGGCCCACCAACCAGGCAGCATACACCAGCTGATATGAGACCCCCAACACATATACAGCAGAGGACTGTTGGGTCTGCGTTCAGTTATAGAAGATGCACCTAACCCTCAAGAGACTAGAGGCCACAGGGTGTTTAGAGGTCTAGCTGGGTGAGGGACGAGGAGTGCGAACATCTTCATGGAGACAGGGGAAGGAGGTATGGGATGTGGATCAGTCAGAGGGTGGACTGGGAAGGGGGTAAAATCTGAACTATAAAAAAATAAATAAAATTTTAGAAAATAAAATAAAATTGCTTTATCTACATAAGAATGCAAAATGCTCATTAAAGGCAATCTCTTTCATGTTTTTCAAGGTCTCTCATACCCAGTCCCCAATACATGCACTTGTATGTACCATTTATGTAAAAAGGTATACCTTTGAGTATACCATGCATATGTACAGTGAAATTTAATCACCTACCTTCATTTCCCCCAACTCCTTCCATATCGCTATCATCCCAAAATTATGACATCATGTAAGTCTTTTATGATAACTCAGTGATTTCAACTATTGTAGTCTTATAGACATGAGTTTAGGACACTGGAACATTACAAATCTGAAGGTAGCTATGTCCAGACTCAGTCTTCTTCTTTCATCAATTTTCTACTGCCAATAGAATCTGTCTATGTGATGGAGACTGAAGACCAACTACCCTGCTGCTTCTAAAAATATTGGATAGAATCATCTTTTACAGAAAAACAGCAAAATATAGAAAGCCATATTATGAATGGGATATCCATGACAACTGCATCTCACAGCAATCATTACCATCCAACTTCTTTCTGTTTGATTGTTGTGCTTAACTGAGTGAATAATCCACAAGTTTTAAATAATTTCAATTGCTAAAGGGCTTCAGTCCTACAAAGATCCTCAAGGATATCTAGACACTGCTGAGGAAACTATTAGTATGTTACTTATTTTTTGCCATATATTTGTCTCACCATATTTTTATATGCACACACACACACACACACACACACACACACACACAAACACACACAAGCACACACACACACACACACACACACACACACACACACACACTCAAACACCTTTCTACACATAACATACAATGATCTCTACCCATTAAGTATCTCTATTATCTCTTGTTTCACCATGTCTACCCATTTTGCTGAAAGTTTTCCAATGTCACATTTTCAGCAGAAAGAGCCTAGAATAAAAAGTGAAGAATTTTGAATTAGTAAATTTTTAATTTTGTTCATGCAAAATTTTTATGTCTAAATATTTCAGAATAATGCTATTAATTTCAAATTTTTCAGTAGTTACCTGCTAAACCATTGCAGTTTAAATGGGGATTAGATTTATCACTACCAAGGAATTCTAGTCTAGAAATCTTTATATAAAATCTAAGAAATATGCCCAGTCCTCTCTGGTGACCTCGTTATCTTCTCCATATGTGTCTGAGGTGAAGGATGATTTGCCAATCACTGTCCTGAAGGACCCGTTTAAGCTCACTGAGAGGATACAATTTTTATCTTCCATGCCTTTGATCTTCACAGGGTGCAATTATCAGGGCACTGACTCTTCTGTCATATTTGTCTTTTGGGAAACACCTGCAAGCTTCAATTCTTAAAAATGGTGAACCCCAAGCTCTCCTTTATTTTACTTTTATATGACAGATACAATTTAGATCTACTACTACTTAATAACTATGTTATCAAATGTAGTTGCTGTTGTGTTTTACTTTTTTCCAAAAGTAAATCTTCGAGATGCTCCACATGTACCACACAGTTCCAGAAAATGCTAGACTGGCTAAAATTCTGCATCTAATAGGAAGTTCAACATTTATTTTTAAAGCATTTGTGTTTTATTACTAATCAAACAAATCGGCATAGCTAACAAAAGGAAGATTATTTTTGTAGCACCAATATAAATGACTATATATCTTTTGCTTCGGTGCTAGTAGCTTTTAATCTGCAAAGCTCAATAATTACCACAATATATCAGTTGTAGCCACAGAATTATAATACATGAAAGCCATTTAGTATGCTACAAATAGTGCCTGCGATTAGATATTTACTCAAATACGTATCCACACAATGATATTTATGTAAATATTCATAGAGCCATTTATTCTAATACACTCAATGTAAAGAAAAATTGAAGTGCTAATTGCAGTTTGCTGCATGTATACACAGTGATCAGGAAGAATTGTAGAACAGTTCTTGTCACTGCATGCCCAGATTTCAGACACCTCCAAGAGAAAATTACATGATGATTAAATATGCAGTCAAAAAATGTTCAAATACAGTGTAATAATGTTTATCTTTATAAAATGTTTGAGTATGTGGAATACAGGAAGGTAGAGAGATTATCATTAGTTTTTGGCTGAAAATAATTTCAAGGCTATGGGATACACCTTTTCTGAATTATTACCATATTCTAATTTTTATGATGGTTTTAATGTGTGTGTGTGTGTGTGTGTGTGTGTGTGTGTTTACACAATATGCAGGGAATAATACTAGCACCATAGACTATCAGGAATATATTATTTCAAATCGTTATCAGGGTAGACCAAGAAACTCCTCCAAAAAAAATAGACTATTTGAATTGTCCTTGATTGCTTCTCGGGACTTAAAGTAATGACTCTGTTATTAAATAAGCCATTTATTTGGATACAGAACTTGAAGAAATCAAGATGAAAGTGACTTGAGAGCCTTTTCTTTCAGAACTATCTCTCATATTATCAGAAGATACTATATAAGCTGCCAAGGGAGAAATTCAATCCATATTTCTTCTCAGCATGAAAACTAACAAATGACAACAGAAGTGAAAGATCTCTCAGGTGTGAAATATTTTCACTTTTATTTGGGAAATGAGCAACAATTACTTAGTTAGACTTAATGTTGACTACATTTATGAGAATACCTGCCTGGGAGTTTAAAGTTAGGTACTTTAAAGGTGGTTGGGGGTAGCCATATATCCTAAAGCAAAATCTAATATTGTCATTCTAAACCAACGTGATTTCTAACTATATTTCAAATTCTTATCGTCATATGCACATATAAGAACAGCTCCCATGCATCATCAAAATAGTTTCTTTTCACAATAGACAGAAACTATTACAGAGAAATAAAGTCATTAAATAGAAACAAGAAATGACAAGAGAGTACACCTCCACAGTTAAAACATGTATAACACAACCATTGTGCCCAAGTCTTGGAGAAATCACAGAAAAGAAACAGACGTTCTTAAAAGCCAGAAGATAAATATTCCTGATGCCACATAGTTTCTGAAAGACACAACAAGAAAATTGCATTCATGAAGTCTAAGAAATATGGTGTATTAAAGAATATATGATATATCAGGTTATGTGACAAGTGAATGGGTTCATTTCTCAGGATTTTATACATGGCCAAAGGATAGGATGTATTTAAATCTCAATTTGAAAATTTTATGTGTGTTTGGTGGTGCATGTTTTAATTTCATCATTCAGAAGGCAGAGTCAGGGAGATCTCTTGAGAGGAGTTTGGGGCTACATAAAGACCCCTTTTCACAAAAGCAAAAATAAATTCAAAGTATAAAATTTTGAAACAATTTCCTGTAAAAATCTATGCAATGAAAGTCAATTTTAAATAATGAGATAAAAATAAGTGAGCATTTCAACCTAAATACTTAATTGTGTTTATACATTGACCTCAGATTGGATAATTCTACTCTAACGGGTCAGAACCTATTGTTATATAAATTTTTAGGATTATGAGTTGGAGAAACAACAATAAAATTCTACTCAAATGCCAAATTTTGATTCTAATTAAGGAATGCCAATCATTTCATTCAGATATGTATTTATAATTAAATTAGAAATAATGGAAAATAAATTATTAATATTCATAATTTAGTTTTAAAATGGTAAATTATATTTCAATGATAAAATGCTTCTAAGTTTGTAGATTATATCTCAGGGTAGATATTTGTCAAATAAATTTTCATTCTAATTTAAGAAATGTAGTTTTTTTATACTTTGAATTAAGCAAAAATATATCAGATGATTTATATTTGAAAAGTATGCAAGAAATTTAATTAACATAGTTATTCATTAATTCCATTTATTAGATTCATAATAAGTTTTCATAATATGCATAAGATTTGAAAAGTACTTATATAGGTAGATTATTTTAGTTGTATTTAAAATTTTTCATTTGGATACCTTGAATGCTAATAAAGATCAGAAAGTAGAGTTAAATTTATACATATATAATTTTATATATTGATTTTAATTGTATTCACTACAACCAACCATTGGTCTGAGTTCAGGGAACTTTATAAAAGAGTTAGGGGAAGGATTGAAGGAGCTGAAGGAAATTGCAACTCCATAAGAAGACTAACAGTGTCAACTAACCTAAACCTCCAGGAGATCCCAGAGTCTTATCCACCAATGAAGAAGCTGGTCCCTGGCACAAATGTACAAGACTGCCTTGTCTGACCTCATTGAGAGAGGATGAAGCTAACCTTGTAGAAACTTGATGCATCAGGTTCTGGGATTGTGTGGGGTGTGGTGGGGGGTGGTGGGTATGGGTAAGTGTGGTGGGTGTGGGTGATAGAGGTGATGGGTGAGTGGGATGGGTCAGAAGCACCCCCTTAGAGACAAAACGGATGGGGTGAAGAACTCTGGGAAAAGAAACCAGAAATGAGGTCACATTTGGAATGTAAATTAATAAAATAATTCGTAAAAAATAAATTTTAATCGAATCATTTACAGATATTTTATTTACAATCATCTTTTCTCCATGAGCTAGTAATAAATGATCTATGAATATGAATGGTCTAAATTTGGTAGGCTATTAGTATAATAAATTCAATGTTACAAATGCTTGGCTTGAAATTTAATTTAAAACATAAATGAACAACCAAAGATTCTACTTTTCTCTTGTTTTTTGTTTTGTTTATATGAGAGATCTTTCCCTGTAGCTTGGGCTAGCCTTGAATCATTAATTTCTTGCTATCTCACTCTTACTTGTGTTGGATGAGACTTTACATCCAGTTAAAATATTTTCTTTGACTACCGTACATTGTCCTTCAGGAAGAAAAACTTACATCAATATTCTATAATGAAGAATTGAAATAAAATATTTTTCTCAAGAATTTTGGATGTGGAACAGTTGAGGGGTGGACCAGGAGAGGAATAAAATCTGGAGTGTAATAAAAATGAAAATAAATAAATAGATGAAAGAAAGAAAGAAAGAAAGAAAGAAAGAAAGAAAGAAAGAAAGAAATGACGTTCTTTCTGGTTGTATGTTCCTTTTCAGAAAGCAACAGGATATTAAGTTCAGCAGTTCATAGACAATAACATGTCAAATAAGCATAAGAATTTAAGTTCACACACTAATTCTAAATTTAGAGCAGATAAAAATGTATATACAACACAATTTTCTTCCCTTAAACTATTTCAAGAATAAAACAAGGTAAGTGTGTCAGAACTGATGAAGTTACTAAACAAGAGACAGAAAGAATGTTAATGGAATGAATGTGAAGACAGATTTGGGAACAGTTGGTAAACATAGGAATGGAACAATACTTGTTGATGTCAGAAAGTCAATCACAGGAAGGATAAAGTCCTATGACACTCTCTGATTTAATGAAGAGTTTTAGACTAGAGCTCCCATAAGTACAGATGTCCACAGTGTCAGTAGTCAGCCACAAGGTGATAAGGTGACTTAAAGCTCATCATAGAACAAAACACAGAGGCGTCAATGATGATTTTGTAGCAATAGATTGCTATCATCATATGAGTATGAAGTATTCCTTAAATGAGTAATGTTTTGAATCCTTTTTTTTCACCTGGCACATTGAATAAGATGTCATGTTGTTTTTAGAAGATAGAGTCTAGGTAAGAGAAATGGGCAGTAGCAATGCATGTTTGAAAATGATGCCCATTTTTTTAATGGAGTTTCTGGTAACATGAACACAAGTATTAGAAATTATGCATTGAAATCATTGAAAACCATAAGACAGAGTAAAGCTTAGAAATTTTGTTTTAGTCAAATAGTGAAGTTTGAGCAACATAGATGTAAATAATACCATAGTGGAGTAAAGTGGTTAGAAATATATATATATATATATATATATATATATATATATATATATCAAGAATATGTTGTATAAAGAACAAAAACAATGAGCAAATATGGACTCATAACTGTAGTAAGTAAATAGTAAGCATATATTCTTACTTTTGCACAAAGTAATATGCATATATATTTTATCTTCCTGATACTAAATAACTTGCAACAATGAGAAATGCCATTTCAGCTCTGGAAAATGTTGAACATGAACCTGATCAAGATACTTCTTGAATACAATTGAATATATTTAAATGGATTTTTCATGAGTTCTTTTTAAAATATACTTATTTATTTTGTTTATGAGAGAGAAAGACAGAGACATAGACACACACAAAGAGAAAGAGAGACAACGACAGAGACACAGAGAGAAAGCACATACATCATTCTACCTTTGAGTTCTAAGGACTAAACTCATGGAGTTAGACTTGGAGCATTTACCTCTATATAGCTAGTCATCTCCTTCACTACCACAAGACCTTTGCCCTTTTCAAAGTGATATATCTTTGCTTCAGCAAGTCTAATAATTACTGTATTTTCAGATACATCAATATAATTAAATCAATGAATAAATATATTACTATAAATACACAATAGCAAACACCTTTAAAATTCATAAATACCAAATCACTTTCTTAGAAACTTGCTAATAAAAGAAAAATCTCATAAATTCATTCTCTCTTCTTTTTTCCTGTCATTTTGCAGCATTGAATTCATGAATATGTACTAACATTATTAGTCAAATATTGTTAACAATGAAAATATCAATGTAGCCAGGTGTATTTACAACAGCCGTAGAAAAACAACTTGTAACACCTATAAACTGTGGATGTATAAAAAACATCATTTTTTCCATTAAATTCTTTAATGAAATTGGAGTATATCAATCGACTCCTCTCTTGACATTATTTATCTTCTAACATCTCAGATATGATACTTGAAGATTTTCATCTTACTTTTTTGATGTTTGTCTCATCTTCTTTTATTAGGTACTAAATTTTGTAACTCTCAATCTAAGAAAAATATAGTATTAAATTCAGAGATCATTCCATAATCTTCATACATGAATGTCTCCATCTGTACCCTTGTTCCTCTGATAGGCTTTTCTATAACACTTCACCAAATAATTCTCAATGAGTCAAAGGCCAAAACTTGGACACTCATGGTCATTCTTAAATATTTGACCAAATTTGGTGATGACTTAGAAAACAGAATATGTACTTTACCTTCCACAGCTTCTTGACATCAAAATCTTTTACTTTCTTTTTAAAATACAAATAAGAATACACTCATTTCATGACTTCTGCACTAACCTGCACTTCTAAAATAGGTGGAGAGTCAAATTGCAGTTTTTGATTAAGAATTTTATGTGAAAAAAATCCTTTGATCTATACTATAATATATTTCTACTTATGTTTTTTATCTTAGAAATCATGAGTGTTAATCCATCAAATAATTATTTGCTACATTTATTTATCTGAAAATTTTCCATGGAAATATCAACACTTATTAAGGCATGAAATTGTGACTACTTTTACAGTAATTTCTCTCTTCTTAAAGCTCAAAATTAATAATATTAATTTAAAATATTATTTATTGCATAAAGTTAAAGAAGTGAAATTACATGAGATGGAAACATTTTTAAATAAAATATGCTATTTATTTAAACTACTATTTCAATGAAAGAAGAAATGTGCAATTTATACCTAGAAATATAAATATGGCTTTCACAGAGGTGCTAAGTACATCATTACATTGAATCTTCTAATTTTATCTGTTTTAAACTCAGAAGAATGAAAATGAACAAATACAACCATATAATATTTGCAGTGAGCTTTATGTCTCTCAGTTGATACTAATTTAAATCTTTGTAAGAAATAAGATTATTCTTTTGGCTTTATAGTATAATAATTACCAAATATCAAAAGAGAGTCTTTTGAAAAATTTATTTTACAGGAAAGCAGGAGAAAATAAGCTGCATTAAAAGTGAGAAAAACAGAAAGAAACACTGAGATTAAATTCTCTAAAATAAAGGAGAAGATTTTCAAAAGGGTGTATTCAATAGTGCCAAATTTTGCAGGAGGATTAAGGAGGATGAACACAAAACAGGGGATTGGCTGTATTGATGAGAAATTCATTAGTAATTGAAGCAAAATCTTCCCCAGGGTAGTCATAGAAATAGGGACCACATGCAAGGCATTAGGTGATGAAGTGCAAATAAAGACATTGCTTTTAACTACTTGTGTTCATGAGGTTTGTGATATAAGAAGGGGAATAGGCTGTGGCATTCTGACTTCTCATTTCATTGGAAAAAACAAGAGGAGACCTGACTGAGGAAAAATAACACTGCATGGAATAGAGGTTAAGGAAAGCAAATCTAGTATAGGTAGCCAAATGAGAACAGAAGCAATGTTCTTAATCATTCAAAAGAATAATATCATATCAGATTAAATACATGCCCTAATAGAAAGAAAAATTCAAGGATCAATTGCATATTGAAAAAAAAAACACATTTTCCCAGTGTAAATAGATAAAGAATGCAGAAGTTTTATGATTTAATGACAGATGGAAGAGAATATGTTCACTTTTGTTTTGATATTGGTCGACTTTTAGATGAACAATAATGATTATTGAGTTTCACCCTCAAGTTAATAAATATTAAGTTTCCTTTGAGTGTTGTAAGTAGTATGCTATATTAGCACTCATGCAGTGCACAATGTTTTCTGCTGAATTTTCTCCATACAAGATTCATGTAGATTCTTGTGGTGGTTTAATAATTCTGCCCCCCCGTAGGTTCAAGTTTTTGAGTGCTCATTTCAGAGGAACTGGCACTATTAGGAGGTATGGCCTTGTTGCAATAGAAGTAGCCTTGTTGGGGAAGTGTGGTATTGTAGGGGTGGGCTTTGAGGTCTTCTATGCTCAAATTCTGACCAGTGTGAAAATGAAGTTTCCTGGCTGCATTCAGATCACAATGTAGAACTCTTGGTTCCTCCAAGAACCATGTCTGCCTGCAAGCTGCCATGCTTTCTGCCATGAAGAAATTGACTAAACTTCGAAAACTGTAAGCCTGCCCTAATTAAATGCTTTCATTTATAAGAGATGCCATAACCATGGTGTTTCTTCACAGCAAGGGAAATCCTAAGACAATGGTTTAACACCCTTAACTTCAAAGAGCAATCATATTTACATACAGAGTTTATAATGATTAAAGGAAGCTAAAACAAAGGCTCCTTATTTTTATCATATAGTCTAATTATTTTATAATATACACTCACCAGAGGTAACAGGTAAATACAGGTACTGTGAAAAAAAATGCAGAAGAAAGTAATAAAAGAAACAAGAAACCTAGAAGAAAGGCCTCAGAAGAAACCAAATCACCTGCAAATTGATCTTGGAAGTCTAACATTTTGAGTTATAAAATATTGAATTTTCGATGTTAGGGCCACTGTCTGTTGTATACCAAAAGCAAATATAAGCTTTATAAATTTAATTTTATTTGTTTTTTTTAATTATTTACTTTACATCCTGTTCACTGTTCCACTCATGTCAACCCTCCACTCCAATCTGTACTCTGCTAAACTTGCAGATTGGAGCATGTTGTCCTGTGAGAGGCTTCACCCAGCAGCCTACTAAGACAGATACAGACACCGACAGCCAAACACTGGATGGAACTTGGGGACTCTTATGGAAGAATAAACTATTTTCCTATGTTTCAATAAATATTACCATACTATTAAATAATGAAGAAATAAGAAAACACTACTAGTTCAAATAATGATATTAAAATCACAGAATTAATAGCTAAAATCTAAAATTTACTGAGTCCATTCTGACTACATGCATAAAAAATTGTTGCCTTGACTTAACAGACAAGTTGTAAATAAAGAATTTCCCCCAAATTCCAAGATGTAATAAAATTCTTAAAATTGATTTCCTGGAATTTTGTAGACTTTTAAAACTGGCTAGAGAATATCAACCCTTCTAGTCCACCACCCACCAGAGGTATTGAAAAGGAAAGGTTAAGAAGGCAAAGAGTAGGTGTGCCTGTTTAGAAATAGTTCTTTATGTGGAATCCAATCTGTATTGTCAGGATACTGGCAGTTCAGTTCATAGGAATCAGTGACAGTATCTCAATGCATGGATCAGCAATGGCAGTTTGATTCAGAAGAAACTACAATACACTGCTAATTGGCCATGTCCTCAGAATCAGCAAGAGGCTGCCAGAATTTCACCAGAACTTCTTTGATGCATTACTCTTTACAGTCATGACAAACAATAATAAACAAAGAAGGCAAGGAAAACTAACACCATACAGCATTAGGACCAATGAAGACCAGCATTAGGAAAGACCAATGAGGACAGGCAAAGAGTAGCATGGAGAACCTAAATCACACATCATCATCCACTGTCCATTGGGTTATATTTATAGCCTTTCCAAATGTCCCTTGTTCTCTCACGCATCTACTCTAACAAAGCATCATATGCCCCTTTTCTAGATAGTTTTCAGAAAAACACTAAATGTCTATTCTCAGTGAAACATCCTCTTGTAAGATTCTGACAAGCCTTAGCTTACCAGGGACCCCCTGATTGAACAAAGTAGAGCTGGGACTCAATGCAAAAGCAAGAGGAATTTTATTGTTCCAGCATGCTGGGGTCATCTTGCATCCAAAACGAGAAGTGACCCTGGCCTCCTCAGTGGATCATTATACAATTTCCAGAAAGTAGAATAGAGAAACAGCAACTAGACACAATATAATTGGCAGAACAGTGTGACTTTTAAACTGATTGCTCATTAGGGAACGTGGTGGTAAGGACTTCCCTTGTCTGTGGGTGGCTGATGGTTCATCCTGTAGAAAGTGTCCCCACCCACAGGTCGGTTCCCCACCCCCATGATCTGAAGAATGTTAATTAGCCTTTCCCTTTAAGAGGGGCAAGCTTCCCATGAACATTCACTCAAAAGTTCCTGAGCTGACCTTTTAAATACCATGTGTCTGCTCCAGGAAAAAAAGCATCGCTTCAAAAGACAGTTTCCAGGAAAACATCACATGGTAGAGCTGAACCTCCAAAGAAACCAGAAATTTCCACTTCAAGTAACAAATTAAATTGACAAGATTTGAGTGTTTATACAAGTAGAATATAGACACCATGGAAAGCAATTAAGGTCTTTTATCAACATACGTGTCAGATTGGGAAATAAAGTTATCTGTTATCTTTTCAACAAACTGTCTCTGGAGGTAAATCATGAAATAGCAGACAGTTAAATTCAATCAGAATTTACTTTGTACTTTGTCATGTAGTTTGGTTATAGTGGGATGTGCCTCCAATAGAATGGCATTGAACTCAATTCCATTTGGTTGTGATAGTTAAATGTGCGCCTGGATGAAAAAAGTAGGTTAGATGCATTCTCCTTAAAGCGTATGTCTAGTCCACAGTAACTTCTCTGTTTCAAATTCAAACAGTCTAATCTTTCATGATAATATTGATTGAGACTTCTGAACCTACAATAAAATAACATTTTCCTACTCAAATGGCTTTCCAGTCAAGAAAGCTTAGAAATCTTAGAATGCCAAGAAATCTAACATATTATCCAATTAGAGTGGCATGAAAGAAGAACATTTTAGTGAAGTATATATAAAAAATATTTATAAATAATTTCTTATAAATTTTAAACCCAACAGTTGAAACCATATTAGAAAATGATGGCCATGAGTAAGTATAAAAATTTTCATAGACTTAATACTAGAGAAAATGAATTAATCTGAGTTCTAATCAGGGAGCTTCACTTTAAAAAGTACAAACACAGAAGGTTTGTTATGATTATAATAATAATTTCTGTCTGTAGATCTACAGATAAGTAATTGAGAAAGCCTGTTACATATATCTTTGATTTAGAAAAAGATCACAGTTCTATGAGCCTTCACCTGAAAAGATAATTCACATGCATATTATCATGTACTTTTCAAAAATAGCAATATTGGAGAGTCTAGGACGCTAAGAGTTAAATAATTAAGAATAATCAGAGGACTATATCAGACTGGATGGATTAGTGAAAATAATATTATGAGGCAATATATTTATTATATGTGATTTCAAAACTCATAGTGTATACTTTCCCAAAAAGTATACAGATGATATAAAAGTATTTCAATTGGTGATATCACTCAAAACAACTTGAGGGGAATCAGTGCCCTCAAAAGAACTGTATATATATATACAACAAGACTATGGAAACTAATAAACTGGAGAAAGATGTTTTTAAATTCAAGATTTAATTTATTCATCATAAATTCATCAAATTATGGTAGAACTGAAACAACAGGAGAGAAGGGGATATAATGGGTAATGTATGAGTTGCATACAAATGCAATTGAATCTCTACAGCATGAACTTTAAGTCACCAAAGCTAGGATCAAATCAACATTTATTAAGATGATCAGGAACTAATTGAGTTAAAAAATCTTTGCCAAAATATAGTTAATATTATAGTGCAAAATTTGATGATTCTGAATTAGATGAATTCTTGGAAAACACTGTTTTCATTGTGTTTATTGACCATGGTAACTCCTATAAAAGTAATTTTTATTCATCAGATGTAATTGTCAACTTGGAGGTTTACTACCAAATAAACTGACACTCTAGCTCTTTCTGAACTCTGGCTGGCTGGTTCAATTCAGCTGTTCTAGCACAAACCCCACTGCAAGCTGATTGATTAAAATTGGCTTAGCTTGGCTTTTCATTGAATTGTTCTTCTTGGCCTCAAATTCTGGTAATCTAGTTTAATCTGGCTTCTTCTCACTCTCTGGCTTGTTATGTCTTCACTGACAACCTGTGTCTTTAATATTTTCCACATAAACCCAAATCCTCTCTGTGTTTCTGTCTCTGTCTCTCTCTCTTGCTCTTTCTCTCTCTTTCTCTTTCTAATATTGTCTCTCTTTCCTCTCTGTTCTCATGAGAGCTGGGCTTATCCTATCTCTGACCCATTCTGTCAAATCTTTCTGTGATTTGCTACTTTGCCCCTCAATTAAATGTCATTTCATACATAGCCACTTCCTTCCACAAACTAACTTTATCTCCATTGTTAAGGACTAAATGTGTGTACTAAGGGTATGTCTATATTTCAGCAAGATCATCTGGTAATCCAGAATGTGTCATCAATCCAACAGGATCACTTAGACCTAGGTCTTTGAATGTGATTCCTTTCCAGAGCTGCCATGTTGCTGGATTAACAGTTCTCTACAAGCTTCTGATATTTCCATGAATGTCATCAGCATATTAAGCATATTTCACAAATGTAATTGTTCCAGCACAATTCAGAAATCTTTAGGATACCAGTAGCAGATACCTAAAATTGAACTTGGCCAATTTTGTCTGCATGGGAATGTATGGTTGTCTTTTTGTCTTTAAAATGATTTAAGGAACATTTTCTCCATCCATCCACTGAGTCTCTCAGTTCTCCTGTATACAATCCACTTTTTATTATATATGATTAGTTGATAGATAAATGATTTGTTGTTAAGTACCATACATAAAACTAAGAGATAATAATGATTTAAATTTATGACTTTCTCTCAAAGATAGATACCAGAAATGTACAAACACAAAAAAATAAAAACTTATAGACTGAAAATATAGCCATGTATAACCCACAAAAGCAGCCCAAAGGGGAAAAGTAAAATCAGGGAACACACTGGAATATCTAAGTTTCTGTATTATGAGCTAATAAATTATCATTAAAGCTACTTGCTCAGTATGATTTCTAAATCTATAAGATTAATTCGATCAACTGACCACAAGGTAGATACATTTTTAGTGATTATAATGGCTACCATTGTTATTTAAGCAATAAAATATCATAGTGTTTACATATCAACAAGTGTAGCAACTGATCTTTTACCTATTATGATAAATATTATTTTTAAATTTTAATATACATAAATTTCTCTGTTCTTTTATGAACTGTAGATAAGTAGAACTACTTCATGTTAACAAAATAAATACTTCACAAAAATGATTTAATATCTAGAGTACATGAAGAATTAAAAAAATAACCTTAAGAAGACAACACAATTAAAAATGGGGCAAGGAAGTAAAAAGAGAATTCTCACAAGATGAAATAGAAATTGCTGAAAAACTAATTCAAAAATGTTCCACATTTTTAGCTACCAGGTAATTACAAAATAAAACTATTTTGAGCAGTTATCATACATTATTCAGATTGTCTAAAAAATATTAATATGATAAATGCTAGTATGTGTATGGGAAAGTGGGGACTTATTCATTCATTTTGGGAGTATAAACTGGTAATGCCATTTTGGAAGTCAATATGGAAACTATGCAAATGCTAAAAATAAATTTACCATTAAACCTTGCTATAACATTTTTGTGTATATGCACAAAGGAGTCATGTGCTACTCCAAAAACATTTGTTGGGCCATGCTAATTAAGACTGAATTCTACTGTATCTGGATAGCTCACTTCAGCTAGGCACAAAATAGAGAAATTCCTTTACCAGCAAGGTTTTTCTCCTGAATTTGTCTGGAAAGTGTGAAAACCCCATCCTCTACCTACAGAATGTCACCTAGCCTTGATGAGATTACAAGTTCAACTTCCTCTTTTCCCATCCTCTTTTCTTGTTAAGAAACCACTTAACAAGTACTCAGGATTCCTGGAATGCCTCTTCATGCAAATGAGTCATTCACAGAACTAAAACTCTAACCAATGATTCTGATTTACCCAAAACCTCCTTCTCAGTTTTCAAGGTCCATATGTAACCCTGGTTCAGTCTGACCACAATGTAGGGCACAAGCTGTTTTGATGAATACTGAAAGAACTGCTTCATTGATTATCATCAAAAAGAACTGTAAATCTTAAAAAACTATAACACTGAGATATACAGACGTAACACTACACAAAAACCCCATATGCTCTTCTCCCAGAGTCCGGACACATCAAGGGGTTCAGGGGAACATATGAAACACAGGACTTGGTTTTGCTGCATCCTTTCCCATTCTGCATGTAGCCGCAACTTTGACACCACAAGGGAGAAGTAAAGAAACCACAGATACTGTCTCATTCATGATCATTGTTATTCTATTCACACTAGAAATGAAATGGAAGCAACTTAGATGTCCATAAACCAAAAAATGGGGAATAATATTTTATGTATTTACAAGATATAGTATTATTCAGGTATTAATAAAAATGAAAATTTTATTCACAGGTAAGTATGTGGAGTTGGAAATAATTATTCCAAGTTACACAACCAACCAAGAAATACAAATATCACTACTGGCTTCTTCACATCTCAGGATATTAATTTTGAAACTTCAGATTTGTGTGCATAATTTGGAAGAATCAGAGAAGTAAATGACCTTGAAAGGGGGCAAAAAACGGAGGTGGGATAAAACACAATAATGTAAGAAAATACAAGAAAATAACAGACCTAAGAGTTAAACTAGGGTGGTAAAGCAGAAGCCAGAATTGAGGGGAGACTATGGGAAGTGATGATATGAATCTATTTTTAAAAGGCTTAAAGAAACATGCTGCTGTCATCTTTTACAGTAACTTCATTTTCTGCAAACATAGAAATGATTGAAATGGAGTTATCCTATAATAGTGTGGGTAACAATGTCCACATCATACCAGAGGTTAACAAATAAAAGGTCACTTCTTTTAGAGATGTTGAATAATAAAATTTCTTATAAGTAAAAACATTGTGTGTTATTGCCATCAGTGGTTAGTTATTCTCCATAACTTGAATGTAAGACCCTACTGATAAAATAGGGATACTGCTGACACATAGAACATGAAAAAGTCATGTTAATACTGACATGGATTCTTTATTCCTAACTCACCATTTTCATAGTGCAAGAAGCAGTTTGCAAGAAGGTGTTAACATCATAATCATCATACTCAACTGTAAACCCTTGGAAATACGATGTCAGAAAGTCCTGCTGCTAAGATTGAAGTCTGATTTTAATAGAAAATTCTGAGCCCAGTGCAAAAAAGTAGAAGCCCTTTGTCGGAGAAGTTTCCTTTTCTCAACCAGAGCCAGCAACCTATATCTCCAGAATGTCATGTTAGCTTGGTTACATTAAAAGATTCAGCTTCCTTTCTTCTGATAAGAGCCATTCATCTAGCACCTGAGATTCCTGGAATACCTTTCTATGCTAATGAGATATCTCAGCTTTCAGCCAGAAGGCTCACCCTGAATATATCTACCCATTTTTCCCAAACTATATAACCTTTGATTCTTCCTACGTAAAGTTGATCTTTCTCCACAAAGCTAGTCCCTGTCTGTTACTACCACCATACTAGCAGGACTTCTGAATCTTCCATCCATCATCCCTGCTCCACTTACTCTCATGGACCACTTTTGGCTGATCCTCTGGGCCAGAGAAAATTACAAAATAATGGCCTGCCTAGCAAAATATGGCCACTGATGATACTGTGGCACAAACATAAAAGAAGTAACCAAGAATGTTATGATTTAAGGATACCTACACAAGATAAATCCCAAAATTATTATCATAAACAGAGAAAAAATACCTTCTGAATGGATCGTCATAGGCTACATTAGTTTTCTGCTAAATTGAGACAATATTATATAATCTCCAATGATTTAAGATTGCACCGATAGATTAATTCATCTCTTGACCCCTTTTTGAGAATATTTTCTTTGAAATAATGATTAACAGAAAGACAAGCAACTGAACAAGATACAGAGATTAAAAAATAGCAGAATGTTCTGCACTTAAAGGAACATATATAACACATCCCACTTCTGGGGTTAAAGGATTAACACTGAAGAAAGAAGAAATGAATGTCAAAGCCAGAGATAGTGTATGAGTATAAGGAAATGGTATCTTCAAAACAGCAATGTGCATGAAGATATCAACTAATAGTGGTAACGTGAGCAAAACTTGTGTTAGCCCAATTGGCACCAAATTTCAGGAGAGGAGACTTAGGAAATAAGTATATGTCAAGTCGTGGAACTATTGACAATTGTTAACTGTTGGGAGAGGGAGTCGGTTTTATCTAAAAGTTTAGGATCAGATATTTTTATTATATTTCAGTAGGAGGTCACATATACAAGATTATCTGGGCAGTACAAATTGGTCTTGAAATATTTACTTGATTGTTTTGTTTTGCTTTAGAGAAAAGCAAATATTTGTTGTGTGTGGGGGGGGGGTGATGGAAAAGGATGAAAGGGTG
Organism: Rhabdomys pumilio; assembly: GCA_030674055.1. Taxonomy (NCBI): domain Eukaryota; kingdom Metazoa; phylum Chordata; class Mammalia; order Rodentia; family Muridae; genus Rhabdomys; species Rhabdomys pumilio. The sequence continues at coordinate 50,057,950 of JANHMN010000011.1, forward strand.
GACCTGGGGAGAGTTTGAGGAGGTGATCCTCTACAGTAAAACAACCTTTTATTATACCTTCAAAGTGTTAAAAGAAACACACACACACACACACACACACACACACACACACACACACACCACACCACACACCAATTGCACTGGTAGATTTGGATTTGCAGCAAAAACAAGTCCATTTCTTTATTTTTTGGCATTTGACTATACGAGTATCTATTCTGTTGGTTCCTTTGGTGTTTGCTGAAAGCAGAGCGCTATGTTCCTTTCAAAAATTCAGAGATAAAACGGAGAAGAAAAAGAACTAATCTCTGACATGAAGATTATTTAAGTCTCCATAAGTCCTTATATAGATATTTAAATAAATGTTTGCACTTAGAGTTCATTAGAGATTGATTGAGACATCTCAATTGCAGTTGGGAACAGGGTTGCTGTATTATATGTGAGAAGAATATGACTTCTACAGATAAAAATTTTAATTTCCTTTTATTTGACACACCTTTATCTCAGGCATGAAAGCAGTACTGACTTTATTAGGAAGACTTTGGAGGTATTCTTTACTTTTCATTTTGCGCAATAATTAAAAAATATTGGATTTTGTTTTTGAATTTGTCACAGAATTCTCTACTGAATCTATTTGTGTTCTCAGAATTCTCCAGTGAACCCACCTGTGTTTTCAGAATTGTCTAATGAATCTGAGTTTCTTTGGAGAGGGTCTGGGTAGAAGGTGACAGATATTAGGTTTGTATTGTTCCTTTCACCCCATTGTTTACTATATTTTGTTTGTTATATTTTTATCTTTTAAAATAATATTTCATATGTATCTTTGATTGATTGATTTATATTTTGGTGAGTAATTGAATATTGAATTGTAAATTGTTATCCTTATTACCGTCTTCATTTCATTGGTATATATATTCTCACATCTGCTCTGACCAAAAGTAGTTTTTATTTTACTTCATATTATTTTTTTTCATGTATTTTACAAAATCTTAGTATACAGCAAATCATCTCTGTTTTAGATATTTAAAAATATTTGATGTAGGCAGTTAAAACTATAAAATTTCCCCAACCAATGCCTTCAATGTATATGATAGGGTTTTGCTTGCTTTTTTGATTTTGTATTCTCTGTTTACATTTTATTTGATTCTAAGAACTTTTAATTTCTTTTATTAAATGTCTTCAGTTGCTTAATCATCCTTTAGTAAGGTATTGTTTCATCCAGTCATTGGGTACTTTTTGTTACCTTTTTTTAATTTAGCTTTATCCTTTCTTATCAGACATAATAAAAGACACTATTACAATTTCTATTTGTTGTGGCTAGATTTGTGTCTTAGTATTAATCTATTTTACAGAATATTATATGATCTGCTGAAAACAGCACATTCTTGAGCTGTTGATTGGGGTATTCTGTAGCTGTCAGTTAGCTCCATATGACTTGCTTTTATTTAACCCCACAGATTCTGTTTTGCTTTTTTTTTCTTTATTTTTATATAGAATTCCAATATTGCCTTGACAGCTTCTTTCCTTAACGACTATATAATGAACGGAAAATAATTCTTTATTTTTATTTTCTAGATTATAATTACATGAGATATTCATACACACCTATGTATATATGGTCGTGTAGTTCTTTAGCTTAGTTTTTATCTTGTTAGGTTCACTGTCTTGTCAATTATGGTATTTCAGAACTTGAAATACACATGAATTTAAATGCCTGTATCAAACAACACTTATCCTCACGGGTTGTTTATTTTATGTGACTTGATCTTTGTCACTTGCAGGGATTGAAAGATTTTGGTTTTGTTTTGAAACTTCAGTGTTTTTTCTTTATGTCATATAGAATTTCTTTTCTGATTTTATTTCATGATCTGTGGGCTTTGTGTACATAGATGGATTTTGTTCTTTAGCTTTTTCTTCTACATTTTATTAAAATTATGAAGCATGTTGCACTTGTTTTTCTTGCTTCAATCCTGTCCACCATATGCAGTTTTGTTTTCTACTTTGCTTATAATTATTTGTATTATTTCCGTCTATTTTCCAGATGTAAGATTAATTATACTCATTTCAAATTTCTTATGCATTATGTTTTTTTAAATATTGTCTTATTTTTATAGAAATCCTTGACTTTATTTTAAAACCCCAACATTCAGATTTTTTCATAACCTTTGATTTGAAGTAACTTCTCTAATTTTTATCTCTTTAATAAAATCATTTTTCAAATCTTGAGCTATCATAATCTTATTCAGCAACATGCTTATGTTTAAAAGGTACTCCAAAAAAGATGTTGAAGTGGAACTGATTAGTTTTGGAAAGACACTAAAAATATCTTTCTTTGTCTTCCTTACATGGCATATGAAGAACTGTGATTTACATGTTACTTGTCTTTTATCATGTGTTTTGCTTAATCAGACCAGAATAATATGAAGTAATGTCAGGTAAGATGGCTTCAGAGTATCTGGTGGAAAGCGGATATTATAACAATAACTTTTATTTGCCTGATATGACTGTCAACCTGGAGGCTCTTTGCTGAATAAGCTCACGTTTCAAGTTCTTTCTTATCTCTGGCTTTATGGTTGAACTCAGTTGTTCTGACTCAAACTCCCTTCCAAGCTGGCTAACACAATCTGGTTCCCAGCTTCTCACTGAATTGCTCTGCTTGCCCTCAAACTAATTGTGGCAATTTATTCTAATTGTTTTGGCTCCTTCTTATTCACTGGCTTCAACTGCCTCTGCTGACCTGCACTGAACCAAATGAACTCTTGAAAGAATTCAACTCCATTGCACTGTCTCACTGCATTGACTCTTATCCGACTCCACCAGTCTCCTGGTGCTGCTCTTAAGTCACCTGCCTTCCCTATATGTTCCTGTGGGAATTGAGCTAAAATACATTTCTCAGAATTGTCACTTTTTCTGCCTCTGTAATGGATGTCATTGTCAAACATGGTTGCTTCCTTCTGCAAACTAAGTTTACCTTAAAGCTGTATATTAAGGGCATGTCTGTATTCCAACCAGAGGGGGATTAAAGGTAAGTGGCATGTCTGCATCCCAGCCAGATCACACTGGCCTAGGTCTTTGGATGAGATCCTTTGCCAGAACAGCCATATTGCTGGAAAACAATTCCACCACAGGGTATCATCATTTTGATAGACCTAGTTATGAGGCAAACACTTTTACATATTTTAAGGCATGAACGTTGTACATCTGTATCACAGATGAGGACTGAATAACCAATGTGATCACAGTGAAAGTGGGGTTTCTCACTAGATCTGAGATGACACAGATCTAGCAAACACATGATTTGAGTATCAGTTGAGACCAGGCAACTGGGTCATAGAACGTGGCTTCAGAAAAGAGGGGAGGCATAGTACAGGATGGAAGGCACTGGCGTTTATTAGGATGGGGCTGTCTTACTATGTTGAGGTAAATCTATAAGAGAACCTGAAGCAGGTGTAGGAAAAAGCCTGGAAAATGACACGGCCATTGTTAGGCTGGGACATTATGTGGCCGTAAAATCAGAGCTGGACATGGAAAAATAAAATCTGGGTGGGAACAAATCAATCCTAGAGCATGGGAATATTTATGTAAAATAGTAGTGTTTAGGGAAATTGTAGTAATATTAATGCAAGTAAGCCGGGATACAGGAGAGAGCAAGGTCATTCAAAACCCAAAGTACGGTGACATCATAGAACAAGGTTGGATGAGGTACAGTCAGGAAGTAAGGCTGCAATTTTTAATATTTACAGGTAATGCATTGTGTGATCGATTTTGATATCTTTCAATGAGAAGTCCTATACTGTAGACTCCTTTGTGAATACTCTTCATCAAGTGAAATGTAAGAGTTTGATAAACATCAAGATTAATTTGACTGTGTGTATCCCTTTAAGCATCTGTTATTCTGGAGTTAAAATGTATTTAATTTCCACTTCACATTTAATTATATGATTATTTATTTCTGTAATTTTCTGGTAGACTAGTGTGTCTTAAAATATAGAATTTTTTTTTGAGTTTGTAAGATATTTGTTGCACCAAGCTTCATTCTTTGTGTAGTGAAGGGCATCACCTTGTAATCTAATTAACACGTCTATAGCAAAATATAAAGATGATGTCATGTGTAAAAATAACAATCCTAAGTATTCTCACCTTTTCTGATGCCAGATTTATCATTGAATGAGTTCAGGTTAGATCATCTTTCACAACAAAATGAATGATCAAATGCTTTACATTGTCAACAAGGTTTTAGAGTATAACAATGTAAAACCTATTGAATATTTATTATGAGTTGATATTTAAAAGTTTATACTATAAATATTTTATTTGATAGTATTGTTTTTATTATTGGAGCTTATATTTTAAAACGAAGAGATACACTACCTATTCAATAGTGAGAATTGGTATGAAAATGAGCATGTTATTAACTATCATGCTCTGTTGGAATTTCTGTATATTGCTATTGGGAGTACAAAGCACTATAACTTATTTAATAATGTCAACATGTCCTATAAGCATCAACCATATGAATGAGAAATTCAAGTTAGTTTAAATGTATAAATAATATTAATGTATTTTATAAGACAAGGAAGATATTTTAGTTAAATAACATAAATTTCAGCAAAAGCTTTATTCATTAAAAAAAAAGTTTGAGAAGTATGTAATACCCATATGCCTTTTATTAGTTCAAAGTGCAAATAAATGATGATATTGATATAGTGTTAAATATTATTGTGTTATTAAAATAATAATTGAGAAACACAGAAATTAATGAAAATATCACATTATTTATAATAAAGATAAAGGAGTCCAACTTAGAAATATGTAACTTTCTCAGATATAGTGACTAAAGCTTGTATTACTAGTTAGTGCTCATGAGTCTGTGGTAAGAAGAATTCTATAGTTTGAGGACAGCCTTAGGCAGAACCGTTTGAGATTTGTAAAATCATTCTTTTTGTATCAAAGAATTACGTGTGTGTGCTTACCTATGTTTATATATGTAACCATATATTTTAATTTATATGAAATAAATATAACTACTTTATGTGAAACTAATTATATTTCATGGTCTCAGAGATGACACGAAACATAGCACAGGCAAGAGTCGCACTCCTAGGATTTACTAGTCATAGTAAATTGCAGCTGAGACACTATATGGCCTTAATTCTATAAGGGGACCTGAAGTAGGTTGTGTTCGTTAGGGTTTCCATTGCTGTGAGGAGACACAACAACCAAGGCAACTTTTATAAAGGACCATATGTAATTGTGGCTGGATTATAGTTTTGGCTCAGAGTTTTGGTCAATTATCTTCATAGCCAGAAGCATATCAGTGTCTAGGCAGACATGGTGCTTAAAGAGGAGCTGAGAGTTTTACATTTTGTTCTAAAGGGATCCAGAAGGTTATCTCTTCTGCATTGGGCAGAGTTGGCTCTTAGGAGCCTCAAAGCCCATGTCCACAGTGACTCACTTCCTTCCACAAGACCACAGCAAGCCTTCTAATAATGCCACTTTCTGTGGGCCAAGCATTCAACCACATGAGTCTATAAGTGTCAAATCTATTCAAATCACTACATAGGTATAGGACAAGGTCTGGGTAAATGTTATCCCCAGTAGTTCAGAGTTAGGGAACACAGTTCATATGAAGATGAATGGGGTAGTTTGGTAAATAATAGAAACTGTGTTGATAGTCACAAGTTTATTATATCTGAGTGTCAAATGTTTTGGAAACATAATGCTTCACTGTTTCAAATTATATACAAATAGTTCTTGCAAAAAATAAAATTGAAAAATCTTGAATGACATGTGAAAATGAAAACAAATACTAATTTATAAAAATATACATGTTTAAATGCCCTTTTATATTTCTAGTTTCACCAGAAATTTAGAAAATAATATTATGAGTCTAATATTGTGCCTCAGATCTGATATGGAGTATTTTCAAAGAAAATATATCAAATTGTTATATAAGAAGATTAAAACATTGATTTGCTTCCTGTGACTACCAACAAGAAGACGAAAATGACCATGTTGCTAAATTTGGCATATATTTAATTTGAGTATCAAATACTTAATCTAGAATTCAAATCACTTTTTTTTTTCCTCATGGGCACAGATTCCTCTGGCAATAAATGAATAAAGGATATTTCACTCTTTGAACACCTCTAATTTAAATGAACTTAATCAAAGCTCTTAACTGAAAGATTCTGGGGTACAATTACAGCACCAATGTGTAACTGAGTTCATTTCAGGCCTACAACCAAAGAGTAATTGCATTACATGTATTTTCTTATGGAAATTGTTTTGTGATTTGAGGTAATTTTTCTAAGTATAATTTCTTCTATCTGATGGAATTTAGAGTCACATAGAAGACCTCTTGCATGTAATATTTAAATATTATTTTTCATTATCTGATCAAAACCTGGATTAAAAATAATAATTAGAATAAATTTATCAGTAATGTATATATTTATTATTAAAATACCTATTATTTCTTTATAATAAAAATGTAATTTTTTGTTTCATGTTCTACTTTTAAAGGTTTATTCTACAATGGGAAGTTTTTGTTTTATATCTGAAACTTTAAACTATAATATCTCGATGATAGTTTACTTTATGCTCGATGATACAGAAAACATATTCTTACACTTAACTAAAGCAGTCATACTTTTAGGAATAGCTCCATGTGGTGAATTTTTCTGAAAATAAAAAATAAAATTACAAACATCACAGAAAAACTTGAATTTATAAATGCAAGTCATATTTCAAAATGAATTAATGACCTCAACTAATTAATTCTTGAATATGTATATATTTAATACTTAAGGATAATCTTCCTTTAATGCAATATATTTAGGCTAATTATATTAAATATAATCTTATTTTATTCCATTCTTTCTTATATGCAAAATTTGTATTCTAGGTGTAGATTATCTTAAGTTTTCTTATAAATTTTTTATCTTCCACTGATGAAATGATTTCTACTAGCTCCTTGTATTTCTCACAAAACCTCCAAATAAATGTTTTTTTTAAAAGGAATTATAACCTTTTCAAAAGTCTTAATGAGAGATATTTTATTTTGAGCCATTTTCAGTGACTACATCTAAGAAACACAGATTTAAATAAAACCAAATTCTATCTTCCAACATAGAAACAGTTTCATAAAATTTTTATGTTTAAAGAATAGAGAAAGTCATGCATAAAGCAACTTTAAAATACATTGAGGGATAAATAAGAAAGCCTGTTACATTGAGATTGAGAACTTTCCTATATGCTCAGGAGGCTACCTGATGGTATTCTAAGCTTCTGGATTGGTAGAAATTGTTGCCCGCTAAGTAAATATATTCTAATAGATGTTTGTCTATTGCTGCAGCGTATTAGTTCAGATACAAAGTAAGACAAGAAATGGCTGTTTCAGAAGACCCAAACTAATCTAGGTTAAGGTTATTAGACCCCAGCAACTGTAAAAATTCAAATTTCACCACGGTATTGAATTCCAATCTGCCAATCAATCTCTGCAGACCCAAAAACTTCATAAAAGAAGCTTTGTGTTCACAGTCAGATGCAAATTCTTTTCAGGGATTTTTATTTATACCAGGGCTGTGTGTGAAAGTCTCTCTATCATCCATATCTGAATCTATATTTCTATTTTTGTCTATAGATTGTAAATACTCTAAAATTAAGTATTATCTTCAATGTATTTTGCTAGCTTTAAAACATTAAATTGTTGTATTCCTTACCCATTTAATATCAGTTTACTCTTCTCAGATTACTGCTGAGCAACCCAATATTCCCAAGAAGAGATATGTAATTCTGCTGCCAATGTAAGTAGCTAACATGGCCTGCTAGATTATTTCTGTTTAAGCAAAGACTTCAGTGTCTTTCAATCATGTTCTGGAATTGTCTCTCATTTCATTTCTGTTGATAAAATGCCATGACATGAATGTTTCTTCTGAATCAGTCTAAAATTTCATTCCATTTAATTCATAATGTCTACTATAATGGAATATAGGTCCATATATTTAATGAGGAAGAATACTAATCTCTCTCTCTCTCTCTCTCTCTCTCTCTCTCTGTTTTTCTTTCTCTCTTTGTGTGTGTTTGTGTGTGTTTGTGTTTCTGTTTGTGTTTGTGCTTGATTGATATCTGGAACATCTAAGTTCCTCTAAATTCATCATAAACTTCTGTCCACTTACTGTGTTGTCACTAAGTTTTCTTTCAATTTCCAGTTCCATAACACTTTTTCTCAATTAGGAATATCTTTATGTCATACTCACTGATAATTATTCATTATTAACACTAGTTTTTATACACACTCTCACTCAGACACACCTTTCCTATTACTGTGTTACATTGTCCTTATTTGTCTAGATAATGTTTACATAGTTTTGCAAAATAATTTTTTTTATCCCAAATAATTTGACGGATCTTTCTCTTTTGACGAGGGAATATTACTTTTTTCCACTTAGTTCATTCTTTCTTTTTGGATTCACTACAGACAAAATTCTGTAATTTATCATTATAAATTCATGTATGCTGTATGATATACCTTAAAGATATGTTCTTTGGTTGTCTCTGTATTATGCTAGAAGGATGAAAGTTGTGTGCTGTGTCTGCATTGCAGACAGACCTAAATATTTGGATACCATCGTTTATGAGAGCACTCATGTTTCAGGATTAAAATTTCTCTACAGAGGAAGCTTCACTATGATAGCTGCTATGAATATAGCAGAATATTACTAGAAGTAATTTTATCACTACATTTTTCCCTTTCAGACCAGTATTATTTGGTTTTCCCTGCATTCTGTGGACTATATAGTGTGAGGTTCTTGGTCACTCAAGCAGTTTCAGGCATAATTTATATCTAATAGAGATGCTTTAGTTCAAATCAGTTACTGCATGGTTATTTCCAAAAATCTTTTTGTCATTATTTGTGGAGGCCTATATTGAATATATTAATTGAGGTAAGAAGCTTGTTTCTGGATTGCTGGGCTCTGAACTGTACAAGGGAGGAGAATATGATCTCAGATTAAGCATGCTAAATTTAATTTTCTTCTCTGCTCTTAATTGTAGATAATAATAGGTGTCTTAAGTTCATGCCCTATCATGCCCATGTATGTCATATACTCGCGTTCTTTCTTAAATTTTTTTTGTAAGTAAACTATCAAACCAGTGAGACAAAAGACATCAGAATACTTCATAAACCAAAGATAGGTATGTAAGTCAGTAGAAAAAATAGTACTAGAAAAAAGAGTATAGCGTCATATCCATTTTTTTTTCTATTGGCAATAGTTTCATTATCTAACAACAGATAGGTTTTTTTGTTTTGTTTTAAAATTCACACATTGATAAATTAGAAGGTAGTTTTATTTTTCACAAACAGAAACATGGTCACATCAAGGTTTAAATTACTAAATTTTGATTTTATGAAGCCAAATATGTTGTAATTATGTGTTGATTTTTTTTTTTTGGCTGCTACATTACAAAATTGTAGTTTGTAACTGTTATAACACTAGTCAGAGTAACAAAGCTCATAAAATATGTAATTTAAGAGTAGATTATATTTTCCTCAGAAAAAAATATTGCCTATCTATACTCTTCATTAAAATATTGAAAAGTTTTGTTTAATGTAAAAATATGCAACCCTACCTAAACTGTTTTTATAGAAGTTATGCTCTTCTTTATAGCTGAAAAAGTTTTAATCTACAGATTCAAAGACTGATGATTATCAAACCAAGATGTTTTCTATTCATCTTCTGTCTCCTCTGAATTTAAATAAAATGCCTAACTCTTACTAGCTATTATACTGCCGTCTCCAAACCCAGGATATATTTATGTATGTGAGAATTCCTAATTTGATTCATAAGGTATAGTCTAGATGAATGTAGAGTCTATATGAAAACAAGTCTATATTACTCAGTGTCTCTGAAGCTGTTCTGTTCTTGCAAGACTAGAATATAATTAAATGTATTATTTAAGAGTTAGACATTCATATTTATGATACAGTATAATTATTTTCTTACATGTATTCAGTAAGTATTGATTAAGTCAGGGTAATTTGCATCTTATCTCATTATAATTTTCTGGGTGGAGCCTTCAATATCCTCTATAATAGCTATTTTAACAAATATTAATTTCCTGAAATATATAGTTATAAAAATTGCTAGTCAACATTAAGAGTTATTGTGATGGTTTGTATATGCTTTGTCCAGGGAATGGCACTATTAGAAGTTGTGACACTGTTAGAGTAGGTATGCCACTGTGATTATGGGCTTTAAGATCCTCAGTCTAGCTGCCTGGAATCCAGTATTCTGATTGCAGCCTCCAAATAAATATGTAGAACTCTCAGCTCCTCCTGCACCATGCCTGCCTTGATGTTTCTGTGTTCCCACTTTGATGATAATGGACTGAAACTCTGAACCCTTAAGCCAGCTCCTATTAAATGTTATCACTATAAGAGTTGTTTTGGTCATGATGTCTGTTCAGTAAAAACCTAAGAGTGTTATTTATTGTAAAAACACTGTTACTTTTAATTTAAAATCTATTATTCCTACTTCAAAAACTTCAAAGGTTTTAATAATCACTGCTCTAGATGCAGGTCTATCTTTTATACATGCTACAGCAGGTAAAAACAACATGTTAAAAAATATTTCCTTTGTTGACTAAATTTGCATAATATAATATCCTCTGCTAACATATATTTTACCACAAATATTAGGAATTTAAACTTATATAATATCATACCTCCTTGTATGTATGTCTATTCTATACTCTAAATTCTATAACCAATATTTTAAAATCTATATTCTATATTATGTTACATATTATGTGTTAACTATCACACATTACACATTGTATTACTTAACACATATTACACATTACATATTGTATATATTATATGGTATACATTACACATTATATATTATACCTTATACATTGTACATTATATAATATATATTATACTTTATATATTGTACCTTGTACCTTGTACCTCATACCATATACATCATACTTAATGTATCATGTATCATATATCATATGTCATATACCATATTGCATATAATATATTTTTCTTAAATCACATATTACATATCATATATATACTATATACTACTACTATGTACTACATAATATATACTACATATATACATATATATAATATATAATATAATATAAATATAGTAATATGTAATATATTATAATTATACATGTGCATTGTGTATTTATTATAAATTATATATTTATTATATATTATATATCATTTATTTATTAAATATGTATTATATATGACATATTACATTTTACACACTACATTTTACATTGCATATTACAGATTAAATATTATATAGTATATATTTTATATTTTATACTGCATAGTACATATTATTACATATCACATATCACACATCACACATTACATATTATCTATTATCTATTATCTATTATTATACATTATATTTCACAAATTCCACAGCACATGTCATATGTTATAAGTCATACATCATATATCACATATTATATGAACCTGCTACTTATTCTATCTCATTGTATGGGCATTTTTATTTCCTTTATCAATCTGTGTATGGAGATTTTGACTTAATATTTTAATTATTACATATTCAGCTAATGTTAAATGAAACAAAGTTTAAAAAAGGAATCTACTCTTCTTTTTTATATGGTGATTACATTTCTAGTTAGATTATACAAGCAATATTTCAGATCTATTGTTTTTCTAAAATGCATTCATATTTTCCCTTAATATCTATACTACTGTTCAGTTGTTTCATGAGTATATATTAACTTTCTCTTCATTCTATGCTTACCACATTATTTTATGTACATCTTATTATAATCAGCTTCCTAAATGAGGAGAGATGTTATTACATTGGGGCTGTCATTTCGGCTTTCTTTATGTATATTAATACTATTTTTTCATATATTTGTTGACATTTTGAAATATCTCTTTTGAGAAACCTCAGATAAGATGCCTATTTTGAAGATTCTATTATTTTATTTGTTGCTGAGAATTTTGTACTGTACTCTGCAGACTGTTCCTTTGTAGAAGAAAAAATCTTGACTCAGTAACAGGTTAAACTGATCCTATATGTCAGATATGCTAATATGCTAATCAGTAAAAATATACATAAATTATACACTGTATGTAGTGCCCTTTTATGGGGGTCTCTGAAGACAGCTACAGTGCACTTACATATAATAAATAAATGGAAACCTTTGGGCCAGAGCAAGCTGGGCAGAAGAGAGCAGGGGTGGAGGGAGCAGGGCTGGAGGGAGAGGAAGAAGGGAAAGGGAAAAATAAACAAACAAAAAGAACAAATAGTTTGAACGTATATTAAATTTGAAATCTTTGATTTTATGACTGAATGAAAAGAAGAGTGGAATACATAAATATCCCTGAGAATAAGTCATAGTGATGTAGTAAACCTTTGAATATTTCTGTGTTTAGAATTGTTTATGAAAATCTTATTATTTCTGCATAAATATATGGTATATAACAATGACTTAGTCTTTTATTGCTATAAAGAGACACTGACATAGACAACTCTTATATTAAGACAGCATTTAATTGTGGCTGGCTTATAAATTCAACTGTCCAGACCATTATCGTTATGGCAGGAAGGATAGCAGTGTCCAGGCAGACATAGTGGTGCTATAGAAGGAGCCAAGAATTCTGTCTTGCCAGGCAGTGGTGGCGCATGCCTTTAATCCCAGTACTTAGGAGATAGAGGCAGGCAGATTTCTGAGTTTGAGGCCAGCCTGGTCTACAGAGTGAGTTCCAGGAGTTACAGGACAGCCAGAAGCATAGAAGAAACCTTCAGAGACAGAGACAGAGAAACCCTATCACGAAAAACAAACAAACAAACAAACAAACAAACAAGCAAAAGAGTCCTAAGTCTTGATCCTAAGGTAGTAAGAAAAAAAAAACTGACTCTTCAAGATTGGGCAGATATCAAAGCCCACGTTCACAATGATACACTTTCTCCAATCATGCCACACCTCCTAATATGCTTGCCACTCTCTGAGTCAAGCATATTCAGAGCACCACAGACATAAAAATTCACAACAAAAAAGAAAAGAAGAGAAAAGATAAGAATAAAACAAACAAAAATCCTCCTATATATACAAAAATCCCCAAATATATGCCATACCATTTATATCATTTTGATTTATGTCAGTGTGTGTGTGTGTGTGTGTGTGTGTGTGTGTGTGTGTGTGTGTGTG
>JANHMN010000011.1:50071180-50081314 GCA_030674055.1 Rhabdomys pumilio
TGTGTGTGTGTGTGTGTGTGTGTGTGTGTGTGTGTGTGTGTGTGTGTTAAGTGATTGGTCTGGGTGTAAACTGAGATAAATAAAAACTAATAGCACTTGATGTGAATTGGTAGAAGTAAACAATGCTGAACATTGCGTTTACTTTTAGTAAAAGTTACCATAGAGTGCTTTCAGCAGAATTTAGAAATGAATGTAAGTTTGTGTACTGAATGATTTTGTATGTCAACTTGACACAGTTCCTTTATCAGAATTGAGAAAATACCTCCATGACATGCAACTGTAAGGCATTTTTCAACTTTAACGATCAATGGGGGAGGTCCAAGTTCATGGTGTGTGGTACCATCTCTTGGCTTGTATTTTAAATTCTATAAGAAGTCAACCTATGGGAAGCAAGTCAGTAGGCAGCAGCCCTCCATGTCCTCTATATGAGTTCCTGCCTCCAGAATCCTGTGTTGTTTGAGTTCTTGTCCTGATTTTTTTTTTTTTTTTGTGATAAACAGCATTATGGAAGTCTGAGCTAAATAAATCCTTTCTATCCGATATTGCCTTTTGGTCATGGTGATTTTCTCACAGCAATAAAAACCCTAAATAAGAAAGAATGTGAATAAGAGAAATAAAAAAAACTCATTTATAATAGTTTATTTTAAATGGACTGGGGTTTAAAGATGTCCAACACTCAAGAAACAAGAATTCACTTCAGCATAAGCTACTGATACTAACCCAAATACAAAGAGATTTTGTAACTTATTACAATATTAAATATTAGTCCATTTTCAAACAATTACATGATAACCACCAGAATAAGTGACATATATCAATTGTTCCATAATTTTTATCAGATAGTCAAAATTTTTACAAATAATAATATGGTAGCTTAATTATAAGAAACAAATATTATTTAAAATTATAAATATTTAGAATTAATTCAGAAAAAAAATAATTCCATAATAATGGTTTCAGTACTAAAATTATATCATTAAAGTAGTCTGAAGAAGGAATATTAAATCTTAAAACAGAAACACTGGGAACTGGAGAAGAATGTGCTTCATTTAAATGACATTTGAGAAACATTAACTGGTAAAACTTGATAATGAGCTGAATATTTAAAATCAGGAAAAATAATTGTATTACATTTACCATTGTATTCAGGTCTTCTGAGAATAAATATGCAATTAACTAAACTCATGAAAGTTGTAGAAAGAAGGTGTTTTATCCTTATCCTAGCTAGCGAGGATACATATTCAGATCTGAAATTAATGAACTGAGCTGCCTACGGGATACTCAATTGAAAAATTCCTGGAATATTTTAATATATATTACTGGCACAAGACAGAGAAATTACATGCTTATAAGTCCTTATCGTCTATATTGTACATTATAAATTGAAATCATGAAATAAATTGAAATCAAATATCTATATTTATTTTTTAACTATGATATTCATTCCATCAGGCATAGTGCATATATGCATTATTGCTAATTATAGAGTGATACTCAAATATAAATGCAAAATAGAGTATATGGCTTCAAGGGAAGTGTCTCTTATTTGTACATAAATATAAATTGATTCTAGACTTAATGTATATTTTATATCATTTAATGATTTCAGGTATCTTCAAAAGTTCTAAAGACCACATGAATATTTTATCAAGAGAAAACAAATTTAATGTTGTGAATATTTTCAACAAATTATTTTGGAAAATAACAATAACACCAATATGCAGTAGTGGAATGCACAATGTGTTTGACAGTTACCAATAACTTACTAGCTAGACTTATGATTTAATTTACTATTATTTTTTAAAACAACAACGAAAAGAAGACAAAAACAACAATAACAACAACTCTATTTCCAAAAAAGGGCCTAAAGACATGAAATGACTTGACCAAGTATGTGACTCAGGGCATATATTTGACTTCTACACTGAATTACTTCCTGGAACCCGAGCTGCCCTTTCTATTAATTAATTTATTTATTCCCTTTACATCCCAACTTCAGACCCTATTTCCTCCAGGTACTTCCTCCACAGAGCTGCTTCCACATCTCCCCTCTTCTCCTCTGAGAAGGAGTTCCAACAGCCAACAGTTTACCTTGACATATCAAGGCACTGCATGGCTAGGTGCATTCTCATTCACTGAGACCAGATTAGACAGTTAAATTAGGGGAAACAGGATACACAGGCAGTCTACACATTTAGGAACAGCTCTTGTCCCAGTTGTTGGGAAACTGGAATGAAGACAGAGCTACACATCTGTTTCAGGAGAGGGGAAGGAATGGTTAAGTCCAGCCCATGTATGATCTTTGTTTTGTGGTTAAGTCTTCTGGAAACCCCAAGGGTCCAGGCTAGGTGACTCTGTTGGTCTTCCTATTGAGATCATATGCCCACAGTTCTTCCCCCAACTCTTCCATAAGACTCCCAAAACGACATTCAGTGTTTGGCTGTGGTTCTGTGCATCTCTTTCAGTCAGCTGCTGGGTGGAGTCTCTCAGAGGACGGTTATGTTAGGCTCCTGTCTGTAAGCAAGCATAGCAGTATCATTAATAGCGTCAGGGATGGGTTCTTGCCCATGAGATGGTTCTCACTTGGGCAGATCATTGGATGGCCGTTGCCTCAGTCTCTGTTCCATCTTTGTCCTTGCATTTTGTGTAGGCTGGGCAAATTTTCAGTCAAAACTTTTGTGGGTAGATTGGTTATCGATATCCCTCCACTGGGTGTCTTGCTTGACTACAGGAAGTAGTCAGTTCAGGTCCCAAAACATCACTGCTAAGGGTCTCAACTATATTCAATCTCAAGGAATCCCAGTAGCCTTCCACTATCCCTGGTTTCTGGTACATAATAAAGATGAAGCCCAACACCTAACCTGCTGCTTTTCGTTCACTCTCCTGGCCCACTCTTCTATCTCTCCCCACAACTGATCCTAAACACCCATTCCACTTCTCATCCCCTTCTGCCACCTAGTCCTAGTCCTCCATCTGCCTCCTATAATAAATTTATTTTCCCTTCTGAGTGACATTCAAACATCATTTTTTAAATGGATATTTTATTTATTTACATTTCAAATGTTATCCCGTTTCCCTGTTTCCCCTCTGGAAACTCCCTACCCCATCTTCCCTCCTCCGGCTTCTATGAGGGTGCTTCCTCACCTGAGAGCTCTGGGGTGTCTGGTTGGTTGGTATTGTTGTTCTTTCTATAGGTTGCAAACCCCTTCATCTCCTTCAGTCCTTCTAACTCGTCGATTGGGGACCCCGTGCTCAGCCCAATGGTTGGCTGCAAGTATCCGCCTCTGTATTCTTAAGACTCTGACAGAGCAAGCATCCTTGCTTCAGCCTTCTCTGATATTTAGTTTCTTTGGGTGTGTGTATTGTATCATGGGTATCCAGTACTTTATGCCTAATATCCACCTATAAGTGAGTACATACCATTGGATGAAGGTTATTTCACTTGGGATGATATTTATTCTTTTCATCAGTTCGTATGCAAATTTTATGATCTTGTTTTTAGTAGCTGAGTAATGTTACATTGTGTAAATGAACCAAGTTTTCTCTATCCATTCTTTGTTTGAGTTTTTGGTTATAAAAAATAAAGCTCTTGATAACATAGTGTAGAATATTTCCTTGCAGTATGGTAAAGCATCTCTGTTTAGTTTCTGTTTCAATAACCTGTTCATTTAGGAGAGTGGGGTATTAAAGTCTAACATTATTAATGAGTGATTCATGGTTTAGTAATGCTTCTTTTACTAACATGGGTGCCCTTGAATTACGACTATATATATGCACAATTGGCATATATAATCCATCTGTGTTGATAAAATGTTTTGCTGGGTATTACAGTCTGGGCTAAAATCTGTGGTGTCATAAGGTCTGCAAGACATTTGAGTAGACTTTTCAGGCTTTTACAGTCTCTGATGAGAAGTCAGGTGTAATTCTGATAGCTCTATCTTTATATGTTTCTTGCCCTTAATCCTTAATCTTTCTTTGTCTTGTACATTTATTCTTTTAATTCTTATGTGGCAGGAGAATTTTTTATGGTCCAATTTATTTGGTTTTCTGTGAGCTTCATGTACATTTATAGGTATCTGTTTCTTTAGGTTAGGAAATTTTCTTCAGTAATTTTTGTTGAAGACATTTTCTGGGAATTTGAGCTAAGAATCTTCTTCTTCCTTTTGTAGTGTCCTCCACTTTCTGTTTTTCTTTTATTTCTTTTTTTTTCTGTGTGGGGGTGTGTTTTGTGAAGTTTTAGATTTAGCATATTCTTTAAATGACATACCATTTTTTTCTCTTGTATCTTCTATGCCTGAGATTACCTCTTCCATCTCTAGTGATGGAATTAGTGATTCATGTGTCTGTAATTTCTGTTCTTTTTCCTAGGTTTTACATCTCCAGAGTTGCCTCAATTTGTTTTCTTTAATTGCCTCCCTTTCAATTTTCAGGTCCTGAAAGGCTTTATTAATTTTCTTCACTGGTTTGATTATATTTTCCTGTATTTCTATAAGGTATTAATTTATTTATTGTTTTAATGTCTCTATCATTTTTATGAGATTAAATTTAATGTTATTTATTTTGATCTTCAGGTGTGTTTAAATACCAGGATTTGTTGTAGTAAGATAGCTGAACTCTCATGGTAGCATATTGTCCTGGTTTTTGTCGATTTTGTTAAGCAAGTCTTTGCCCATATGTTTGTTCTGTTTTTCGATGGTTTGGTAGTCCCTAATGATAGAAAAACTCTGAGACTGCAGGTAGAGATGGTAGTACCTGATGTTAACAGACCTCGGGTTATCTTAGGTTGCAGCAAGCTTCCAGGGAGGCAGAGAAGCTGGTTGTTTCATGGATTGCTGTGCAGATCTGGGACTGCAGGAAGAGAAGTGAACCAGAAGATGGAGTACAGAGGTCAGTAGACAGAATCATGATCTCTTGACTTCTAGGGGACCCAACAGGCTGGGGATTGGAACATGGATATCTAACATGTTACCCACAGTTGCATCAGGGCCTTAAGGGAAGCAGACAGAGCTGTGGCATGGAGAATGTAGTGCAGATCCAAGATGAAATTATTATTATATTATGTGTGTTAGTTTACAGCTTTATTGTACCAAATCTAAGAGTAGATGGTTTACATTATAGAAGTTTATCCTCACACCAATCAGATTAGCTAAAGATCAAAAACTCAGGTGATAGCAGATGCTGGCAAGGATGTGGAGAAAGAGGAACGCTCCTCCATTGTTGGTGGAATTACAAGCTGGTACAACAACTCTGTAAATCAGTATGGTGGTTCCTCAGATAATTGGATACAGCATTACCTTACAACCTAGCTATTCCACTCCTGGGCATATACGCAGAAGATGCTCCAACATACAAGGACATATGCTCTACTATGTTCATAGCAGCCTTATTTATAATAGTCAGAAGCTGGAAGGAACTCAAATGTCCTTTAACAGAGGAATGGATACAGAAAATGTGATACAGTTACATAATGGAATATTACCCAGTTATTAAAAACAATGAATTAATGAAATTCTTAGACAGATGGATGAAACTAGAAAATATCATCCTGAATGAGGTAACCCAAATACAAAAAGAACACACATGAAATGCATTCACTGATGATAATTGGATATTAGCCTAAAAGCTTGCAATACCCAAGATACAGCTCACAGACCACATGAATCTCATGAAGAAGGAAGACCAAAGTGTGGGTGCTTTGGTTCTTCTCAGGAAGAGTAACAAAATACTCATGGGAGCAAAAATGAAGACAAAGTTTGGGACAGAAACTGAAGGAGGGATTGTCTGGAGACTGTTCCACCTGGTCATCCATCCCATGTGCAGTCACCAAAAGTAGATGCTGATGTGGATGCCAGGAAGTGCATGCTGACAGGTGCCTGTTATAGCTGTCTCCTTTGAGGTCCGCCAAAGCCTGACATATACAGAGGCAGATCCTCACAGCTAACCATTGATCTGATCATGGTGTTTCCAAAAGAGGAGTGAGAGAGAAGACTGAAGAAGCTGAAAGGGTTTGTGGCCCCATGAGGAGAGCAACAATACCAACTAACCAGAGTTCCCAGGGTCTAAACCACCAGCCTGGGAGCACATAGGGAGGGAATCATGGCTCCAGCTGTATATGTAAAGGAGGATGGCGTTGTCGGGCATAGGTGGTAGAGGAGGTCCTTGGTCTCATGAAGGGTGGATGCCCCAGTGTGGGACAATTCAAGGGCAGGGAGGATCTGTCTTAGTTATGGTTTCCATTGTTGTGAATAAACACCATGACCAAGGCAATTTTTATAAAGTAAAACATTTATTTGGGTCTAGCTTACCATTTTAGAGATTAGGTCCATTATTATCATGGCAGAAATCATGGCAGTATCAAAGCCGACACGATACTGGGAGAGTTCTACATCTTGATCCAAAGGCAGCTGAGAGGAGGGTCTCTTTCTTATCAGGCAGAGTTTGAGCATAGGATGAGAGCACAGTGACACACTTCCTTCAACTTAGCACCACCTATTCCAATAAGACCACACTTCCAAATAGTGCCACTTCATATTCACACAAAGATAGAAATATGGTCTATGAAACTACATTGGCCAGTAATTTCAAAAGAGGCTACCCATTGCTAGCCCTTGCCTTTTTATTTGGTAAGTTATATTTTTATGAGAGTAATATCTTCCGTTATAGGGTAGCTCCATTTAAGATACTCTATATGTACCCTATATGCTTTATATGTGTACTTTTGTATATTTTAGGACATTTCCCTAGTAGTAGATTTACAAGTGAATTGGTTTTTGTTCAACTCCATAGAATCTAAGATGGTAAGGTTTAAAAGAGTAAAGGATCTGTGGTGATAGCGATGTCCCTGTTCATTTTAAGTCTTATTTTATATTTGAGTTATTGAAAACTAGCTGAAAACTGTAATATGGCCATTAATCAGTTCATCTCTGCACTACTTAGAGAAACATTATGAACATGACCTTAAAAAGTGAGAAATTAAATTTCCTAATTTATGGCTGAGTGAAAGCCTAGCAGAATTGAAATATATTTTATGTTGTCTTTGAACCTGTCTACTTTACACACCAATCAACTAGTTTGGGTCTGGCTCTAATTGTGTTTTGTTTATGGCTTTGTCCTTCATTTGAGGTCATAATTATTTTGACACTATATGTGTATATTCTATGGAGATATTGTACTATATTACCAATTATTGACTGTTTTATTTTCCAATTGGTTTTTATCCATGGACTTTAAAATAATTTTGAGAATATGGGATATTTTAATAAGATGAATTTCTAAATTATAACTGTTTCTGTAATAGTCATATTTCAGGAATTTTAAATATAAATATGTTCAAAAGTTTTTTTCAATGATATCATTAAGATACTCGTAAAATATTGAAGAAAAATTGCTGGTACTATTCTGTAATTTCTTTTGTAATCCTCTTATGAAAAGATGATGTGGAAAATCCATTAAATTATTTTATAATAATAAATGACCTTACTCTTTTTAATAACTGCTTTGAACCGTGTATTAGCAAATATTTAAAGTTCAACTATTGTGCTATCCTTTAATTTCATTAATATTCATATTTTAAATAATTAAATTAAGTAAAATGTAGAAATTAATATTTGTATTTAAAATCAATTTTGTTCAGTTCAGCATATAATGGCATGTTATTAATGCGCTGTAAGGTATTATAATATATTGGTATCTTTTCTACATTTTATTTCTTCTCTAATGTAAAATTGATGAGAGTCGTTCTGACTTAGTAGGATATTTCATTATAGAAATGTAATTTTATAAATATATCAGCTTTATTCACTTGTTATCATTATCCTTTCATAAAAACTTTACCTCAATTGTATTTAAGGCAGAAAAGAAGTTCTGTAAAGAGTTCTGTTTCTTAGGGAATAATTTTATAACTAGCTACTAAATATAAAAATTAAAGACAAATAACAACTGACAATTAATTGTGTGAATAGATTAGAAATAAGTGATTCATTTTGGAAATGATTAGCTTTAGAGAGAAAGATAGATAAAAGAGCACACATCGGCACACTGAGTTATTCTTTAATTCTAGTAGTTGTGAAGCTAATTTGGGCCAACTGATCTGAGATTGAGGCTACCCTGATTCATATATAAAGTTCCAAGCAAAGCCAAGTAACAGAAAAAGAATCTTTCTAAGAAGAAAATTAAAGAAAGAAAAGAATGTGTGAGATGGCAGAAAAGGGAGAGGCATGGAAAAAGAGGGAGAGAAGGAAATGAAGAAGAAGAGATAGAAATACAAATATCATCAACTATTCTAATAGTTGATTCTAATATTCTAATGGACAAAAGTATTTTTGTAAATGTGTGTTTTATTATTAAGATAATATGTCACACATATATATGGTAGCATATTTTCCGTACAAAAATGTAGAACACATTGATCTTATTCATATCATACCTACATCATACACACAGACATACATGCCAGCCAGGCATGGTTGTATATGATGTTGTCGTGAAAACAACTGTTGGTTTTAAAACTTGGATGGTCAAAACCACTGAGAAGTTGATTAAAAAGGTTCCTAACTGCATATCATATTTCAAAGTTTACCACTTAAAAGGAAGGCTAGATGCTTGGGAACCTATAAAGGACTCTTCATGCTTCCATAAAGTTCCCCTAAGGAACATATATGAAAAACACATTTGACCTCTCCCCTAGTAAATTTCTCATTGGTGGAGGTCAGTCTTAGTTGTAGCTTTATGTAAATCAATGTGTATCTGTACATATAACTTATAAGAAAGTATATAATTATTTTAGAAAAATACACACATGCACACACACACATGCATGCACACACACAAATACACACTTAGTTGAATTCTAGGGTTATTCATATTGCATTCATAAAATATTTTTAAAGAACAATATGTGATGTCTATATCTGAGGATTTATTTGATATTTATATGGAAAATATTATTTTAAATTTATTTAAATTTCAAATATAGCACTGGGGGTTATCAAGTGTGAATAATTCACACTGAGCATAGATACAACAGAGAAGTTGTGAAGGTTTATTTAAGCAGGTATGAAAACAAAGAAAAAATATGTATATACATACAGATATATACATACTCTTTGGAGAGGATACATCTAGCTGAAAGGCATCAGCTAAAGGCAGTCTCTAGTAACTTGGCTTTTAAATCCTGATGTAAAAATTCTCTTACCCCTGCCTACTTGTCCAATCTTGTCATCTTTCTGGAAACAATGAAGATTTCATAGAAGTTGGCCTTAGTCATTAGATTGTATTAGTTACCTAGATATGGATGATGATGTAAGTACATATAAAATTGAAAAGTTATTAGTGGAATGAATCAGAGATATCAACAATTATGGTAGTCAAAGGATAAGAATTTGAAACTTCCTAAACACTTAAGAGACTACAATTCTTTCAGGGTTAACATCTTTTAATTTATCTTAATTTGACTTTTGAAAAATAGTTCTACCTTTCATTTTCATATATACTAACAAACAAACAATCAAAGCAAGCAAAAATAAAAAGAGAGCTGGAGAGATTGCAAACATCCTGCCGTGCATGTTTGTCTCTTCTGTTGTCTCACTTTTTGAAGTACTTCTCTATGGCTTCTTTTTCATCTGAACACAAGTATACTGTTTCTCTTTCTGGCTTCTCTTTATCACATTACATTACCATACTAAACAAATATTTCATCCAGTACTACAAATAATATCCACCACTAGAGACTAGAAGATTATATTTTTATGTTTGAGAACAAAAGAGCAAGAAGATATATTTCTTCAATTTCTCTCAGAACAGGCATTTTGCAGTCTAATTTTATTTCAGTGTCTCTATGACTGTTTGCAATTTAACTGATTTACCACAAATTTTATTGAACACCTACAATGTACAGGAGAAAAATATTCTTGTAAAAATTTAGAATGATATCTAGCTTCAGACTCAATGTGATTTCTTTATTAGGTCCACAATAACCAAAGGAGATCATCTTCTGATATACCCACATGCATGAACACATGCATGAACACATACACAAACACATCACATGCACACACACACACACACACACACACACACACACACAAACAGAGAGAGAGAGAGAGAGAGAGAGAGAGAGAGAGAGAGAGAGAGAGA
>JANHMN010000011.1:50081324-50122832 GCA_030674055.1 Rhabdomys pumilio
AGAGAGAGAGAGAGAGAGAGAGAGAGAGAGAGAGAGAGAGAGAGAGAAACATACATAGAATATAGGATAAACTAATGGAAATAAAACATTTAATAATATTAATTAAAATCTAATTATGGCTTACTCAGAATTACTATAATACACATAGAAAGTATTATGTGATTGTATTATTTGGGTAAACTTCACACTTTTTCTAAATACAGTATGACTAAGTGCTAAGTGGGAGAATACAGTCAGTGAACAGGATGGAAAGAATGAGTGGCAGATTACCTGAAGGCACATTTTCATGAGCAATCATTTTTAGGGAGGCATTCCATCCTAAATCAACTAACCTCACAGTATTCTTATTGCAAGCACAAAGGTTGTATTTTAGTCAGGAAAATAGTTCAGAGAGAGAGACTGTTAAAGAATAAAAAAAGGAAGCTGTGGCTATTGTCAGTGGGAATGTCTTCTTGCTAGTATTAATGGTGAGGAAACTTCCAAGGTGATATTTTACAAAAACTCATAAACAAATATATGATTTCCAGGGAACCATCGAAGAGATACTCAGGAGACTTCCTTAAATGTTTCTAAAGGAACCATTCTTGTCACAGTGTTGAATGCTTTTGTATTTTGCATGAAGATTTCTTAGCTATTACAAAGAAGTGGAAGACATTTTTACATTTCTTTAATTGACAATATCAATTATGGGACATATTTAAATTCTAGAAACCAGTTTTTAAATACATGAATATTTTCTCTTAAGTAAAGGTATAGTATTAAAAGGATGTTTATATACAAAATATGATTGTTACCAAGTCAGTTTAAATTCTGAAAAAATAAAACTGAAGCAAAATAAGTAATTATTAAAAATAAAATATATGATGCTGGGAACTGCAATATTAACAAAGCGGTAGAAATTATTGCAGAAGTAGAAAATTTAAATTATTTTACCATTATTTACCTCTTTGTCAAACTTTACCATAAACCTCTTTGTCAAACTGTATGCATAATCTATGTTTAATCAAATAATATAAAAAGGAGATGATTTCAGCAAAAGATAGATTTTTTTTCATTTAGATTGTGTATATTTTCTCAATATTGTAAAGTTTTGCATCATTTAAACCCACGTCTACAGCATTTGATCCTCTCATTCACTTTCTGATACCAATTTTTGTATTAGTTCTTTTCTGTTTTTTTGTGATAAAATACAGTCACTGACAGGAAGAAAAGTATAACTGGCTTGCTAC
The DNA here is from genome assembly GCA_030674055.1 of Rhabdomys pumilio. Taxonomy (NCBI): domain Eukaryota; kingdom Metazoa; phylum Chordata; class Mammalia; order Rodentia; family Muridae; genus Rhabdomys; species Rhabdomys pumilio. Next base: position 50,082,554 of record JANHMN010000011.1, read on the forward strand.
ACTAGAAGGATAAGACTCTGCATCTGTATGTGTTCCTTCTGCTTTTTCTTTACCACTTCTTTTTACTGTGTGTTTTTCTACTTATTTCTTTGTTTTTATTTTATATATTATTATTATTAGAAGGCTGTTTCTATTCTAATTAGAGAAAGGGTGTGAATTGGGATGGGTGGGGAAATGAGGAGGATCTGGAAGGGTTTGGGTAAGGAGAGAACATAATCAAAATATACTGTGTGAAAAAAGATTGTCTATCATGGCAGAGAAGCATGGTAACAACCACCAGAAGTGGTGAAGATAACAGCAATCTGAGAGCTCCAATTGTCATCTGCAAGTGTGAATCACAAACAACACACTGGATATTGCACAAGTTTTACCTTTCAAACCCTCCTTCCCTATGAAATACTCCATGAAGCAAGGTTGAACCTTCAAAATCTCTCAGAACACCTGGGGCTCAAGGTTAAAATACCCAAGTTCTTGAGTGAAATTTGTCTTTAACGTCAGAACTCAAATACTTGATAATAATTATAGAAAAATACATTTTCGTAACTGACTCATTCAAGGAATAATGATCATAAAGTAATAAAGGTTCACCATAGACTTCAATCTGTGTTGCACACTTACTGTGTTTGTCTTGAAAAAAAACTACCACCTAATTGACACCAATTAGGAGTAGCTAGAATCTTTCCATTGCTCCAAAAGATATGAGTTACATTTTTCTTTCATTTTATGCCATAGAACTGTAAAAAGAAATTTATTTTCATAGTAGCAGAAGCTACTTTTTTCTTTGTCTAGATTTTTACTATCATAAGGAGTGTAGTTTACTGTTTTCAATATGAGCATATAGCCTGTTTATTTTCTAGAAAACCTACTAGCACAAAAAATATTAATAAAGCATGATCTTATGATTCTAAGAAATAATGAAGATATTATTAGTTGATGGATCATTCCATTCCATTTTTTGTTTTGACTTCGAACTTTTGGTGACTCATTTTGCCATGACTGCTCTGCAGTGCCTTTAATCTATGTCTTCATAGGGACGTATTACTAGGAGATATTGGACATTTCAAAATAGAGATCAAGCAAAAATTTTGTTCCTATTCTGAGACTAAACAATTTAATGACATCTTTTAGTGCATAACTATGCCAATGCCTCTGGCATTAAACTTCAAAATTTTGGTAACACTAGAAGTTCTCAAGTCTTCACTGTTCTTCTCCAGAAAAAAAAAAAAGATTATGTACACACACACTGGAGAATGCAATATCAAGTCATAAATATGACACAGTTAACAATGATAATCAGAAGGAAAATTTCAATTAAACTTCTAAAATTAGATTTGGATTTTACATGGTCTTCTAATGTTAATAACAATATTGTTGATTTTAACATGTTATCCACAAAGTACATAAATAAATAGAAATTTTCTATGCAGTAAAATAAGAATATATAAAATTTCAAATCAATTAGAATCTCAGGATCTCACACATACCAGTGTTTATTCTACCTCATGCTGTAATCCACATGTAAAGGAAACATCAGTCAATATGATGGCTTATTTAAATTTAGAATTGCCTATTACTGTATAAGTTGGATATTTTAAACAATTACACAAGGAGCAACTACATGACATTAAAATCACACATTTATCCTTAACCTCATTTAAAGAATTAGAATTATTATTAGTATAAATTCTAATTAGTAAATCAATGGAAATTACACAAACTGTATTGTATTAAATAAACAAAATTCTTAAAGCACTTTAATCACCAGGTGGCACCCCATCAAAGATGAATAATTCTTAGTCTCAATGGAACAATCTGTAGCTCCCCCATAACTGGTGTGACCTCCTCTATTTATTCAAGAATGCTAGTTGGCATGATCAAGTTTTAGAGAGTAAAATTATGTGTAATTTTCTAAGTATTAGTCCTAGATCAATGGTAGTATGTTGAAATTTTACAACCAACAAGGCTTCAGCTACTAGACAAAAACACCACCCAACAACTGGCTCTAGAACATATTTCACTAACATCACAAGCTCTTTAGTTGACTGTGTATATGAAAGTTGAATCTTCACTTCTTGTCTCTTAATGGTTTTCACTGGTTGACATAATCTTTTAAAATATGATATTGCTACTTTGAGAATTTTATATACTATATTGTGATCATAAACTTCTCCTTTTTACTCCTCCCAAACACACCCTCACTTGCTCATTCAGTAACTTGTATTCTTTCTTGTTCAATAGTTCAAAAACTATAATTTGTGTTGTCTATATGTTTCTGGATGTGGGAGCATCTACTGGAGAATGACTGAAATTCCAAAATCTATACTCTGAATGCAAATTGACTCTGTCACTGAGAAAAGATTGTCTATTTTTCTTCAATTAATTTTGGTGGCTCATGAATTAATTTTTATTTCATGCAAGAATATTTACTTGTGGGGGCGGGGTTAGGTACAGGCACAGCCTCATAGAAGCATAAGGAGGGGGGATGGGATAGGAGTTTTCTGGTTGGTGATTGGAAGTGGGGTAAAAGGATAAAATCTGAAAGGTAAATATAATACCCAAATTTAAAAAAAGAGATAAAAAAGGAAAAAAAAGAAAAAAGAGAAAAAAAGAAAAGAAGAGAAAAAAGAAAGAAGAAAGAAAAAAAGAAAAGTAGAATTAATAACAAAATTGGAAGGATTTAGAAATCTAGGAGGCAGTTTATGTTAATGGAAACAGTGTGATAAAAACTGGGAAATCACACCATCATAGAAGCACAAGAAGAGGGGATGGGATAAGGGGTTCCTGGGTCGTGGGGGAAATGGGATAAGAGGATAAAACCTGAAATGTAAATATTATAACCAATTTAAAAAAAAGAAAAAAAACAAAGGAAAGTTGTTAGAACCAACATCTTTAAAAAAAGTCAGTCTTCTAGGAAAAAAAATTTTTTTTTTCTTGATACTAAAACTTGTTCTGAGAATTGTATATTGCAGAATACACAGCCTTGGTGTAGCTACTCATCAAGCAAACTGAGCAGACCTGCTCAAACCTCCGATGTCCTGGAATTCTATCTGGATGCATTGAAGACACAGCGTCAGAGGCTTGCCAATTTATTCTTCCCCCCACCCCTCTTCTAATATCTCAACACCCTTAATGAGCATGAAGAAGTTAAGGAAGAGTCAGCGCCCCTGTTCCCTGGGCTTGGGTACTAAGGTGGTTAATATTGGGCTGTCTTTCTAGGGAAAAGTAGTGGTTTTGTTGGAACAGGGAGGATTAGCTAGGATTTACTGCATAGCCATAACCTATTGATAGAAATCTGTATAATTAGTATCAAGATGAAGTTATAATTTCTTAAATGGTACAAAATTTACTTTGATTTCAAATTTAAGGTTTTCATTGGTATGAGCTTTTTTGATATAAAAGTGAGATGAATATTGACACTCTCATGGGCATTGTGCCTGTATACCACATTTAGGAATACAAGGCTTAGACCTAGTCCTTCTTTAACTTTTTTAACTGATTTAGGACGGTTAGCCTGGGGGATAAGGGACTATAGCAAATTCATGGCTTTGAGCTTATTGTTAAGGTGTTTTCTATATTTTATTTAGAAGTAGCTGAGAGGAGTTAACAGACAACAGTCCAGGTTACCTTACATGGATAGTTGGATTTCAAAACGTCAGAAGTCGATAGAATTAATGTTACAAATATTTCTATATTAATCTTCATTTTGATTAGAGACCTGTCTGCTCCTGGCAGCATCCTGTTTTGGATTCTAAGAAGAAATTGAGCATTCTTGGAGTTCCACCTGTTGTGTGAAGACAGCCACTAGGCAAGAATTGCCTCTTTCCATCTACAGACAAATTACTGTCCAGAAAAGGACACACTTGTAGAATAGTCGACTGATTATATCTGCCTAGACAGAATAATTAGCCCTTAATAATTCTGCATCACTAAGGTCTGTCAGATAATTCTGGGCCAGAAGGCTGAAGATTTGATGCTCCAACGTTCGGTAGTATAGGGGTTGTCCAGGTGTTCAGTGGTCTCTATAAATTGGCTAAGTTTTAGAAGCTATGCTTTGTGCTTCCCATAATTTCAGCTAACTCAGTCATTCTGGATTGATTCTGACGAGGTTGAAGACCTATAGTCTCATAGCCAATCTTGGCTATTTACTTTGAGAGAAAAGATCTGAGTGGATGGTTTTCAGCTGAGATTCATTCTAAAGCCAAGAAAAAAGCCAGGTTCAAAACTAAGTGTTTTAGTTAGGAAAGACAACAGAGGTTCTGGTTAGTCAACAAAATGATGGACTGGTTATTAGGACTAACTAGTACCTCACTGGTACAAATAGGAATAATTATACTCTAATTGTATTTTGAGAGAAAAGTTTTACTTTAACAGGAAGGGTGAGATGTAGGAGGAGCTAAGGGGGAAGGAGTACAGAGAGGAAGAGATGGAGTAAGGAGAGAAGATGAAGTAGAGGAGAAGCTAGGTGATGAGAGAGAGAAAGAGAGAGAAAGAGGGGGGCATGGAGGCAGATGTTCACGTGTCTCCACCAGTCAAAGATAGTTTATATATCTAGGTAGGGTATTGGGTTACTTCTGATTGAGCATTACCATACTTATAAAACCTATGATTAACTTTTAAAAAACTGTATAAAAGCAAAAAGGAAAGGGGGGTACAGGATAGGGGTTTTCTAGGGATGGGAAATGGGTAAAGGGGATGGAATCTGAAACATAAATAAAATATCCAATAAAAAAAAGAATATTTACTTGTTTGACTTAATGCAGTAATTTTGCAGCTACTGTGCTTTCATGAATGCATTAGCCCCTAAATGTTCAGATGATGTTTTATTTTCAAGTCCTTCTTATCTCAGGCTCTTATTATCTTCCCATCTGCTCTTTTAAGTTAGTTCATGAGTCTAAAATATGAAATATAATACAAGTATCACATTTGTGGCTTAACAATATGTTGCAATTTACTCTCTGTACTTTGATTAGTTTCCATGTTAATTACCATACAGTGGACAAAAAAAGCTTCTATGAGGAGTGTTATAATCTACATGTAGAGAGAGTAATATAAAAGGAAGTTGGATACCATATTTATTTAGCAAATATTATTAGGATTGCTGCTGAGGCTGTGAGTTCTCCAATCATGTATTCTTAGCAAGATTCACAGTACCAACAATGTTTTTTTTCCTGTGACAGAAGGCAAGGCTTAAACCCAATCCAAAAACTGTTGGGTAACACTGTAATCTTTGTACCACTATTCTTCGCATTGGGATATCTTGCCATTTCAGCCATATTGAAATTCAAATTATTTATCTCTGTAAGAGTGTTACAATTTTTTCCTACTTCAGCCTCAATAGCACTTTCTCCTATCATGAAACCTAGATATCAGGGAGGCACCATCCTTATCCATACAATCTGAATTTTCAAGTGCTTCCACCATAGACTATGGTGCCTTCAGCAACAGGATTTTACTGTGACTTCTGGTAGATTACCAAGAAAATTATCAACAGCTTGAGTGATTTGGGATGGTTTGGGGACACCTTTAATCAGGAACTCAAGGGAAGGTACCCTCATGTAGAAATGAAAGTAAAGAACAATGAGTAGAAATTTTAAGTGACCAATTCTTTTGGAAACCATTCTTATATCAGGCTACAGTGTTGTGAATTTGTGAGCTACATAAAAGCGACATGTACAAAAGACAGTATTTCTGAGCACTCGACCATTACTTGTAGCTTTTGTATTCTTTCCTCTATTGATTCCTTGACCAAGGAAGATTGACTTTGATAAAATGTCCCATTAAATAAGGATTTAAAATGTCTAAGAAATACTTTGAGAGGTATTCTACCTATTAAGAAAACTCAGACATACTGTTTCTATAACATTGATTTAGAAATAACTAAGAAACTTGCATTATCTAATGCTAACATTTTTAGTATATTTCACATTATAGAATGTCAAAACTTAAATGGTAACAAAATGAAATTTTACTACGTATGTGAACCTGTTCATAAACAGATATTTTTATACCATTACATTGTTAGATTATTATTCAAAAACTATGTAATATCAGTGGAAGAGAAAAAGTATTATGTTCAAGAGGTTTTTGGTTAACTTTGCCCTCATAGTATCAATCAGATGTATAAGCAATGAAATGATGACATGCTGTTGAAGGAATAAAACATAACTGTGAATATCTTTCCCCAATTAAAATAACTTTCAGTAGTGAATATGAAAATGACATATTGCATATTTCAATAAACTTCAAATTATGTGAAAAGAGAAACTTTTATCAACATCATGCATTGCTTTATGGACAATTTGAAAGTTCCACCAAAAGAGGAAGAATCTTCATTCCTGGAGAAAAGCTATTATGTTGTAAGAAATTGAAAGCAACTGGAGTTTTAAGTGATTTGTAAAATAAATGCATCACTGATTTTATAAAAGAAAAATTTGCAAAAATTGTAGAGGGTAGATGATGTGTTTTCTAGGATTTACTCACCATAAGGTCTTGTCACACCTACTTAATTCCACTGCCACAAAGCAAAAAGGCCATCAAAATATGTAAATAAGGAAACCTTAGCATTTTTATGTGAGTTTTGTTTACAGTTTAATACAGTGAACCTTAATGGGCTAAACTCTTTTATAAAATAGTGAAGTGTCTGGTGGCAACAGTAAATACATCTATTAAATTTATTAAATGTGTGTTAATAAATTTAAGTTTGTAGAGTATAACAAACATTAGTTAGTGATGTGTAATAATTTCCCAAGATTGAATGAAGAGATTAAGAGACAAATTAGTTAAAACAAAAAAAAGAACATATAGAAAGAGAAAAAGAGATAGTAAAATATAGAGTATTTTCAAATAAAGGTAGCAAATAATAATAAAATATTCAAACAAATATATACATGTAGTTTTTGAGCCAGTTTAGTTTCTAAGTGTATTCTCAAAAAGTTAGTTTTATACCGATAGTTAGTATAGCTCTTACTCTTCAACAAACAAGGTTCTTTTACAGTGAAAGGAGAAGACACCATTACAGCAAACTACAACTTGTTAATAGGGGAGGACAACTGACAATAGAGACCCCTGCCTCTGGTGAAACATCACTGCAATCCTTATCCCTAAGACTCCAGGAGCATCACCAAAGAGAATGGAAACATTACAAGACCCAGAGAACAGGACATCAGTAGAGAGACTGTGTTCTCTATATATGTAGGAGAATTTTACCCATAAATTTCGAATAACATAGATCCCTAAGCATGATCTGAACAATGCTAATAATAATTGACCGACATGACAAAGTAGATGGGGAAATATCTCACTGGGGTCCATATTCTGGATGAAAAGCTACAGACAATTAGTGACTGCTGAAATAGTTAGAATCAGTCCAGGCATGACCTAACTAATGGTTTATCACATCCCAAATACTCAGCACCATACTTATTCTTAAAGGTGTAAGTCAATGTTATATGTATGTTTTGTTTATTGGTTTGTCTATGTAGAAATGTGTGTATGTTGAAATAATAGTTATAGATAATGAAATTATTTTAATCATGAGCCAGAGAGAACGACAAGCGATGCAATAAATTTAAGCCAATGAACACTAATAAAATTATTTAATAACAAAGTAGACTTTATTTCCTAAAAGCATTTTTAACATTAAGAGTCTAAAATCATAATTATAAATATCTTAATTTATGAAAATATGTATAGTATTTTAACTTATATGTGTTAGTTTGATGAATTGTTGCTCGAAACCTTGGTCATTTGAATACTTGCTTCCCGGTTGGTGGTGATTTGTAGTAGTTGTTGTAGATTTAGTAGTCGTGGTCTTGTTTGAGGGTGTTCAATACTAAGGGTGATTCTTCATAATGAGAGAGGGAAAAAAGAGAGAGATGGGGGTTTGGAAAGAAAAAGAGAGAGAGAGAAGTTAGGCAGGTATGCAGACTGATTCAGCCACAACTACAGGTTCAAGAAAGCTTCTTGATAACTATCAACACAGAATTTTTCTATTCTTTTGGAAACGAAAAGATCATAATGTACACATGAGACAAAAGTTACAAAAGAAAGGAGATTGGATAGCCCAGAAACATAGGATAAAAACAAACACGACTTATTTTAAAAATATCAATAAAATGACTCTTATTGATAATCTGGTATTACCAAGATTAGTGACTTATCCATTTATCATTAGAGAAGCTTTTTCCTTAGCAGATGGTATTATATTTAGAAACTCACAACTATATATTACATGGAAAGAGTCTATATGAGAGGTCTCCATCAACTTTCTACTCTCAGAGCTCATGGAATGACAAGAAGAAGGAGGCCAGAATAAAAGATTGTAAGAGACAGAAGAGATGAAGAACAACAACAAAAAACCAAAGCCATCTGGATCAATTATGCAAGGCAGGTGTGAGCTCAGAGAGACAGAATCAGCAAGCATAGGGCTGATGTGGGTATGTACCAAGTCCTCGCTAAGTATTATAGCTTCTAATTTATATTTGTGTGAGAATCATGACTGCACTAATAAGTGGAATTTTGACTTTGTGCCTGTTCCTGGAACTTATTTTCTTCCTGGAACATTTTTCTTCCTGTTTTACTACAATGCTCAACTTCACTGATAGTCTTTGCTCCATGTTACATGTTAGTTTATAGTTTTTCTTGCTATCTCATAGAAAAACATTATTTTCTAATGCGAAACAGAAACGGAGTGCATCCAGAAGGGGTAGGAACTGTGGTGGAACTGGGAGGAGTAGACAAAAAAAACTATAATTAAGATACATTATATGAAAAAAGAAACTATTTTCAAAAAAAAGCTGAATATAATGACAAAATGAAATATTTTACAAAGAATGATAAGAAAAACATATAGTAAATGTAAAAAATATGGTTAAACATATAACTTATTAAATTTCAAGAAATATAGTTTAAATGTACAGTTTCCCAATCTGAAGTATTAAAAACTAACAACAAACAATAATATACAAATTCATACAAAATTAAAGAGTATTGAGAGTCATTCAAAATTTGAAGGACAGAGAGAGTTTATCAGTTTTTTTCTGCTAGGGCAAAGGAGGACGCATTGTCTACTAGAAAAAATAGCACATTGCAGCTATCGTTTAAGAATAATTAGAATAAAATATCAACAAATCATAGTATTTTAGTAGGAAAGCAGAGAAAGTGCTTGTAAATTTTTTGATATGTTAGTTTCTCAAATATGAGATTGAAAAGATTTTGCTAACAGACTATGAGAGAACATCAACAATTTAAGCATGGATTTTCACATACGTTTAACAAATTTGGAATGAAAGAAAAGTATTATGATAAATAATATTCATCAAAAAGAAGAAATGTATTAAATGATGTTTTTGAGCAAGACATAGATTTGCACATTTTTACTTAATTTTTACATTAAAGCAGGAATTGATTAAATATTTAAAGTATACGCAATGACTTCTAAAAAGTTATTTATAGAAAAAGAACAATCAGTTATAATTCTTAGGCAGATATAAACACAATAATAAAGTATAATGTGGGTTATTTATAAATTATAAATAACTTAAGTACTATGTTATTAATATTTATTCAAAATTATCTGTAAATTCATTTATATTTTATTTTTCAATTGTATCAATACATATATATATATATATATATATATATATATATATACACTTACGAGTGTATGTGTATACGCGTATGCACACATAGAAAGAAAGAGAGAATGAATGAATGAATGAATGAAAGCATAAAATGTCATAAAAATTGAGAAAAATAAGTTAACAATCTGATGGGAATTGATAATTTTAAACAGAGTCTAAGTAATAGAAACTGCATAACTGCAGGTAAGCCAGATTATAAACAACATGGAAATTACCTGATATTTTTCTTTCTATAATGATTTTCTAAACAATCATTGCTTCATTGTTTCAACAAAGTAACTAAACTTCAAAGCTTAATTATTCTTATTTCAAAGTTTCTTTTTTTAATAATCTGAGGAATATTCTTATTTGATAAATTCAAAAAGTATTTAGACCACACCAAAATATCTAGTAAAACATAAAATAGATTTTTTAATCTAGGAATTTATACTTTTAGCATATCATGTAAGTGATACTGAAGAAAGATTCTGAAAAAAAAAAAAAAACAAATCAAGTTATAGCACAGAAAAATAAATTGTAATTGTTTAACAAATGGGTTTGGTCATTTGTATTTCTTTTTCACATAAACAATTATTATATATTCATTTGGCCATGACAAAAATTATAAAGAAAAATAATAAAAAATAGTGCAAACAAGAGTTTTTTGTTTCTTTGATGCATCCTTCCATAATTTTATGGCTTTAAATACATAGATCTGCTTTTTGACATCTACATAGTAAGTTGTAAATCAAACATCTAATTAGGAAAAGAAGCAAGAAATTTAAATCTAAATTTAATTTGAAGTAGAATAGCAGAATTTAACCTACTTAAATTGGCTATTCCTATTGCTTACTTGGAAAAAAGTTTTCCATATTTCTATGTAAGTATAAATTCTTTTGCTATAATTTCAATTAATGGGATGGGTCAATGCTTAAAAGTTGTTTTAATTTTATATTTACATAATTATTTTCTTTCAATGTCTTTGTAGTTTCATTTAACCTATTTTTCAGTGTATTTATTCCTTAGAATAATTTTGCCATATATAATTTCATTTTCCCAAAATTTTTGTAATTATCATAGCGCATAGTTGATGTCTAGTTTATCTTCTCACATGTCATATTTTCTGACTAATATCAATTTTTAGTTTTATAGAATTTGAGTGTTTTAATAATTTAATAATTTATTCTTTCAAATTTTCACACATAAATTTAACATATTATAGCACAAAAACATTTCTAACTTTCATTTTTTAAAGGCTTATTTATATTATATACATTAGTCCCTTGCTTTGATATATTTATGTGTACTTGTGTTTCAGGTACTGAAGTAGGCCTGAATTGGACATTGATCTACTAGACCCAGAGTTCTGGATGTTTGTGAGCCACCAGATGTGTGCTGAGAACAGAATCTGGGTACTTTGTAAGAGCATAAACTTGCTTTAACTGATGCACAGTCTCTACAGGTGCTACCAAATTATTTTATAAAAAGAAATGAGAGAAATATCAAATTATAGATAATTTAATTATCCATAATTGAATAAAAATTCACCCCTGCAATAGACTGTTTCCTCATAATGCTCTTAATTTATTTAAAATGTAACTTAGACTTTACAGGAAAATCTCACAAAAATATTCTAATCCAATTAAGAATTCTATAGTAAGTAAATTTGGAGTACTTAGGATTAGCTCATAGTTTTGCTATAAAAACAACTTTATATAAATTTATATGATACTCTTGGTGGACATTCAATTTTTGACATGTTTTCTCTTAATAAATATTTAAAAGCATTCTTAAATAAGTTATTAAATAAGCATCAAAATCTGTTTTGATTTTAAAATTATAACATATAGCTCATACAGAAACAACACAGACATCTATTGCAAATGTCAACAAAGCATTTTATTTCAATGAATCATTTAGGAAATTCTACAACTATTTATGGATAAACTAAAGCCAGTTTTATTTATAGCAGCTTGTTAGATGTAGCCTTCTTTCTTTCATACCTTTGAGTGAAGGTTTATACTTCGTTCCTTTTATTATTTTAATACTCAAGAAGTAATGATGTTGACATTCTTTCTCCACATTCATTGCCAAGTTAACTGTCTTAATCTTCAAATCTCACTAGTCCTAAATGAGAACACTGTTCAGAAGTTTTTGTTTTGTTTGTGGAGAATTTTAACAATCTATCATCTTTTGATGTGTTAAATGCAAATAACTTCCACTTGGTGGTTTGCTTTATAAATTATATAATGTGTTTCCAAATAAATAAACTTTCAAAGTTTTTAAGTTACTTATTTGATATAGTTATTTTTTAAATATATGCCTTGTATAGTAAACAATTTTACATAGAATTTTAAAGATATATTAATATATAATGTAACATCTATGCATGTACATATTTGGATGTCCCATCAACATGCAAAAAGAGAAATTCTTATAAGCAAAGGGCCTGTAAGGTAATAATAAAGTAAAATAAACAGTACAAAACAGAAAAGCATTGAGGAAGCATTATGAGACAAAGAATCTCTGAATTTAAAAAAAATATTATTCTGGGCAGTGGTGGTGCGTGCCTTTAATCCCAGCACTTGGGAGGCAGAGGCAGACGGATTTCTGAGTTCGAGGCCAGCCTAGTCTACAGAGTGAGTTCCTGGACGGCCAGGACTATACAGAGAAACCCTGTCTCAAAAAAAGTAAAAAATAAATAAATAAATAAATAAATAAATAAATAAATAAATAAATAAATGTTATTGAGTTTGTTTTGGACTTTTAATCAATTGTTGGGCATGAGTCTTTTTCTTAAGAGTGATTTATATACTGAGTTAGAAACCACTGGAAACATTTTTTATGTGCAAGCAGTTATCAGTTAGTGATAATTTTCAAGTTAGGGATGGGGGCTTATGTAACTTTCTCTCTCAATGTTGGGACCCCATCTGCTCAGACCTGTGCAAACCCAGTGCATGGTGCCATTGACTGTGAGTTGATATCTGTGATGGTCTCGATGTGCTTAGAACACCTTCTTCCCTTGGTTTCCTAAATCCCCTCTGGTTCTCACCACCTTTCTTCCTGCTCTTCTTCAATCTTCCTCTTCTCCTACTTATGACTCAGTTTTCCAAGTTCTCTCACTGTCTGCACATTGTCTAGCTGCGAGTCTCTGTATATGGTCTCAGATAATACAGAAGGTAGCATTGCTGATAATTGTTGAGAAGACACTGATTTGTGAATATGGGAGACTGTTGTTAAACACTTTATTTTGCTGTTTCTCTAATAGAAGAATAGTATTTGGTTCCTGGCCTATTTAATCTCAGTATTTTGGACACAAATAGAGTCAGGAATACTTTCCATATTATAAAGTAGGGCTTAAATTTAGGAAGACATTTGCTGCTACAAACTTTGTGGCACTATTGTACGTGCAAAACTTGTAGGGAGTTTACCACCCTACATCAAAGCGTTTGTAGCCGGGTTGGTGTTTATCTTTTTCCTTTGTTAGCATGCAAGTACTGCCCCCTATTGGAAACATTAGCACTTAGAAGGCTCTTTGTAGGCACCCCCATCTCACAGTAGAGGTTGCCTTTAGTATAAACAAATATGAAAGAGATCTATTGGATTCACAAAATCCATTAGAATTTGGAATGTGGGAAAGACAGAGCACCAACTGTATACCTCTGCTCATCAAATAAAATTTTCAGTTCTGGTAACAGGGTACATCCTTTCAGGTTGTGTATCAAAGGTGTCTCATTGCAATTTCCAAACAACCCTAGCTATTGCCAAGTCTCCTGGTTGTTCTCCACAAACTTCTAGTAATACTAGTTTGTATAAGACAACATTTATATAACTCATTTATTAAGCAACACTTTATTCACTGACATAGCAACATTCCACAATATTTGCTGCTCTATATTTATCTTAATTTTTTCAATATTCTAACAGCTGCTTTCACAATATTTTTTATTTTTGTTCTGATAGTTTGTCCATTGGGACATTTTCAATTATATAACTCAATTTCTGTGCCTTTTGGGGTTTTAGGTTTCTTAATTTCACTTTTATTTTATTATAGTAACATAAAAATCTGAATATAACCTTTTGAAAGTTGCTGAGATTTTATTCTATAGAACAACATATGGTCAATTGGGGTGTAGTTTTACTTCATCTTTCAAAATAATTTCCATTGTTCAGTTCTGGAAATTTCCATAAAAGATAATTAAGGAATGTAGGAGGAATGATAGCAACACAGCTAACTTCATAAAATAGGATCCATATGGGAAGAACAGTAGTACGTCATACGAATTTTAGCCACACCTTTGGGTTGAAGAAAATTGAACAAGTTTGAAAATACTAAAAGCTAATATTTTTACTTATTTCCAAAACATCCTCAATCTATGGTTTTCTTAGCATTCATGGAGATAGATTTATGTACATAAATAGTAATGTTAGTCAATTACTTCATAAAACTTATCCAGTTTTTTTTTTTTTTGCCTTATATTGCTTGTTTCACATACTTTCCATCTCAATCTCAATTAGACACTTTTCACTATTTTGCCTTCATTGCATTACCACCATCATCTGTGATGACACCCATATGGCTCATGGGAGTTGATGACTCTGCCTGCAATGTAGAGATTTAAGTGGAGCAATTTGCTCTATGCTTTCCAAATGTGGTGACACTGCAATACCCAATTGCTTTCTTTTATATGCCAAACAAAAACAAAATGAGAGGGTTTTGTTTTTCAAAGAAATTAAAAGATAAACTATGATCACTAGTTTCTTAGAGCAGTGAAAATAGAACTTTTATGAAGATAAGTTAGAATTTTATTTTAACTTATACATATAACAGATAAAATACTGTTTATGAACTTACACTCAAATACTCGAGCATCAGAGTTCACGGTGATAATAAATATTTTGATTTTATATTTTATTTTGCTTTGTTTTGCTCCTAAGTGTTCTTACAGTCAGCAAAGTGTTTATGATCATATTGCTAATATTATAACATAGCACATTTTTCTCATATCCTCATTTGTTTGTGTTATACATAAGTAACATGCTTAGTATAGATATATTTTTCATTTTATCAATCCACACTGTTATAAAATGATTACCTATTGTCTGATTATATGAAAGAATTCATAATCTTTTTATTAATTACTACATATAGGGTATACCTTATTCTGTAAAAAGATAACAGACTTTTAAACTTTATTGGTAATTTTTTTTTTATTTTCCAAATCTACAACTCCACATCTAGAAGAATTTGAAAAAAATAAAGATAAAATATATCTTTCAAATTTTCATTAGTACTAGCTTCATCTCATCAATATCACTATAGTCGCTTTCGCAAAAATCATCTATTGATTCTTTATAGTTGTACTTGTAAACCATTCGATTTTCTTTGTGTTTCTCATTGTAGGGTGACTAACAACAATATGTTTGAGTGTTGATTTCTTTCATGTTTTACATAGGAAGGAAGACAATTTTATGTTTTATTTTTTCAATAGCAATGAAACACTTCACTTTATCTTTGTAAAATACAGCACAATATCAGATATTGGCTAAGTTAATAATTTTTCCAATATATTCCAGGAACACATTTATTATAATAATGTATTTTATGCTGGAACTCAAATCCTAAGAGAAAAAAAAAGATTAAATTCGATTTCTCTTCTCTTAAGAAGCAGAAAATGAAAGTTATTAGTGACATTTGAACTCCTCTAGTGCTGTCTCTCCTTTCTAAGTTATATGCTGTTAATGCTAAGAAATCCTGTGGCATAGCAGTAAGTCGTTTACAAGATTCATGGACTTTGCTAGTACCCCTTTCACCTTTAAGACTCTTTCAAATCTGGTTCATATCAATTGTGGCACAAAATCGTTATGAAATAACCTCGGTTCATGGGAAGTGAACAGGTGGTCTCTGTTAAGTATCCCTACATAGCTGACTATATTATAAGTGCCTTCATGGATTGTTTCAACACTGAAGTCAAAGGTTGAGTCTGGCTAGTGATGAAAATCTATTACAGAACTCTGAGGAAAAATTAAACCTCTTGGCTGATGGTAAGGTCTTACCCATAAGATCTCTTACAGTAATGTAGATATCCATCTTTGGATGCTTTTGCTCACTGTCTAATTTTGGTGCATTCATTGTCTAATTTTGGTACATTAAGAATAAGAATAATATTTTACATACCTTTGCTTTGAAGAGAAATATATCATTGTAAACTGCATTCATCAGAGTTCTCCATAAGAAGTAAACCAAGCAAAAGAGCATACACTGAAAAGGGGTTTATTAGACTGGCTTACTAAATAGTGACTGTTGCCCAGCAGTGGGTAGCTCCATAATGAAAATTGTAGAGACACTGAAATGTCCCAGTATGTATTTCACAGTGGTATTAGAACATGACTGAAGGCCTGGACATTTCCTGAAAAAACATTATTTTCCAGTCCGTTTTGAAAGATGAAAAAAAATGTGTTCTAGTATCAGCAAATAATTACAGCTGAAGCAGTTACTGCAAAATATCAGAAAAGTAATGTAATATGTATATATTATATGTATATATTATATATATACATATTATTGTATTTATATAATATATTATATATATACATATTATACATACATATAATACATAGATATACATCAGGGCTATATGAGGAAAAGTAAGCAAAACCAAAAGCTTGAAATCTATCCTATCTATCTATCTATCTATCTATCTATCTATCTATCTCTTCATCTACATGCAAACACACACAAACACACACACACACATACACACAGTTACTATTAGAAGGTGTAACTCACAAGTAGGATTTGACTTTCATGCCAATTAAATTGAACAGCATAATCCATCATGGTTATGTCCAATGGTTTGTATGTTAGTTGATTTTAGTCCAGTCATGTTGCTAATCAATACCATCACAACAACAAAAACTAATACAATAAAAAAATATATAAACACAAAACTATATTGTATAAAACAAACAACAACAACAAAAAAAACCAAGCCAATAACATATATACATACTTTCTATCTATGTATTCTTGTGTGCTTTGGGATATCTCTGCAACATACAGACTCAATTGTTAACACCGAATATTACTGTACTCAGTGGCCTTTTTTAATAATTAACTTTAAGTTTATTGTGCTTTTCACTTCAGAGTTTCATATATTTAAAAATTAGTAGTAATTACCCCCTCTATTTAAACACACATCAGAAATAAACATCATAAATATATATGTCAAGAAAACAGCTCTCTACATGACTGAGAGAAACTAAGCATGTCAATATTCTGATTTCAGAGCTACTAGAAAGTGGAATCCTATTTTATAAAAAAAAAACAAACAGCATACAGGACTTTGTCATGGGAACCTGCAAAAGAATACATAATGTTCATATTAGACAATGTGTATATTAAACAAAAATACTTATAAATGTACATAGATGTTCTCGGTGTTTTAATCATTTAATATATTAAGAAGAGTTAAAGATAAAACAATGCTGCAAATAATAATAATAATAATAATAATAATAATAATAATAATAATGATGATGATGATGATGATGATGATGATGATAATAATAATTGTAACAAATTTCTGAAGTAATACTGGGCAGAGAATTGGAAAATATCAAAAGGAAGAAACCAAAGAGTATACTTCCACATTTTAGAAAATATATAAATAATTACAGACAGGATGCTAGTCAAACCAGAAGATATTCTTGAAAAGTCTGAGATATAAATTATAAGGTTAATCAGAAACAAATGAAGGTAGTATTTTATAAGTTTGCAAAGACCTGGCTGCATTAAATTCTGATTACTTGTATGAGCTAGAACGTTGACAGGATAAAATGTACATTTGGCAGACAATATTCTCAACAATGTGATAGAGGGTCAGTTTGATTACTCTTTGAGGTTAACCATATAACACTAAAGAGAAAAGAAATCAAAGAGAAAATTTTGAGTAAAAGACATGTGTTGACACAGAAATGATTACATTGAGTGAGGTAATGCAGAGTCAGAAGGACAAATACTTCTGGTTCCCTCTCACCCGCTGTTCCTAGCTTCTAATCCACAGATATGAATATAAATTATGAAGTACTTATGGAAACTAAGAAAGTATAAATGGAGAATAGCTTTTTTGGTAGAGACTGGACTTGAGAGAATA
Source organism: Rhabdomys pumilio (assembly GCA_030674055.1). Classification (NCBI taxonomy): domain Eukaryota; kingdom Metazoa; phylum Chordata; class Mammalia; order Rodentia; family Muridae; genus Rhabdomys; species Rhabdomys pumilio. The sequence goes on from JANHMN010000011.1 coordinate 50,100,330, forward strand.
ATACTAGATATATTATGTGAGAACGAAAATAGTGGCTGAGCCCTCCATTGGGAAGAAAGAAGGAAAGTCAGGAGGAAGGGATGAGGAACAAATCAAGTCAACACTGTTTGATATATCTTCAGGGAACCATATTAATTCATATATATATATGGGATATATATATATATATATATATATATATATATATATATATATATCCCATAGTTCAAGTATGCCCATGTGCACTTCTATTCTCATACACAGAGGCCAAGCTCTTTCTTGCTGTTCTAAAGCTATCCATTTTCTGGTCAGTCATTATACAACTGCCTATAAATATAACTTAAAATCATCAAATTATCTCCTTTAGCCTCTGCAACATTTATTTATACATGTACTCAGCCAACATGAACAGATATAAAAACAAATATTTTTTAGAAAGAAAAAATGATAAAGAAACACAACATGTTTTGATTTTGAATGTCTCAGACTCTCCATTTGAATACTAATGAAAAAATAAAGTCTCATGGAAAAATTAACAACATGGATAGACTATCTACTGTCAGTCAAAATATCTTATTTTCTAAGTTGAGAGGATGGAAAAAAAGGAGAAATGATGGAATCTACAGATATCTTAAATTCTGGCAGATAAGACTACAGACCTCTTTTTTCCCCCTCCAGTAAGCTTAAATTATTTTTCAAAAAAGTGATTCTAATAGCAATTCAGGTATTTTTAGACTTCTTCTCACTATGAAGTGTGGGGCTGATTCTTCTGTTTCAACCGTCATTTTTTTCCAATGGCCTTGTGTAGATATGTGTAAGTTGGACCAGCACATGGACTCAAGTCTTCCTCATGCCTAAGTCAAGGAAAAGAATGAACTAATCTTCTTCTAGGTAGGGGTTGGATGTAACATTCATCTGTAGCATGTAGATTCAGAATGTGGGGTCACCACCAAAATTAAGACATAAAATTACCCATTGTACAGGATTCCTTTCAAGCTTTTGAGATTGAATAATTTTCTTGCTATGGTTTGAAATTGCTTCAGAATCATTGTCCATATTTTCTATTTGTTGTCTGAGAATTTTGATTGGAATTCATGTGCTATGTCTTACATCAAGGTAGTGTAAGAAACAAATAACTTGTCTTACCTCATATGTTCACATCTGGTGAGGTATTTTTGAAATTATGTAGAGATAGTTTTTTATATCCACTTACTTTAGGAAATAATGATTTCAAAACTTTTTTTGTAGTTCTGCTGGAAATAGGTGATGCCATGCTGGAATTTATGTACTTGATGTTAAACCATTTCATAGTTTTTTAGTGGTGAATACCAAAATCCCATGTACCAAATAATTCACCTCTACACAGAAAAAGCTTATTATGAAGTGTTAATATACAAATAATTTTATTTGCAGATAGTATTCTTCTCAAAATAAATTTAAGTAAGGCCATGAGTATAGTGTCTTAATGAAATGCTATAAACATTGGTGTTTGTATTATCTGCTGGTCTCTTTGTTGTTAAAAAATATCTGAAAACTTCATCTGAAGAAGAAAGTGTTTATTGTTTTTCAGAGTTTAAGTGTACATGATACATCTATCATGATATTTACATAAGGACAGCCGTTATTTGGTCATATTTAATTCATACATCTACAAGAGGAAACCCATACCTGGTACCCTGTTAAAGAACAACAGATCACAGGCCCTGTAGGATTGGGGTGCAGGAATACTACCGTTACTCTACTAAATTTACATAGTTTTAAATTCACTCCTAATGAGTAACCCTTATAGCTATTGATTAGTTTATTTATCAAAACTCTTCAGGAATGCTTCTTTATGCAATTGATGATGAATGACATAAAAATTATCAAAATACAGAAAACAAGAGACTATAGAAAATTCAGTCCTGAAGACGATGTGATTTATAATACCTTCTGCTCAAGGCTCAAGGTTCATTGTATAAAATGGTGCTGAAAACTTTTAAAGTCAGAGGAAATGAATTAATACAATCAAGAAGTGCACTCAAGAAACAAGAGTGCAGCTGCACTCTCGAACTCTCAGTGGTTGAAACAGTGTAATCCAACACCTTAGTGTGCTCAGATCAGAAAATATATGACTAAGGAGAAGACCCACCCAAAGCTAAGGAACTATTGTCAGCTGACAACTGCTGGGAGACAGAGTCAGTTTTCCTGAAGTTTGTGGCTGCTGGTGGGTTGACCTAGCTACATGGGAAAGGCAAACATCCAAGCATATATAAGGAATACAAATTGGACTTAATAGATTTTTTTTAAAAATACACATTGAAGATAAACATTACATGAGAATTTAAGGTTGAGTATATCTGAGGATTTGGGGTGAATATGGTCAAAAAACATGCTATGAAATTCTGAAAGAACAAGCAAAAATGAATAAAAACATCAGATAATATTTTATTATAAAAACCCTTCATAGGCATTTCAGCAAAATTTATCTCAAAGGTAATATAAATAATATCAGATTGACAATTAATATAAGATTCACAGAATCATATTAAGTACAAATGCTAGAGTATTTTTTCATTGATCATGAATGGATTAATCAATGTGTTTATGCACAGATTTATCAGTGAGGTATATGTGAGAACTTAGCAAGAAACATGGTGTAAGTAATCCAGAATAAAGTCTTTCCTAGCAAACTACCCTGCTGGCTCTTCGATATTGGACTATATAAATCAACTCCTGAAAAGAAGCTAAATTGTCATTCTTTGAAATAAGCTATTTCTTTGGCCTCCATGCTTATGTTAAACTGAATGACTTTCTTTCTATTATCCTTCCCCAGGCTGCTGGAAATTTTCTGCTTGCCTGCCCTGTAGTTTTTCTTTTCAGACTGTAATAAAACAGTTCTTCAGATCAAAAATAATTAAGTAAGTATAAAATAAACTACCTCCAAAAATGGTACTGGTTGTTACTGTTCATGATCAGACAAATGATCAATGTATGTGTATGTGTATATGTATGCATATATATGCATATATGTACATATTTACACAAACTTATTGTAAACATGCATATTAGCATATGTATATGCTGTACATAAATGCACATATGTTTTATTATTTATTTATTTATTTATATTGCAACTTATCAATGCATTATAATAATTACTTGCATTTCATTTGAAATACTCAAAGATTTTATATTTAAATATATGCTTTTATGTGAAAAGATATCAGGATATTTTTAGTTATATCCAGAAGCAGTTGTATTTTGATGTGCATTTGTGCTGCAATACCTAGTGAGAGATTTGTCTCTCTAGAAGAAGCATATGTTTAAATGCTCACCATTCAATGAGGCATGAGGTCTGGCACAGCACAGATGTACCTGGATTGGAAAACTGAAGTGTAAAGCTTCCCAGGCTTTTTCTGATGGATGGAGCCAAGAAAAGTGCAGCTTTACAGCAGAAGACCAAGTATTTTTCTTGGGGTGGTACACAGCCTCTTTGACTCTGTGCAGTCAACTAACAGCATTTGTGTTTAGACAATTCTAACATGTGATAAACCTCATAAAATAACGATAGCTAATACTCATCATATAAATTAAGGGTGAGGATGAGCGAAAGGGAGCAAAGTTTCACAATGAGTAAAACATGTTTGTTGTCTTAACAATTTTCTCTATTCATTCAATTATGCATATTTGTCATATACATCTATCTATGCAGAAAGCATAATAATATAAACTACCGAGCATCTAGCATTAATCCATATCTAAATAACATAAAAATGTATTGATACTTATCCCTGGGATAAGCAATATTACTATTTTGTACCAAAGACTTTTATTTTGGGATCCATTCTTCTGTTTATACAAGTTTGACTTATATAAGTTTAAATAAGTTATATTGTCATTGTAAGGTAAGTATTTATGATAAATTTTATATAATATATTTTATCATAATTTCTTCATTTTTTTGCCCCCACCTAACATACTACCCTCCTTCAAGTTTTCCCCTTTTCTCTCTCCTCTATCTTTGTCATATTTTTGAGATTGGTATGCTACCATAACAATGAGATGATTTTCTATCAAGTAGAAATAAATCAAATTTTCTCCTTGAATGTTTATATGTATGTTTTATATATAAACATTATATATATATGTCTTATATATATAAACATTCAAGAAGAAACTTGAATTATATTTATATTGATTATATGTATATGTATGTAGTATAATAGCCTTCTAAGAAAAGCAGATAATAAAGTATTACCTGATGTCTTCAGCATACAGTCACAATTGAATTTTATTTGGAAATTACTAAACTGTGAAAAATTAAAGACCTAAATGTTCTTATGGAGAACAAACAAAAAGGACTTAGCCTTTGTTGACATAAATTTCACTGATCTATCAAACACATGCTGTGTCCAAAAGAGAACTGTATATATTTTTTCTAAATTTATTATCTTATTTTTTTTAGGTCCATTCAGTTTTATGTGCTTTTAAATATTATCACTTTCACATATTTTTTCTACAAATTATCTAGATGATTTTTCTATCAAGAAAAAAAATGGTTATATGTTAAGTAACAGTCACATTCTCTCTCATATGTATGAATAAACCTAGGCCTTATATAATACCAAGTTCCAAATGATGTGTCAGTAAAAGGGAATAAACATTAGTTTCTTCTATCTCAGTGCAGGTTTCAAATATAGTTCGTGAATCTCACAGATAAAGTAACAGCATTTAGGTGTGCAAACTCAGCAAGACTGAGCCTCTTTAAAAGGATGAGCCAGTAACTAATGATTTTTCTTATCACTGGAAACACACAGATTCTAATGATAATTTCTTTGATTTAATTATTAATGTGAAAAGACATAAATAATTGCTTAGGTCTACTCTTCTCCCAATTCTGCAGAAGATTATCCTCTTAGGTGTCAGGACAGCATGTAAAAATCTTTCTAAATATATGCAGTATAGTGTTAGCCTAACCCAGCATAATTGACAGTTCCCTATTCTATCCTAGTAGGATATTTTGCTTTTTACCTTTCGATACTGATGTACCTGTTAAACACATACTCTATCAGATTCAGAAGTGTATTATGTGTGTTCCCTCACTGTAAATATAGAACACATTAGAACTACAACTTTAGGAATTATACTTCTCATGTTAGTGGTAGAAGGAAGATGCTGCAGAAATGAAAAGAAATTTAAAACATAACACATACCTTTATGTTACATAATCTATTATTAACTATGTGGGGCAAAATTTCTCAATATACAATTGATGTAGGATAAAGAATGAGGTTATATATTGACATTAAAATATTGAAGTAATTATACAAATGTAAATTAAATGTCCTGTAATCATTTCTTCAAAAAGACATGGAAACATACTGCTTTCCTGTTTTGTCGTTGCTTATGATGTTAGGGAATGGTGTCTCAATTGCTGACTCAGAATAATAAAGTTACAAAATATAGAGTCCAAAATTCTTTCTCATCAATTAAACTTACATACTAAAAAGAAACACAAGTGTAAAAAAGTAGAAATATACATTCATTTTGTTCCTGAGACAGAATAGAAAGATGATTTCTTTGTTAATTTACTGTTTTACCATGCAGTTACAAATATCTGTATGAATTTTAATAAGCATCACTATGTAAGGTTTTAGTTATGTTATATTTACTATTTGAAAATTTCACACACATATATAAGGCATTCTGATTACTCACCTCCTACATTGTCCTCATGAATATAGTTGTAAAACTATCCATTTGATTATTTTTAGATTCGCCATTGAACACAAAATCTAGAACAAGTTTTTTTCTCTTCTCCAGTACACCAGTATTCTTCTTTCAGCATAACCAATACATCTCCAGTAAAGTTAAAGCTAGAGAATACTCTGTCATAAGTTCAGATGCTTTTGTATGTCTCTGCCAAGTATAAGACTTGGGCAGGCAAACACAGCTAATATGGGCTATTTCAGTGGATTTGTCCTATCAATAGTATAACATTTCAAAGTTTACCTTCCCATTATCTTATATTGTTATTTCTCCACCTTCAGCTATATTTATGGAGTCTTAAAAAAGGCATGTGACATTTTACATTTTTATAGTTTTAATTTTCAAATAATCTTAAAGAAATCATGCATTAAAGACTTGACTGAAACTTTTGTTGTTTTGGGGAGATTGTGGGAAGTTTAGTAAGTGCCCTAATATGTAGAAATTAGATGCTTAGTGAGAGTATGAGAAGAGGACTTGGAACACAGCTTATTTAATTTTCTGAAACTATAGGACAACTTGAATTTTTCCTGATTATATAGCACCTAAATACAAATCATTTTAGAGAAATTAGTAAATTATGATTTGTAAAGGTGTTCCAATAAAAAAAATAACATTTTTTTTTCTCTGTGGTGACATTTTTGCAGTTTTGACCTCTTGCGTAGGAACTGGGTCAGGGTGAAAATCATAAGTAATAAACAAGGGCAGGGTGAAGGGTCTACAGAACACCACTGTTTGATTAATGTCATACATTGAATAAGAATGAGTTTTCTTCCAGCACAAGGAGAGACTCATCCAGGAATACAGCAGGGTTCTGAAAGATTGGTGTAGGCTCCTGTTGAGTTCATAATGTGCAATGCTAACTGCTGAAGTCAAGCTGCCTCGCTGTTCTTAAGCAAAGTCAACTTCAACTAGAGCTTAATTTCCTGCCCAATATTTAGGTTCAAAATGAATTTTAAAACATTTCCAGTTTGCTGAAAGTATCAACATAAATTGTATTCAATTATATTGATGATCTATGACATAAAAGTATAAGTGATTATTAAACTAGCTTACTTTTTATTCTATTTATATATTTGTGACCTGATTCATAATAATTAAAGTCAATAGGAAATCATAAAAATTCTGATATATTTAAATATTTATGTACATATATATAATTTTATATATAATTTTTCTTAAAGGTAACATAAATTTCCCCTTATTCTATAAAAAATTAAAACCAGAACATAAACATGTACAACTTACTAAAAATTCACCCAGCCATTTACTTAATTGGTCATTTGTTATGAAACATCTTCATTCGAAACAATACTAATTATGTGAGTGTTGTCTCTAAAATTAAACTTAAAACAATTACAAATAGAATACACACCTATGTAAGTCCCAGCCTCCAGTATGAATAATCTCTTTCCAAGAAGATGTGAAAGATTAAGTTCTTGGTATGAAGCTTCCATTACATTTCTATTTGGCCCCTATTCTTTTATAGAGATAACAAGCCTTGATTATGAATATATATTTTCTAAAAGATAGTATGTATGGGTAAATGAATTATTCTTAATATAAATATTACCAATGAATAAATCCAATGGCTAGACTTCTTTAATTTTTTAGTCCCCAGTAACTACACAGAGAATCAATATTTATTTAAAACTGTACCTCCATAGCTGAGAATTTAAATGATCAATCTTAGCCTTTTATCGTTATCTAGCTATTTCCCAGCCCTATCCCATGATACTTGCATATTATTATTGACCTGTTTCTTTGAGCTTCAGGTGTGTATCCATGATATCTCTCCACACTCCTTCCACATGGCTCCAAAGGCTCCACCCTCCAAGCTAATCTGAAACTTTCTCTTTCCTCTGGTGGACGACTCACCCAATTCTCTATTGTGCCCAACCACTAAATGATCATCATTTATTGATAAGGAAGAGAATATATGGTAAGAATAGTTTACACAAACTTGAGACAAAAGATTCTTGTTATAAGCATTATAATGTCATGACCCATTGAAACAAGGTGTAAGGGCAGAAAAATGAGCATTTGAATAACACAAGAATAAACTTTACACAATGATCAAAAAAACATTATTCCTACAGGTATAACTGATACTTGTTTCTGCATCTATATATGTTGAGGGAGAGAAAACTTACATGATCAAAACATATTGTATGAAAAAAGTAAATAAAACTATGTAGAAGAAAAATCATTAGTAATAAAAATTTTGAGCTAATAAAATTTAAATGTAATAATAAGATAAGGCTCCAGCAAATAACTAATTGCTAATTAAGAATGAATACATTTGTAGAAAGTATTATTTAATAAAAAAATTTTATCTGTTAACTAAGTTAAGGTTACAAATACTAAATTAATCAAAATCAATCATTAAATGCAATGCAGAAAAAAATAATATGTATCTTGAGGTTTGTAAAAACTCCAGTTACTTTTTATAAAACAAAATAATTTTTAAACATCTACATTTTAAATGTTTTGTTTACCTTTTATTAGTACTGTTGGATAAAAATTCTTGTAGTAAAATAGTATTTTGCATTATATTTTAATGAAACACCTTTTTGGTTAGCTTAAATATTCATTGTTTCACTGACATGAATCTGGTTTTGTCTTCTGCAGCAAGGAAAATCTATATTTTTATGGAACATGAGTTATGTTCTACAATTAAATTCTCCATATTTTTCATTAGGTTTATCAAATTTTGAGGAGATGTATCTAGTATTTTAGGATTTTATATTAGCAGTCTCTTTGTGCAGGAAATGAAAGATCAAATGTAGAATGATTGTATCAACTCTGCAAACAAAATTACCTTGTATACTACAGTTTTGTGTACAAAGAAAAACACAACTATTATTTACCATGTGGGACAAAGTGAAAGCAGAATTAACATATCTCTGATATCTAGATTTTAAAGGACATAACTTTTAAAAATAAATAATATACCTGCAAAATACAATGTATATTTGCTTCCTAAAATAAAGTACAGACTATGTTTTTAAAGAGATATGGGATAATCTCCTTTATAAAACATTGATCATAATTAAAATATTGCACTTTGTACATGTAAAAATTATCAAAGAATAAATGCATATATCATGTTTCAAAATCAATGTGATATCTATTAAAAGAAAAACAATAATCTCTGTCATAAACCATTTCAATTCAAAATGACTTTATGCTTTCTCTGAACAGCCTTTAGATTCACCTGATTTATTTACACTAGTATGTTTAAACATATCTTATCAATACACACATCCTGTGTAAACTCTCTTTTGAACATAATCTCTCAAAACAAACAAATGAAACGTTATCCAATACTATGATCTATTAGGTAGTATCGGTATGCTTTTTGAAATGGTATTATTTCACAAATTATTTTTGTGTGTATATGTTTCATTTGTGAGATGTACATGAATTAGTGGGGAGTTGCAGTATGAAAAGAAATAATGGTTAGGTATAGATTGAGAGTCTGAAAAGGAACAGATATATCTTTCTAGAATAGTGAGACAGGATACATTATTAAGGAAAATATGGAGGAATACTAGAATCAGAGGATTAAGTGCTGATGGAGAATAAGAAGGGGCCAAGATTAGGAGCTAAAATACAGGGCCATTTGAAAGGTAGCATATACAAAAGATACTTAAAATCAATCGGGAAGTTCCTCAATAAATTGGGCATAGATATACCTGAAGACCAAGGTATATCACTCTTGGGCATATACCCAAGAGAAATCTCACCATGTCACAGGGGCATGTGTTCTACTATGTTTATAGCAGCATTACTTATCATGGTCAAAAGCTGGAAACAACCCAGATGTCCCACAACAGAAGAATGGATACAGAAAATGTGGTTCATTCACACAATGAAATAATAATCAGCTATTTAGAAGGAGGACATCATGAGTTTTTCAGGCAAACGGATTAGAAAGTAATCTGAGTGAGGTAACTCAGACACAAAAGGACATGCATGGTATGTACTCACTAATAAGTGAATATTAGCCAAAAAACTTACAGAATTCCTAGGATACAAGCCACAGGAATCAAGAAGGCTAACAAGCCTAAGGTCCCAAGTGAGGATGCCTCAATCCCAATTGAGAGGGAGAAGAAAGCCATCATGAAAAGTAAGAGAGGAAGGGAAGGATCTGGGTGGGAAAGGTGACAGGGAAGGGAAGAACAGAACATGATCAGATATTGGGTGGGTGGGTGAGTGGGGAACAGGACTGAATCCCTGATGTCCAGCAGAAAGAATTGAAACAGGCAACTTTGAAAAGTAGGAGGTAGGGGGACCCTCTACACTGTACCAGAGACCTGGAAGATGAGAAACTCTCAGGACTGAAAGGGAGGAACCTTAGATGAAATGCCCTTCAGTGGGCAGAGGGAACTTGTAGAGTCCACCTCCAGGAGGAAGACAGAGCATCAAGTGGGTGGATGGTTTTGCCATCCCACAGTTAAAAACTCTGACCCAAAATTGTTCCTGACTAAAAGAACTACAGGGACAAAAATGGAGAACAGCCTGAGGAAATTGAGGTCAGCGACAGGCCCAAAGTGGGATACAGATCAAGGGGAGGTCTCAAGACCTAAAACTATTACTGAAGGCTATGGAGTGCTTTCAGAAAGGGACCTATCATGACTGCCATCCAGAAGACTCATCAAGCAGCTGAAAGTGTCAGATACAGATATTGACACCCAACCAATGGACAGAAGCTGCTGATTCCTGTGATTGAATTGAGGAAAAACCTGAGGAAGTTTGTGACCCTGTAGAAAGACCAGCAATCTTAATCTGGTCCCCCTGGATCTCTCAGACACTGAGCCATCAACATGTAGCATACACTAGCTGATATGAGGACCCCAACACATATACTGCCGATGACTGCTGGGTCTAGACTCAGTCAGAGAAGATGCACCTAACTCTCGAGAGACTTGAGGCCCCAGGGTGTGGGGTAGTCTGGTGTGGTGAGGGTTGGGAGGGTGGGGACATCCTCATGGATACTGGAGTGGGGAAGAGTTCTGGGATGTGGAACAGTCTGAGGATAAAAAGTCTGGAATGTAAAAAACTGATTAATGAATAAATAAATAAATAAATAAATACACATATATAAATTCATTCTAAATAAAATCTCCAAGTAATGAGAAAATCAAGATTTCTCAATTGTTCATGTCTTGTAATCACATGTAGCATCTAATACTTGGGTTGGATTACTTCTAATTCCTGTTGCCAACACAATATGTTTTTCTCCACAATCTGATAACAAGCCCCCATTGCTTAAAATACCACTTAGGCAATTCATTGAAAATAAAGAGTTGAGTTGGTGCCTACATAGAATCTTCACCACCATCTTTGATACTGAGCATTCCTCTGCATGCTACCAAAAAGCAAATGTAAACACCAGCCCAGAAAGTAATCTTTTGATGTGCAATGGTCTCCTACCTACAAGATATGCTAGTTCACAAGAGTACACTATTTATGGGAGTAACCACTCAATAGCTGATTTGACTGCAGGCCCAGTCTAATGAGAAGAAATTCATACATAACTCTATGTGGATAACCCAAATTCTGAGACTAGATAGCCCATGAACTTAGGGTAAAACCAAATCCTATTCTTCAACTTTAAAAATAAAACTAACAGGTACACCAAGGCTGTGTGTTCTGCAATATGCAATTCTTAAAACAAATTTTAGTATCAAGCTATTTTTTTTATTTTTATTTTTTCTGTTCTTTGCTTTCTTCTTTTATTTAAATTTTTTAGATTTTTTTAAAATGGGTATTATATTTACATTTCAGATTTTATCCCCTTACCTCACTTCCTCCCACCACCCAGAAACCTCCTATCCCATCCCCCCTCCTCATGCTTCTATGAGGCTGTGCCCTTACCTACCTTCCACCCTCACTACCTCCCTCCTCACCCTCACAACCCCCTCCCACTCTATGTTCATTTTTCATGGGACCAAGAATCTCCTCTCCCCTCTATGCCTGTCAAGGCCATACTCCTCTACATATACCGTTGGAGTCATGGGTCCCTCCATATGTGCTCCCAGGCTGGTGGTTTAGACCCTGGGGAGCTTTGGTTGGTTGGTATTGTTGCTTTCCTTATGGGGTCCCAAACCCTTTCTGTTCCTTCAGTCTTCTCTCCAACTTCTCCATTGGTTGATCATTTCAGTGGTTAACTGTGAGCATCATCCTCTGGATGTGTCAGTCTCAGGCAGACCTTTAAGGAGACAGCTATATCATGTTCTTGACAGCATGCACTTCCAGCCATCCACATCAGTGTCTAGCTTAGGTGACCGTACATGGGATGGATATCAGGTGGAATAGTCTCCAGATGGCTCCTCCTTCAGTTTCTGTCCCATGTTTTGTTTCCATATTTTCTTCCTGTCTTGGATTCTAAGAATAAATTGAGCATCTTTGGAGCTACTCCAGTTGTCGTGAGACAGCCACTGGGCAAGAATTGCCTCTTCCCATCTACAGACAAATTACAGTCCAGAAAAGGATGCACTTGCAGAATAGTCGACTGATTATATCTGCCTAGACAGAGTAATCAGCCCTTAATTATTCTGCATCACTATGGTCTGTCAGAAGATCCTGGGCCAAAAGGCTGAAGACCAGATGCTCTAACATTTTGAAGTATAGGGACTGTCCAGGTGTTCAGCAGTCTCTATAAATTGGCTAAGTTTTAGAATCCATGCTTTGTGCTTCTCATAATTTCAGTTAACTCAGTCATTCTGAATTTCTGATGGGGTTGAAAACTTAGAGGCTCATAGCCAATCCTGGCTATTTACTTTGAGAGAAAAGATTGGAGTGGAGGGTTTTCAGCTGACATTCATTCCAAGCCAAGAAAAACCCAGGTTCAGAACTAAGTGTTTTAGTTAGGAGAGATGACAGAAGTTCTGGTTAGTCAACAAAATGATGGACTGGTTATTAGGACTAACTAGTACCTCACTGGTACAAATCGGCACAATTATGCACTAATTGTATTTTAAGAGAAAAGTTTTATTTTAACAGGAAGGGTGATATGTAGGAGGAGCTAAGGTGGGAGGAGTATGGAGAGGAAGAGAAGGAGTAAGGAGAGGAGGAGAAGGACAGGAGAAGCTAGATGATGAGAGAAAAGAGAAAGAAAGAGGGTAGGGGACATGGAGGTAGATGTTCACATGTCTCCACCAGTCAAAGATAGTTGATATATCTAGGCTGAGTATTGGGTTACACTCCTGACTGAGCATTACCAAACTTATAAAGCCTTTGATTAACATTTTAAAAATTTGTATAAAAACAAAAAGGAAAAGGGGGCATGGGATAGGGGTTTTCTAGGGAGGGGAAATAGGGAAAGGGGATGACTCTGAAATGTAAATAAAATATCCAATAAAATAAATAAATAAATAAATAAATAAATAAAACTAGCAAAAACTGATTACTTACGTTATTCTGCTATACTCTTAGATTTATCCTTGATCAGCCATCAACAGGGAAGGTTCCTCCTATAGCAGACAGGAAGAAATACAGAGTGTGTGCATGAGAACAGCTTTTATGATGTAATAAGTTCGGTCATAGCAATATGACAATAGTAGATTCTATGTTAAGGTACGGGACTTCACTAGCCCTGTGTGGCTGTCTAGGTTTCCTGTAACAAGAATGATTTGTCTGTGTTGAGTGGGCTTTAGTACAATTAGATAGCAGTCTATTTTTACTTACATGTGAATGGCACTTGTTGAAACTTTATGCATGGCTCATGAAATATCACAGAAAAGGGGAAAACAACATTATCCAATTCAAAGTGATGGGAAGTCGGCTGCAAAACAGTGACTCCCTAGAATGGCTTCATAAACAAGATGAAAATAATAGTAATAGTTAATTGGAAAAGGACAATATTTCATAAGGTCTCTCTCTTAGACAAAGTACTACAGGCAACTATTGACTTCTGAGAATAGGAAAACTAACCTTTCAAAGGGAGGAAACCTCTTATTAGTGGCCAAGTGTCGAATGGTTGGCTTGGAAACCATGTATACAGAAGAAACAAATACAGACTAAGGAAGTTCTATTTGTACATATTTGTGTGTGTGTGTGTGTGTGTGTGTGTGTGTGTACATATAAATGCATAAAAGAGGTTTTTAACTTGAGGAAGTTCATGAGACTGGTTTGAGTCCTCGAATTAGGAGAAGCTGGAGGGAAGAAAGAGGAAGCAGAAAAGGTCAATGGTATAATCCATATTTAAATATTATTTGAAGACTTCAAAAGCGTATATGCTAATTTTTACATTTTTTTCTGATTCCTCTTTCAGTTCACTATGTGCTGGCTGATTTTGTGTGTCATTTTGATATAAGCCAGAGCCATCAGAGAAAGAGGTTACTCGGTTGATTTGAGGAAAGAATCCATGAGATCATGCTCTTCAGCATTTTTTTCAATTAATTATCAAGAAAGGAGGGAGCAGGCCATGGTGGATGATGCCATCTCTGGGCTGATAGTGCTGGGTTCTATAAGAAAACAGCCTGAGCAAGTCATAGGAAACAAGGTAGTAAGCAGAACTCACCTATGGCCTCTCCATCTCCTGCCTCCAGGTTCCAGCCCTGATTGTGTCAAATGTCTTAAGTTTCACCAATGGTAGATATGTAAGCCATGTAAATATTTTTCTCCCCTACTTAATCTTTGGTCAAGGTGTCTTGTGGAAACAACAGAAACCCTAACTAAGACAAATTGGTACCAGCATAGTGGATTATTGACGTGACCGACCTGATCTTGTGTATTCTGGAGGATCATGGAAGGTCTTTAGAACTTTGAGTATTCAAACGTTAGTAAAATGTTCTGTAGGAGCTTGGAAGCTAAGAGTGTTGATAGCAGTGAAGAATATGGATGCCTGGCTTGTGAAATTTCAGACCCTAGAGATTCTATCAGGGTTATTTGATATTTTGATTTAAGAGTTTGTGGTTCCAGTTAGCAGGGACTGAAAAATCAGCTGTGATTAACAAGATACCAGGACTATTAAAGTGAAATCTTTGTGTTACTGAGACAATTGGTGCTGGTCAGCAGGAGCTAAGAAATTAGTGTTGATTAAGAAGAGACCAGCATACCTAAGGTAAAAATCTTCTGGGAAGTATTTTCTGAGAGCACAGGGAGTGTAAGACAAACAAACACTTCCATCCAATACTTGCTCTTTGGTCATAGTGTTTTGTGGCAGCAATAGTAATTTGGCTAATAGGCTGGGTTTACCAGATATTTTCTTTATTATATTGCCATTCTCACTAAAATTTTTGATGTATAAGTATATATTAATAATGATGGGCATTTTTTTATTTTAAATGGAAGTAGTGTTCTGATAGTCAATTTGCATATTTTGATGATGTGTCATATATTTCTCATTTTATACTTTTTCTGCTATACTCTTATGTACTATGTTGTCTACAGTTCCAGTATTCATATAAGTTCTGTACTCTATTGCATTAATCCATTCATCAGTATTGTTTCTTACTTGTATCTTACTGCTCATAAAAATGTCATTCATGTTTATTTCTTATTTAACGCTATCAACTACAATAATATTTCAACTTGAAATTAATTCAAACTTAAAACAAAATTTCATGTACTACAAAGTTTGAATTTCTTTGATCTCATATTTATGAAAATAACAGTGTTACATTGCTATAATGGCATTCTCCATATAGAACTATTACAATTAGCAATTTATATGATAATGAATGACATATCATAAATTGTAAGCTACAGTTGTGATCAATCTGATCAGTTTTCAAAAATTATAAAACATTAGTTTTTGCATTATATATGAATGATTCTTCTTTCCAAAGCTATAAAATTACTTTTGAATATCTCATGCCTATACGATATCTTTCTGGTTTCAAGATGATCCATAGAAAACAGGTTCATCAATAAGTATAGATTTCAGTTAGGATATTTATGTTAAATACTAAAATTATCTATCTTAATCTAAATAGAAGTAATCACAAATTTGTTGACATATTATAAATTATTAATTTAACAGATATACAAAGTATGCAATGCTTGGTTCTTTAATAACTAGCATATTCAGTTATGAGATTTATTATAGTTTGAATGACATAATTTGTAATTCACAAAGTATATACCTTTGCATAGTGGCCTACCTATAATAAATGACACCCATTCATTTAATATAGTTTCATTAAATGGCTACTATTTTATACTAAACATAAAATTTGATTTAAGATAATTCATAAATATATCTATCATGAAATCAGTCAGGCATTTCTTTGTGGTATAAAATGAATTTTATAATGTACATTTTACACAAGTGACATATTTCTGCATTTTCACTCTTAAGAATTGAATAATTTCTTAAATGTAGATAATATGAAGATTTTGTTTTCTAAAATTAGAAATGTTGAATTTTCAAACACTGGGAGACAGGAAGAAGAAAATGTAATATTCTGCACATAATTAAATATCTGTGATTTGCTGCTCACCTATATTGAAGTTACATCATTAATATGTATGTATAATTGCCACCAAGAACATGTAAATTATTGAATAGAAATTTGTTGAAAGGAGTTCTTTAGTGCATACTTTAGCATTTTACCATGCTTGAATTTTTTTATATATTCTATTTGCAATATTTATTCCTAAACTGCCAACTTTGAAGAAATCTTGAGTGATCATCATGTTAATGAGATGGTAACATGTCCCTATGTCTATCTGTATTCAAAAAAATAACAGACATTTAATATTAATGCTAAATGAATTCCATGAAAGTAACCAGAAAGAATAGTCATGAAGAACTGCTGTTGAGTGTAACTTCTTATGATTACACTGGATCTCACTGTAACTATTCACTGAAGCAGTGCATCTGACAATCTATGATAGTACTGTCTGCTGAAACCTAACAAAAGCAGCAACTTCTGAGCTCAACAGAAAAACTGGCAAATCTCAAAGATTGTCATCTTCTTTTACCTTAGTGAGGGGCTTATAAGATGGTACTAGTTATCAATTGTTAAAATAATTACTGAATGAGTTGTCATGATAGGATGCTTTTCAGTAAATGTAGCATAAAAGCTAAAGAGAGAGGAATGAGAAAGCAAAAGATTTTTATGAGAATGAATGTACATACCTGTAAATCAGAATGTTTTACTAGAAAATTGTATTGTCCTATTGAAAGTGTTCCTTGGAAATGGCCTCTAATTTCAGACTAGAATAAGACAACATAAATCTGTGCCATCATATTAAAATTCCTTGACCTGAAAATACAAACTGTAAATTATATAAACTTCAAGATAGAACGCAAGTGACACAAAAATTTCAAAAGATTTCTACTGACAAAATACTTCAATCTATAAATTAAGGTTTGGGAGAAAAAAGGAAGAAGATTCACCATTTTAAGATTATTAAAACATCATATAACTAGAAATGCTAACACTAACTTCTCAGAAAGAAAAATATCCCTTTGTGTAGGTTTTTCAAATGAAAAATAGAGGAAGATCACAAATTCTGCACAAATATTTGTGTAATGAAGTAGCATATAACTTAGAGCTCAAAGCCAATAGGATGATGAAATAGGAAGAAATGATGGAAATTACTCTTCACACACGTATATCTGGACATTTCTGTTTTGAGCTAAAAGGGATATGAATTAGATAAATATAAAGACACACATAGATACGTATAAATAAATTATTCAGAGATGAAATAACATGTGAGAGTACATCTGCTGAGAGGACATGAGTGAAATGTGGTTGGCTCTAAACATTCCATCTGTATCACTCCATACACTTGTCAGGAACACTGTATAAAAGAACACAAAAAGAATTTAAGAGCAAAGGATAAGAGAAGAGCACCATGAAACAATTTCTAGATCTAACCTGTACATTGCACCCAAGACCTAACAGCATGACTTCATCAGATTAATTCATTTTAAGTTTAATATTATTTTAAGATGAAAATTAATCAGGCCCCTTGAGTAAAAGGAAGAGATGTAAGTCAATTTCGACATGAACCATTCTAAAGAGGCTTATAGACAAAGTAGTTACCAGGTAACAAAAAATTATAAATACTCTTTTGCATAAATTCATTATTCAAATTTTTTGTGGAAAAAAATATTTTGATGGCCTAATGCACTTAAATGTTTAAGAACTATATTCTCTGCTACTTAATTATAATAATTTCTAAGGCACCCAGCTAAACCACTATCCTGGATAAATAAATTATAATAAACAAGCATTAATCCAAGCTGGGCATGATGCCCAGATCCATAAAAGCGAAAATAAGCAGCGAGCGCCATAAAAGGAGAGTGGGATAAAGCAAGGTAATCTAATATGAAACAGCTACTAGTGTACAAACAAAGTCTTCCCGTTTCCGTAATAATTGGGAAGCATTTCTGTGCATCGGGAAGTTCAACAATGACTGGCTGAAAATTGACTTTCTGTTTCCCCCCCCCCCTCAGTTTGTAAACAAGTTTTAAAATTAAAAGCCTAAAGTTTTAAAATAATAAAGATTTGTGAAATCGAAGTGTAGTTTGAAAGAATGTTTTATAAGGACATTTTAGAGAAGCATTAAGCCTTTTTGACAAGCTACAGCTCCATTGTTGGCAATCAGTAACAAAGAATATCAAGGAGAAATTTAATTTCCCTCCAGAATCTTAAAGGATCCAGACAATCTTGTGGTTGCTTTTATTTCCTCACACGGTTTGAGTGATAGTAGCCTTCGTATCAGTGAAAGATCTTCTAGAAAGCACTTGAGAACCAAGGTTAATCTGAAATGTAATATACAGGGGGAAATTACAAGAAAGGAACACGAAGCTACCATTATTCATTCTACCCAGAGTGCAATATGCTCGTATCGAAAACAATGACTTTAACCTTAGTTACACTGGTAAAGCAGTGACAAATCTGATGTAACCAACAAATAAAGAATTTTATGAAATAATCCAATTCAACAGGCTGTTTGGGCCACGGAATACAAAACAGGATATGAGAGAGAAAGAAAATGAGACGGGGGTGGGGGTGGGGGTGGGGTTGATGGTGGTGAAAAGAAAGAGAACTGCAAAGCCCAAAACGAAAGCAAGACAAATATTAGAAAGTTATAATGAAGAAGAGAGAAAACAAGGCGATGTAAGGCATCACAAGTAGACATGGTAAACACACACTGGAGAAGACAAAAAGAGCAGGGAAAGAACTGTAGTGAGCTGAACTGTCACTATATAACACTGCTGGTAGCAAGTTAAAAACTGTGGTTTACTGGTTTTTAGAGGAAACAAGTAAAATTAGGTTTATTACTAAACTTTATGCAAGAATATATAAGTAGCTGCAAGATTTTTCTAGATGAGGGATATTAGCACAGAGTTGTGCACAGTTGTTCAGCATTAGGTCTGTGATGGAAGGACACTTGAGCAAAGGTGCGAGAATTTGCACCCCATTCCATGAATGCCTTCTTATTTATAGGGTTGATAAGAGTCTCATTAATTAGCAGTGTCTCACGTTCAAATATTTCACTTGTGGTATTTTTTCTTTGGTATCAATCAGATATAATTTTCTATGCTTCAGCAATAAGCAAATATAACCACCTTAGTTCAAAAATATTAAAAATATAATAAAATAAAATAATTTGAATCACTACACATTACAGAGCTTTAACACGAGATCAAGATATCCTTTTGGATGAAAGTAAAATACAGAAAATTACAATGGATTTGTCAGGTGTCATCAGGTTTGCAACTGTGTGGGTTTTCCTTTCTTTTGATCCATACAACAATTTTGTAATATCCAGAACTGAAAATAATCTTTTCAAAAGGCTGACCATCATTAGGAAAATGGAGACTAGGTTCATAAATCCTGATGTAATGAGCACTATATGAGATGATGGGTGAAAAAAACCCACACTGATATGTTCAATCATATAACAAAAATATTACTTTAATTTCTATAGTTTTAATAAAAGTAAAAATAGTTTCTATATCAAATGTATATGTTGTTTAAGTATTTTAGCCATTGTTTAACGTTCTATTTTTCTAAACATAACTGAGTAGACCTGTGGCAGGTTGAATGAGAAATGTCCTACATAGCCTCTCATATTTGTACTAGATATCCCATTGGTAGCATGGTTTACGAACTTTAAGGCCTAGAGTCTTACTACTGGAAAATTTGACATGGGCTTTTAGATTAAAATCCATATGCTATTTCCAGTGCTATATCTCCTCTCCACATTTATGGATACAGATATCCCCTTGCCTGCTCTAAGTAATATTATTTATTTATTCTCTTATTTACATCCCAATTGCTGCCACCACACCTCACAAAGTTCCTATCCTTATCCCCTCTCCCCTTCTATTCTGAGAAGGTCTCTCCCCTATTATTCTCCCACCCTGATTCATCAAGATTCTGCAGGGTTAGGTGCGTCCTCTCCCACTGAGGGTAAATGAGACAGCCCTGTTAGGGAATAGATTCTACAGTCAGGCAACAGCTTTAGGGACAACTAGGGACAACTCACCACATCTGTTTCTGCCCCCCTCATTTCCTTCCTAACCCCCACTGCTTCACTCTTCCTTCAGGCTCTCTGCCTCATTTGTCTATTTTATTCCCCTTTCTAAGAGATATTTAAGCATCCTTGATTGAGCCTTTTTTCTTGTTTAACTTCCTTGGGTCTGTGAGACGTATTGTGGGTATCCTCTTATTTATGTCTAATATCCACTTATTAGTGAGCATATACATGAGTATATTTTTTTGGTTCTGGGTTACCTCACTCAGTATATTTTCTAGTTTTTTTTTATTTTCTTGAAAAAATCATAATGTCCTTGAATTTAATAGCTGAATATTATTCCATTGTTTAAATTAACCATATTTTCTATATTCATGCTTTGTTTGGGATACTGAATTGTTTCCAGTTTCTGGCTATTATGAATAAAGCTTCTATGAACATAGTGAAGCCTGTGTCCTTGTGATATGGTGGAGCATCTTCTGGGTATATGCCAAGGGGAAGGACAGCTGTATCTTTAAGTAGAACTATTATGCCAAAATCCATGAACAAACTCCACTGTATAAACAAACTGAAAGAATAAAAAAAATGATCATCATATTAGATGCTGAAAAAGCCTTTAACAATAACCAACACAGCTTCGTGTTAAAAGCCTTAGAGTAATTAGTGATACAAGGCACAGAAAACATTATAAAAGCAATATTTTCTTTATATTTCTCTCTCTCTCTCTCCATATATATATATATATATATATATATATATATATATATATATGTATATATATAACCAATAGCCAATTAAAAATTAAATGAAAAGAAACTTAATAGCATCCCACTAATATCAGGGACAAGATAGAACTGTCCATTCTCTCTCTATGTATTCAGTATAGTACATGAAGTTCTAAACAGAACAATATGACAATGAAAGAAGACTAAGTGGATACAATTTGGAAAGAAAGAAGTCAAAATTTTCATGTCTACTATGATAGTATACATAAACAACCTACAAAATTCTACCAGAGAACTTCTACACCTGATAAGCAACTTCAGCGAAGTTGTTGGTAAAAAACTAACTCAAAAAAAAAAAAAGAAAAAAAAACCTTTATAAAAATGATAAAAGGGTCTGAGAAAGACATTAGGGAAACAACTTATTCACAATATCCATAAATAATATAAAATATTTTTCAGGAACTATAACCAACCAAGTGAAAAACTGAGAATTATTATATCTTGTGTCTCACAAATTACATTTATAATATTTAAGAAGTTGATAAATACACAGATGCTATCAACTGATATTGCTGATGTTCTTAATGTCTAGTAACTAATAGCTTAACTTCTTTGCTATATAAAATAATTTGTGAAACTCTCGAAATTATTAAGAGAATATAAACTTTCAAGCCTGTAAAACAACATTAGCAATTTCTTTGAATTAGGTATCTCAGAGTTGAGTTAGACATTTAGTATTAATTCCAATTTTGGTCATCTTCAAGAGCCAAATATTAGTAATTGTTTATTCTCCAAAATTATATCGAACTGATTACATAACTTTACTCATACTAAGGTTTTGTGATTTTAGGAGTATTTTTTAAATGATCTACCCCATTCAAAAATAAAAATACATAGAAAAATTTCACTCATGCTCCAAAATAGTATTTTATAACAACATAATACAATTTTCTCTTTTGCCAAAAAATTTTACTTACTATAGTTCCACAGAATCTCTGTTATGTGAGGCGGCTAGAGTTTTGTAAGCTTTGGTTATGACAAATACCATACATACACTGATACTAAGAGGATATGTAAATTTTTAAATAAATGAAATTTCACTTACTGTGCTTAGCTTAATACACCCTTTTTTCCATTAGACAACGTGAGTATATCCTGTAGAAATTTGTTTATTTTATTGAGAGTTTAAGTTATATTTTTTAAAAGTGATAGAAAAATATATATGATAAGTTTATAAAATCTAGATATAATCTTAAAACTATCTGCAGAAAAAGTACGTGAACCATAACATTAAGTTGCAGGGCAAGAACAGTATTAAACAGATATAAACTATATTCCTGAGTGAATCATTCTAAAGTATTCAAAGCTTATATTTTGAAATATTATGTTTGGAACTTTATTTTATTTGCTTTGTTTCAGGACAACACAAACTATAATCTCAGTTTCATAAATGATTCAATGCATTACACACACACACACACACACATATATACATATATACATATATATACATATATACATATATACATATATACATATATACATATATACATATATACATATATACATATATACATATATACATATATACATATAT
>JANHMN010000011.1:50123354-50185235 GCA_030674055.1 Rhabdomys pumilio
ATATACACATATACACATATACACATATACACATATACACATATACATATATACATATATACACATATACACATATACATATATACATATATACATATATACATATATACATATATACATATATACATATATACATATATACATATATACATATATACATATATACATATATACATATACACATATACACATATACACATATACACATATACACATACACATATACACATATATACATATATACATATATACATATATACATATATACATACATATAAAAATCTACCTTGGGCCAAATAATAATATATATTGTATAATATATATTATAATATATGAAATACTATAATATGTAATATACTATATATCACCAATATTAATAAATTATATATAAATATATATTTTATACATAATATAAATATATATGTATATAATATATATGTATACTATTTATGCACACACACATATAATACATATGTATATATATTATTCCTTGGCCCAAGATAGATGCTCTCATTTGAATATTGAGAGATGTAGTTCTGCCTATTTCTCTACCAGGACTATTAATGTATTTTAAAATGAAAGTCACCAAGATATATGGAAATCACCTGTAAAATAATTCATAGTTGGTGAGATGAGAGTAGAATCTTCTTAATACAAGACTCTACAGTGACTACAAGCAACAAATATATGAGAGGTACCTATTAACTCAGTCCTAAGACTTGAGAGCAAATGGGTTAGGTAATCTGGATGGTACATATAGAAACTACTCCATTAGATTATCCCAACTAACAAGAACAAACTTGTTTGAAAGAGATTTTCATAGTCTCAGTCCTGAAAACAATTGGGCTAGGGCGTCTGCACAAACTTTTCCATAAATGACATTTGGGTTGAAAGCCTTTTTTTTTTTTTTTTTTTTTAACATTATACTTTTTTCTTTATCATGAGTGTATATTTTGGAGAAACGCAACTGATCTGGAATGAATAGCTCGGCTGCTGGGCGTCAATCTGTGGCCTGACAGGTGCCGGCTCATCATGGAGGTGGGAGCTTCTGTCAGCTCCCTGTGCAGTTTCTGAGAGGTCAGGCCAATGGAACAGCAGTAAAGCTTGGAAAGCTCCTCTCACAAAGGTGGCATAGGAATCAGAGGAGAAGAAGCACACAAGGTCTTTCAAGGCTAATACTCCCAAATGGTGTGGTTTCATGGCGTTACTGCTGGTTTGACTAGACTATGTCAATGAGCTTTATTCAGACTGCTGCTGAAGTTGGAGAACAACATCTTTTCTAACTTTGGAGACCTGAAACTTTGCATATTTCACATACTTGAAACTAATTGTATATTTTTAAATGGTATACTGCATAACCTGGTAGTATTTCTTAATTAAAAATTTGGCTTCCCAGGTAACAAAAAATAATTATTTTTATCAATTATATGTACTTAAAATTTGACATTAGATTTGGAAAACTGATACTTTCTAATATCCAAATACCTAATAAACTTTCTACTTTCATCTATTTTACTTAAATAATACCTATGAACAAATATGTTTATTGTTTATCCGTTATTTAATTGTTCATTCACTCATGTGTATTTTAATGCTCAAAGTACTGGTCAATTTTATTGTAGTAATTTGAATGAGCATATATTTCAGTAATATGTATCACATATAAAAAGAAAATATTCTTAATACATATCCAAGAAACTAAGTCTATAGCCTTCTGGTACAGACAAAAATAATATTAAGATATAAATATGTTGCCCTTGGTTATTTGCATACAAAATTTTTCTCAGCCTCTATAGGCTGAGTGGTCATATGAGAGGTCTTTTGCATATAAGATATTTTAGAGTAATAAATCTGGTCTTCTGAGGGTAGATGCTTGAATTAGGACCTGAAAAACAAATATAATTATGTATTCAAAAGATTGTGTGTAACTGTTTGGAAAAACTTTTAATAAGATCACCAGATATTTAAGATGCTTATGACAAATGAAAGTAATATATTATATTATTATTATATTATTATTATATTATATTATATGATGCAAATACAGAAAGAATGTGCTTATTAATAAAAGCTTTACGTTGAACAGATAAAGGAAACTAATATACAAAAAAATTAAAACTTTACTGTTTTTAAATTTTCTTTTTTTATATTTACAACTTAAAGCCTGAACTTAGCAGATGTTTTGGCTTTGAATAAATAAATGATGGTAGTGGTGGCTGTCAAGGTTACACTGTCAGAGAAGAAAGTTATAAATAGGAAAAATAAGTGATGGGGGGAAGTCAGGCTGAATTTTCAAATGCAACTAAACCTAGATGAATTAAATGTGTAAATAAATATATTAATCTGTGCATGTAAAAGAGTTAGAATCAATTTGTTTTCGACACCTTATGTAGAGACAGTTCCAGAGACAGTGAGAAATTAATGAAAAGGGATACAGATAACAGCCAAATAGTAATTGTTAACACCATGAATATGAAGAAGCATGATTCCTTGGTATAGTGGCTACAGTTTTGTGCCCGAATTTAGAGTTTTCCAGTAGTTGTGTTTTATCTTAAAAGATTAAAAGTGGGGAAAAAAAGGTGATAGGATGAAAAAAATCCAGGAAAAGCAAACATATTAAAAGAAAATTTTATTCTGAAGGAGTCAACTACACCAACATTAGAGTAAATTAATCATTAAAAGGTTAATAGCTTTGAAAGACATTAGGCTAAACAAAATTAATTATCCATGAACAAAAGTTGATATATCTTTTTATAAGAGTGGCAATTCTCAGTCTTTAAGCTCTATAGAGAGGTCTGCTCTTAAGGTATTTTTATTGAGATTGTACTATGATGCAAACATACAGTATAAAAAATACCAGTGCTATTAAAAGGGGTGTAATTCATTTAACCTTAAATAAATAGTTTTCAAAACTAACTATACGGTCAATATTCAACCATCAAACTATGAAAAAATATTTTTATGGTATTTAAAGGCATTGCTCAAATGAGTACAAGCCTATACAAATATTTTTGGAACTTTTGAAGAGAGACTTATAAAATAAATCTTTGTGAAAATGTCACTGGAGTCCCCACTTTTTTCTTAGTATTATGAATATTATACTCCACTAGCATGACCAGGGTAACTGTGGATATAACAAGGATATAGAAAAGAGAGTAATGGTCGACAGGGACAGAAGACTCTTGGTTCACTTCAAGAATAAACACTTAAAAAAAATTCCCACTGCTTTTCATATGTTACTTTACTAGATAATAGAGGTAGCAGACAATTTGTGCTTGAGAAATTAGTCTCTCAACAAATCAGCTGAGTCCTTCTGTCTGAATATTCCTGCCCGTCAGCTTTTTATTGTCATGGTGGGTCTTCCTACAAGAATTTATCTCATGCCCGCAGTTTACTTCCATACATGAGACCATATACTAGGCCAAGTTTGAGCTTGAGAAATGAAATGAAGACCATCTGCTTCCCCTCAACTCTACAAGTGGTTGCTCTATTCATACAGTTGTATGAACATCACAAAAATCATGAGTTTCCTCCCTTTTGATTTAAAAATCAAAGCAAAGTCTATTTAAGTAAATTGATTCAAATTACAGAAAGAGAGAGAGTAGATTTATAATGAGGTCTATAACCAGATATTCAAAAGAAATATTTGAAAACCCAGCGATCAGAGTCTAAGAGACAATACATTAAAATAATTAATAATCAGAGTGCTTTGAACACAACCTGGATTGTAGTAGCCGCATAGTTAAGCTTTTAACTGTCATTGTTTTCACATTGTTCCTTAAGAAAATGAAGTGAAAGACATCCTTTTTCAACTAGAATAAAGAGAACAAAATCTACATGTGATGATGTTGATGAAATGAGACCATATAAATAAATAATGGACTATATAGTAGGCTATCATTATATAGTAAGTATTAAACTACTGAGTTTCTAATGTTCATAAGTCTAAACTTGTAAACATTAAAAATATTTGTTTGAAACTTTCAGAAAATGTATATTTTAAAATTCATTGACCAATATATTGAAACAGAGAAATGAATATAATTACTTAGATGGTAACTTTCAGCAGTCAATAAATAGTGACTCCATAAAATATAATACAACCAACAAACTTTTGAATTATGCCTTAAGTGTTCAAAGAAAAACAAAACAATAGTTTTAATTTTATTTTATACTTTCATAAAAAGATGAACTACTCAACATGAAAAATTATAAATGTTGGTTGTATTGTTGTATTATACCTTTATTTTTTATCGAAAATAGATTCTTCTCTCATACAACACTTATTGACAACAGTTTCCTCTCTTGATCCTCCTTTCAAGACCACCTTTTCTCCTTCACTCTAGATCCATTCTAAGCAGAAGATTGAATAAAAGAGGTCATATCACAAAACCCTTGAAATTGTGGATATATTTGCCAGAAGGTAAATGCAAATAAACTCAAATAAAATTATCTTATGTTTTATTCTTTGAATTAATCAAGTAAGTCATTTATTTACATCCCAATGGCTGCCTGCTCCCATAATCCTCTCACAGGGTCCTTTTTCCCATTCCACTTCATTGACTTCTCAAGTCTCTACAGGATTAGGCTCATCCTATTCCATTGTGGCCAGACAAGCCACCCCTGTTGGAAAATGGATTCCCCAAAGAAGCAACAGCTTTAGGGACATTACCTTAAACATCTTACTTATAATAATTTATTCTAGCAAACAAGCTTGGTCTTTTTTTGACATAGGTACAATACTTACCATTCAAAAATATTCACAACCCTATCATTAATATCTATTTATAGTGATTTGAAAATGCTTGGGCCAGGGAGTGAGATTATTAGAGAGTGTGGCCATATTGGAGGCATGATCTTGTTGGAGAAAGAGTATTACTGTGGGTGTGGGCTTTGAGACCCTCCTCCTAGCCACATGGGAGCCAGTCTTCTCTGTTTTGACTTTAGAACAAGATATAGAATTCTCAAATCCTCCAGTGCCATGCCTACCTAGATGCTGCCATGCTTCCTGCCTTGATGACATTGTACCTGTAAGCTAGCAGAAGATCCCAGTGTATTGCAGATTCCAGTACTACAGAATGATCACCAGGAATATCAGCAGCAGTGAAGTGGAGTCAACCAAAGCTTAGAATGCTACACAATGCAGATATGTACATGTGACCCAAGCCAGTTGGAGAATCTGAGAGATCATATGTGGATACCAGAACTGGAAAACGAAGCTGTAATACTGAAGTTACCTTGGAGACAACAGATGTTTAAGATGCCATAGCCATGGGATATCAGCTGAAGAAGGCTAATAACATGGAGTGAAACCAGTCAAAGAGAATTATGCTAACATAGAGATACTGAGTTGGAATTTCTCCAGCTGGTTTTGTTCTTGCTTTGGCCCAGTATTTCCTCACTATGAAATTTTGAATGTTATTGGATATCCTGTGATGTGGAAATTATGTGAATTGCTTTTTGATTTCACCTTTATAAGTGCTTGCAGTTAAGTACTTGGATGAATTTCAGAAGATACTTTGAACTTTAGCCTTTTAATATTGCTTGGACTTTTGAAGTTGTCCTAAAGTATTTTTACATTATTTTATGGGTAGGTATGGCCACTGTAGACTCATGTGTTTGAACAAACCTATGGGGGTCAGAATGTCAAATATGGTGATTTGAATATGCTTGGCCCAGGGAATGGCACTATTAGGTTGTGTGTAGTAGGCCTGGCCTTGTTGAAAGAAGTATGTTGCTGTGGGGTTAAGATATGAGATTCTCTTCCTAGCCATGTAGGAGCCAGTCTTCTCCTATTTACTTTGGAACAAGATGTAGAATTCTCTGCTCTACCAGTGCCATATCTGGCTGAATGTTACCATGCTTCCTGCCATGGTGATAGTGGAGTGAACCTCTGAACCTATAAGCCATCTCAATTAAAGTCCTATCTTTTACAAAAGTTGTCTTGGTTCTGGTGCCTTTTTACAGCAATGGAAATCCAAACTAAGACACGATATGCACATGATCATGAAAGCCTTGCAGTTCTGTCTATGAAATGAAAACAGGTAAAAGAAACAGGTGGATTTATTCTAATAACATGATGTCTTTTAGGTGAGAATATTTCCTGCAGAGAAAACTTTTACAAGTTTCAGCAGATTGATACTGGATCTAGAGTGATGGCAAATGCCAATGGAGAACTGGTTCATTAATTAAGTGCAACAGCTGCTTTTGCAAGACCAGATTTAGTTCCCAACCCAGATATGAAGAATACATCTTTCTACAACTCCAATTCCAAGGCATTTGACACCTTTTACTTACTGACATTCATGGTCATGAACAGGCCAAAATATACATACAAATACTTCAGAACACACGTAATTGTAAAATATAACATTAGCAGGAATAACAGCAGGAATAGAAATTAAAAACAGACCTAATATAAGGGGAATTAAAAATAAAGATATTGTAGAATACAGACACTGTGACAGAGGAAATAAAAAAAGATGGAGGTGTATTGAGAGATTTTAACTGGAAAAATTTGGAATCAAAAAAAGAGATGGAGGAAGTTTGGATAAATAGCAATAACAAACTTTGAAAAGGCCATAGAGAACCATATTACAGGTAAGATTACTTAGGAGTCCTGTAAGCTTGCTGATGGATTGGTGATCAGTGATCTTAGTTAGAGTCTTCAAGAAAGCACTCACCTTACTGAATTAGAAATGCTAGGTCAATATATTTCTAACTTCTAAGCCTGATACAATATGTGCAATGACTGTTTATGAATGAGCTCCAGTACTGATCAGAGGAATCAAAAGTTCTACATCCATAACTGGCAGCTGATCTTCCTATAAAAACAGAAAGGTACAGAAAATTATCAAAGATATTTCAAATGATAATGAGATATTGTACATATCTAATTTTATGAAGTATGACTCTAGCAGAAGAAATTGTTACTTTAGAAAAATAAAACAAATATTAATTCATAAAATGGATAATGCCTCAGATTTGTCATGATTTTTTGAGGCAAATGTAGTTAATAAAATTTTCTCTTTTAAGCTTATAATATTTTCTTAAAAAATCATATTATAGAGTATTCTCCTCTGGTGGAAATTACCAGATTCAGAATACAAATCACAAACAGTAATCACTTTTCTTAATAACATTTTCTTGAATTCTTTAGAGATTCTGTTCAATAAAATCTAAAAACTAACAGTTATATTAAGAATAGTGTACAAAAGTTTATAAAATTTATTTAAGAACATAGTATTTTCCAATGAAAATATGTAATAAAAAATGTACACTTATTCCAGAATATTGTCATTTTTTCTTATTTTTAAATACCTAAATGTTTCTGAATGTTTTTCAAAGTTACTTAAAATATAATACCCCTCTAAATTTATTCTTATATTATAAGAGAACACTTTTTCAATAGAATGTTCTTTTTATGTTTCAACTTTTCACATATTGAGGCAATATTCCACTTGGGCAATCTGGAATAAAGTAGTATAGTATATCAGATATCTCAAACAAAGGAAGACCACTATGTTTTTACAGTTTGAGTGTAGAAAACATAAGATTAAGGGTGTATCTTTGGTTTCTTGCAAGTCCTGCCTTCTGATCTTTCAATTGATACTTTTTTCTGTTGCCTCATGTCCTAGTATAGTATTATTATTATTTATTATTATTATTTATTATTCATTATTTTGTTTATATAAATTCCAAATATCTCCCCTTTCACATTCGTGGTCCCCTATTCAGAAGTGTTCACCCCAGACCTGCCATTTGCTTCTGAGAAGTGCTCCTCCCCCTACCAACCCAGTCCCTCTTCACCTCATAGCATCCCTTCCATGGGGCATCAAGTTTCTATATGATTAAATGTATCCTTCCCCACTGAGGCCAGACAAGGCAGTCTTCTGCTATATATGTAGTAGGGGCATGGACCAGTCCATTTATACTTTTTGCTTGGTAGATTAGTCTCTGGGAGCTCTAAGAGTTCCAGTTAGTTGATACTATTGTTCTTCCTATGGGGTTGCAATCTCCTTTGGCTTTTTCAGTCCTTGGACTAACCATTTCATAGGAGTCCTTGACCTCAGTCCAATGGTTGACTGTAAGTATCTGCATGTGTTGCAGTCAGCTGCTGATAAAGCTTCTTTGGGCACAGCCATGTTAGGCTCCTGTATGCAAGCACAACTTGACATCAATAATAGTGTCAAATTGGTGCCTACATATCGGATAGGTCCAAAGTTGGGGCAGTTTCTGAATGGCCTTTCCTTCAGTCTCTACTCCACTTTTGTCCCTGCATTTCCTTTACACAGGAACAATTCTGTGTCAAAATTTCTCAAGAAGGGCAGGTAGCTCATGCCTCAAATGGAGGCCATAAATATCTATTGGAGGTCGTCTTTAGATTCAGTCTCCCCAGTGTTGGGTGTTTCATCTCCACCTTATCACAAGAACACATGCTTCACTATGTTCATAGCAGCCTTATTTGTAATAGCCAGAAGCTGGAAACAACCCAGATGTTCCCCAGCAGAAGAATGGATATAGAAAATGTGATTGATCTACACAATGACATATTACTCAGCTATTAAAAATGAGGTTATCATGAGTTTTGCAGGCAAATGGATGGAACTAGAAAATATCATCCTGAGTGTGGTAACCCAGACCCAAAAGAACATAAGTGGTATGTACTTACTGGTAAATTGATGTTAGCCAAAAGTTCAGAGTACACTTGATACAACTCACAGACTACATGAAGCTTAACAAGAAGGAAAGCCCATGTGTGGATACTTCAATCACATTTAGAAGGCAGAACAAAATAATCATAGGATACAGAGGGAGGTAGGGACCTGGGTGGGAGGGGGGAGGGGCAGAGAAAATGTGAGTCAGGATTAAGTATGTGGGAAGACAGGAGAGAAACCCAGATGGCCAGAAGAATTAATAGAAACATGCAACATTGTGGGGTGGGGTGTGAGGGTAGCCTCAAGAAAGTCCCAGATAGGGATGTGAGAGGCTCCCAGGACCCAATGGGTATTACCTTGGCAGAAATACCCTGTTCTCTTTAAATCCATGTACAGAGAGAGCCTTAGTGTCTTTTCTTTGTAAGATGACTCCAGGACTATTATGTGACAGCCCTTTGCAAATGATATTATTTAATTTTAATTACATTCTGAAAGACACTGCATTCTTTTTAAGTTTCTGAGTCTTTATTTTTCTTTTTTAAGGTTTTACTCAACTCCATCTTTATACGTTCTAGTGCATGATGACATCAACCCAGTTTTGATGAAAACATTAATCTGGGTGCCAGAAAAATGCATGCAACATGTCAGATAAACCATCTGGCAATGTCTATACCAATAGAACATGGAGACTCCAGATATTTTTCTTTGTGTAACATTCCATTTATTTATTTATTTATTTATTTATTTATTTATTTATTTATTTATTTATTATTTTCACTCATTCACTTTACATTCTGCTCACTGCTCCCTCCCAACGACCCTCTCATCCCCCTTTTCTTACAAGCAGTTGGGGGCCTCTCTAGGTATCCACCCCCACCCTGGTACCTCAATGTTCTGTGAGGCTAGTCACATCCTCTCATGAAGCCAAACTTGGCAGCCTTGCAAGAAAAACTTATCCAACGGAAAAGTAACAGCTTTTGTGATAGTCTCTGTTCCAGTTGTTCAGGACCCACATGAAGACCAAGCTGCACATCAGCTACATATATCTAGGGAGGCCTAGGTCTAGCCCAGGTATGTACTTTGGTTGGTGCTTCAGTCTGTGAGAGCCATAATGGTGAGGTTAGTTGATTTTGTTGGTGTTCCTATGGAGTTCCTATCCCCTTAGGGGCTGCAATCATTCTTCCTATTGTTCCATAAGACTCCCCAAACTCCATCCAATGTTTGGCTTTGTGTGTCTGTTTCTGTCTGTATCAGCTGCTGCATGGAGCTTCTCATAGGACACCCATTCTAGACTCCTGCATGCAACCATAACAGAGTATCATTAATATTGTAATGGGTTGCTTCTTGCCCACTGGATGGGTATCAAGTTGGGCTTATTTTTTTGATTACTTTTCCCTCAGTCTCCGCTCTACCCCTGTTCCTGCATGTCTAGTAGTGAAGTTACATTTTGGATCAAAAGCTTTGTGCCTGGGTTGGTGACTCTATCACATCATTGGGCTTCCTAGCTGGCTACAGAAAGTGACCCCTTCAAGTTTTATATCATCAATCCCATTTTTCTGAGAAACTTCTAAATTTATTTCCAAAGTCGCAACTAAGGACACCCTCATTGATTCCAGGGCTCTGTTTCTTCCTGACCTCTACCTGGCCACCCCAGTCAGTTGTAGAATTCCATTCATGCTCATGGCCATCTGGCCATTACCTTCTGTCCTTTCCCACAACTGATTCAAACCCCCATTTTGTTCCCATCTCCTCTCCTCCTAAGTTCCCTCACTCTGTTTGCCTCTTATGGTTATTTTATTCCTCTTTCTAAGTGATTCAAACATCCTCTTTTGTATCACCCTTCAAGTTTAACTTCTTTGGGGTATGTGGAGTGTAGCATGGGTATCCTGTATTTTATGGGTAATATTCACTTATAAGAGAGTACATACCATACATGTCCTTTGGGGATTTGGTTAAATTAACTCAGGATGATATTCTCACGATTCATCTATTTGCCTGTAAAATTAATAATGTCATTGTTAATAGCTGAATAGTATTCCATTGTGTAGATGTACATTTTCTTTATTCATTTACCAGGTGAGGGACAACTAGGTTGTTTCCAGTTCATAGCTATTACAAATAAAGCTGCTGTGAACATAGTTGAGAAAGTGTCTTTGTGTGATGGTGAAGTATCTTTTGTGTATATTTCCAGAAGAGGTATAGCTTGGTTTTGAGGTAACACTATTCTCATTATTCTGAGAAATGACTAAATTTATTTCCAAAGTGGTTGTACAAGTTTGTGCTACCACCAGCAATAGATGAGTGTTCTCCTTGCTCAGCATCCTTACCTAGATGTGTAATCACTTGAGCTTTTGATCATAGCCATTCTGACCAGTGTAAGATAGAAGACTTGTTTTGATTTGCATTTTCCTGATGACTAAGGACTTTGAAAATTTCTTTAAGTGCTTTTGGCCATTCCAGATGCCTCTGTTGAGAATTTTGTTTAGCTTTGTGTCCTATTTTTAATTGGGGTATTTGGGTTGGTGTTTAACTTTCTGCATTCTTTATAAATTTTGGATATTAGCCCTCTGTCAGATGTAGCATTGGTGAAGAACTTTTGCAATATATAGGCTGACATTTTGTCCTATAAACTGTTTCCTTTGCCTTTCAGAAGCTTTGCAGTTTCATGAGGTCCCACTTATCAATTGTTGATCTTAGAGCATGAGCCATTGATGTTCTATTCAGGAAATTGTCTCCTGTATCAATGCATTCAAGAATACTCCCCATTTTCTCTTCCATGAGATTTAGTGTATCTGGTTTCATTTTGAGGTTCTTTTTAACCTAAGACTTGAGTTTTGTGCAGGGTGATGAGGATCTATGTTCTTTCTTCCACATGTAGACATCCAGTACAGCACCATTTGTTGAACATGCTTTCTTATTTTCCATTATGTGGTTTTGGCTTTTTTATCAAAAATCAAGTATCTATAGGTATGTATTTTATTTCTGGATCGTCAGTTCAATTCCATTGATTAATGTGTCTCTTGGCATACCAATGTCATGGTGTCTTTATCACTATCACTCCATAGTATAGATTTAGGTCTGGGATGGTGATTCCTGCCAAAATACTTGTACTGCTCAGGATTGTTTGGGCTATCCTATGATTCTTATTTTTCCATACATAGTTGAGAATTACTCTTTCACAGTCTATAAAAAGTTGTTTTGGGATTTGAGTGAGTACTGCATTGCATCTCTAGATTACTTTTGATAAGATGGCCATTTTCACCATTTTAAAGCTACCTATTCATGAGTATGGGAGATTTTTTTCATCTTCTGAGATCTTCTTCAATTTCTTCCTTCAGGGACTTGAAGTTCTTGTCATAAAGAACTTTCACTTGCTTGTTTAGAGTTACAGAAAGATGTTATTTATATTATTCATGGCTATTGTAAAAGTGTTGTTTCACTAATTTCTTTCTCAGCCAGTTCATCATTTGTATATAGGAGGGCTACTGATTTTTTAACATTATTATTGTATCCAGCTAGTTTTCTGAAGCTGTTTATCACCTGTAGGAGTTCTGTGGTAGTAGAACTTTGGTGGCATTTATATCCACCCTCATATCATCCACAAATAACAATATTTTGACTTCCTTTCTGATTTGTATCTCCTTAATCTTTTTTAGCCATCTTATTGGTGTGGTGAGAACTTCAAGTACTATATTGAATAGAAAAGGAGAGACTATTCATCACTGTCTTGTCCTTGATTTTAATGTAATTGCTTTAAGTATTTGTCCATTTTGCTTGATGTTAGCTATTAGCTTGCTCTATTTTACTTTTTGTTAAAGTACATATCTTTTATCCCTAATCTCTCTAATACTTTTAACATTAATGTTTCAATAACTTTTTAGACTTAGTATTTTCTCGGACTGATGTTTCAAGTTCTACTATTGTATATTCTACATGTGAGAGATTTTCTCTTCCTTCCGTGGATTATGTTTGTAATGCTTGCATCTGTTGTTCAGTTTCTCTTCCCTAAGCTGTCCACTCTGGGATTCCCTCTATAGTTTTTTTTTTTTTTTAATTGTTTCTATTTCCACTTTCAGATCTTAAACAGTTTCATTTATTTCCTTTATCTATTTAATTCTATTTACCTGTATTTTATAAGATATTTATTCATTTTCCCTTTAAGGAGTCTACCATCTTTATAAGTTTAGATTAAGGTAATTTTTGGACTCCAGTTGTGTTTGGATATCCAGGCCGAGCTTTAGTAGGGTAGCTGTAGTAGGTTGACCTGAATGTATAATATTCCTTTGGCTTTTGTTGTTTCCTTTCTAGGGCCTTTAGCCCTCTGGATAGCTTTGGTTCATAAATTTGCCTATTGTAGTACTTACTGGGAGTAGGGTTAACCTGAATGATATGGCAAGCCTCTGATGGGTATCTTTGTGTTCTATCGTTCTTCATCTGAAGGTTTGTATGGTTCCTGATCTTCAGGTCTGTATATTTCAGGAGCTACAGATCTGCAAATGGTGTGTAGAGCAGTGATAAAAGTATAGAGGTCCATCCTGGGTTAGGAGGCTGCTCAGAGCAACTTGGTTTGCTCCAAAGGACTCATCCAGGAGGAAAGATGGGTGGGAGAAGGCAAGTTTACCCATATGCTTCAGGATCAGCAGGTCTGATGAAGGTGGGAGGAGAGGTGACAGGAGAACAGATGTCCCTTTCAGATAGCAGGTTTCTCAGTGCAGTTGGCTTGCTCCAGAGGACTCAAAACTTGCTGCTCTTAAAGGAAACAAATATTTCTGGAAGACTCAATCAACTGTGTGAGATTATTATCACTCATTTATGAGAATGTAAGCTCTTATACTAAGATTTTTTTTAACATCTTACAGTTGCCACACCGAATAACAGACTTCTATATCATGAAAATTTGGAGCCAAACTAAAATAATAGCCAAATTATAGTAGCAGTATTTCCTATTTTCAAATACATTCACATTTGGGTCAATCACAATGCATGAGCCTTGAGAAGGTACCTAATTCAGTTCCCATCAAAGCATGGCTTATTTTGTTCCATTTATAATTTTAAGTTCTAATGTGTGAAATATCTTTAGCATGTTACATAAACCTTTCTGGCCAGTATGCTACCTTTAAATTACTTTTTATAATTGTGATATTTCATACTTTTGTCTCTTTTTTTCTTTTAATTTTATTTAATCTTTTTTTTTTACACTCCAGATTTTATTGACCTTCTTGCCCACCCTCTGACTGTTCCCCATCCCATACCTCCTTTTTATCCCCTGTCTCCATAAGGATGTTTCACCCCCCACCCCTCACCCCACCAGATCTCTCCACTCCCTGGGCCCTCCAGTCTATTGAGATTTAGGTGCACATGTTTCTCTTAAACATAATTATTTGTATCAGATTTTGTATTGTAAGTGATAATTTTGATTATCAAATGGTGATAAATGTCAAGATTTATTTATTTAATGACTGGTCATTTATCTGCAGTAACAGTGTGCTTAAATTAAATCATAATTTATATGAAAGTTAATGTTGCTAATACTTATTTCTATTGAATTATTTGTCTTATACAATTTTCTTGATACCATATGAGGACTGAAAAACGTTGAGATTTGCAAAGGAATACTGAAACCAGCTATGTAATTATTAAAGAATATTTTCTTTTTCTTCCACTATTATCCTATTTATTATTAATTATGTATAATTATACTATTGTGTGTAAGATGTACAAATGAGAACAATTTTAGTTGCATGAAATTTGTGCCATTTCTTTAATTAATAGTTTTATTTAACATGAACTTTCCTCTTGACCATTTTCAATGTCTACAATGTATCTAATTATATTTTGAATCATAGAAGACTTAGATTAGAAAAAAAAAAAAAAACGACTCTGGCACAAACCATTTATGTGAATCTGACCAATTTTCTTATCATTTTAACATTGTAATCTATTGGACAGGGATGATGATGTTCAACAATACTGTAGCCATGGAACAATGTACTTGTTATGGGACAACATTGAACTAAGACTTGGTAAAAGACAATTGAAGATACAGAATCTTAGGTAGTAGTCTTTTCAACAGACGTTATTTGTGTTTAAAGCTGACTATAGGTCATGTTTAAACATGAATTACAGGTTAATGTTTACTTGAACGAATTTGTGCTTGCCTCTCAAAGGTGATATTGTCTCTTTATATACTTGTAAGTTTAAGCTAGGTTTTATCACTTTTGCATTTTGACTTTCCCTGGTTTTCTCTCTTTCCCTTTCCCTTATCTAAAGGCATGTGGCAGAAAGAAAGCTGGAGACCCCCCAATCTACACATGTTTACTAATCTCAAGCAACTAAAGGAATTCAGATTTAACAATGGATTACAGGCGTCTAGGCAGTATTCAGATTTGCTTTTATGTATGTATACATGAATTTTCTCTTTCCAAAGCCATACAAAGCTGGAGGTATGAACTAGATTGTACTTTCAGACAGTCCACATTTAATCTGATTCAAGATTTGCACAGCATTTTACATTCAAAACCACTAATTCTAATTAAAGTATAGTATGAATATTTTGCCACTTTCCAGATGCTAATTCTATTCTTTTAAGCATACAAGAGTAAGGACTAATTAGATAAAAATATCCTACAATCCAGATAGAAAGATTTAGTCACTCCTAAATTTCTAATTTTCTCTAAACTTCTCATTCTCTCTCTATTTTGACAAAGGTAGCATTATGATTATACCACTTTCTGTGATCATTCAGAAATTAAAAGTAACCATAAGATTAGTTTTAACACTGGCATTTAAAATGTATTAAATGTCATTTTTGAGCTGAGAAAATAAAAAGCCAATGGGATTTTTTTTATTTGTGACTTATTTATGTGATAAAATTCTATTCTGTGAGATTCAAAGACAGTAACTTTGAGCCATTTTCTGATATAAATAAGTTAATGTAACAGTAGTTCAAAGTCAGAGAAGAAAATTGTGTTTTGTTTTTCCTCATTAAAATACATGGAAAAGAACTCAGCAAATGGCTTTAATGATAACACAGCAAATCTTGAAGGAATAAACAATCTTTAAAATTTTCATTTAAATGAGTTGTAGAAACTTCAAATTATTGCCCATAAAGATTTAAATAAGATATAAATATTTCAATATTTTTAGAAGTTTGTATAATGATGTATTTATAAAGAATAATATTATTTTAACCCATCTTGTTTTCTACACACATCCAAAATTATAATATGAATATAACTAAATTTTTTCATTTATTGAATATTTTCTTTATTTACATAGCAAATGTTATCCCCTCCAGGTCTCCCCTCCGGAAATTCCCTATCTCATCTCCCTACTCCCTGACTCTATAAGGGTGCTCCCCCAACCACTTCCTACTGCTGCCTTCCCACCACTGAATTCCCCTGTACTGGGGCATAGAACCCCCACATATTCAAGAGTCACTCCCCCATTGATGTCCAACAAGGCCAACCTCTACTATATACTCAGACCGAGCCATGGGTCCCTCAATATTTGGTTTGTGATACAGTCCCTTGGAGCTCTGATGGTGTCCAACGGGTTGACACTGTTGCTCCCCCCACAGAGCTTAAAACCCCCTCGGTTCCTTCAGCAACTTCTTCAACTCCTCCATCAGGGACCAGTGCTCAGTCCAATGGTTGGCTTTGAGCATCCTCCTCTGTATTTGTCAGGCTCTGGCAGAGCCTCTCAGAAGACAACTATGTTTGACTCCAGTCAGCAAGCACAATTGCTTCCGCGGCATAAGCAATAGTATCTGGGTTTGGTGACTGTACATGGGATGTATACCCAGATGTGGGAGTCTCTGGATGGCTCTTCTTTTAGTATTTTAAAATAATGGATTATTTAGTTTTTTGAGATTTTTAGACATGTCAGAAAGTAAGTTGTGTTTTCAAATATAAATAATTACATTATTTTGTTCTTTTCTTTCCTCTCTCCAAACTCTTCCAATATCCCTCTGTACACTTTTTCAAATATGTAACCTCATGTTTCATTAAGTGTTGTTACATACACATATGCACATATATATGAACATGTATTTATATGCATATGTATTTATATACTATATACACACATATAATATACATATGCATATATGTACATATGTATATAAATATATGTTCTTAAATACATAATTATAAACAGCTCAGTCTGTGTAATGTTTCATGTATATGTTTTCAATGATAAAAATTTGGTATTAGATAATCAACTGGTGTCCTCTTTCTGAGGTAAAATTATTTTTCTTCATCACCCTTCTTTAATTTCCTGTATTTCTCTGTGTAGGTTGAGGACTCGTAGGCTTTAACCCGTTTACTTTATCATGTCTATTATATTCATCACTTTTCTACTACTCCTAGGTCCTCCCACACCTCTCTAACTTCACAACTTCATGTTTGCTTCTCTCTAAATAAGTAAATAAATAAATAACAACCGAAACAAGAAAAAGCTGAGTCGGAATGTATTTGTTAAAAGTGAAACTGTTTTAAATTCAGATTATCAGAGGTTTAATGAACAATATATAAAATAGCCATTAATTGGCTGGCAAGGTATCTCAGTAAATAAAGTATTAAGAATACTGAGTTTAGATTCTTCAACCTCCTTATAAAAACCATGTGTGGAGTCCTGTAGCTATTATCCTAGCACTTAGGAAAGAGCAACAAGCTCATGGTTAAAATCAACTAATTTCTGCCTAACAAGAGACCATGCTTTATCTGTCCTCCATAACTATGCCCATACCTGTATATATTCACACATACACAGACACAAACGAACACATTGATATTAAGTACCCACGTTGTCAAAATTCTCGATGCCCTTGTTTTACACTTCAAACTCTATTTCTAAATACTACAATACTATAATAAAAAGTAAATGATTTTCCACACTTACTAATAAGAGCATGTTATGTGGAACTTGGTTTTTCATAATGAAAACTTGACTATCGTTAGAAAGTAAAAACTTAAAAATTGATGAAAGACTCACAAAATCTATTGCAGCATATGAATTACCATGTCAAATATGTAATATGAATATAAGAGCATGTTTTATTACATATGAATTCATTTACAATTAAGATTTTTATTAGTAAAAATCAGTAATTAATCTTAATTTTTTCATGCCACTTTAGTTACCTGAACTATATTTTGTGAATTAAAGTACTATTTGTAAATCATAGAAATACTTAATTTTCATTGTTAGTAAATAATGATTGCCTCATACAGATAATATACAAAACATTAAATAATCATAGTATTGAGCATACTATTATTACAAGGATCACTATTCATATAAAAAGACTATACTACTATATAAAAAATCACTGTTTTTTTTAAAAAAAAGCTTTTACCAGTACAAAAACTATCAAAATTCAGAATGCAGATTATACTTGACTTCAAACAAAACCCTTGAATACTATAGGCCATTTTGCTTATGAAGATATTTTAATTGCTATGCAGTCAAAAATCAAGTAATGAGAACCTTGGTCTGCACTTGGCAATTATTATAATGCTGTAAGTCAGGCTATGAATACACTATGAGTTATTATCACCATTTCATCAACCTGTTTTAGGTACACATGTACAAAACTCTGGTAACACTGTATAGGTAGAACAGCTGGTTGCTTGGGGCATCAATGTATTAGAGGAGTGAAGTGTTTTGTGGATATTGTTTATGTGAATGATTACCTGCTATAAGGAGGAAATATTTTCATATAGCCTTAAGCTATGTAAACCCTTAAGCCGACATTCATCCTGTTTCTTCAATAAGAAACACGTGGAACAGAATACATAAATTAATATTTCAACTTGACAGAATTGAGTAGTCTGTCTATTAACCCTGGGTGTCCCTGAGCGTGATGAATAACCCTGAGTGCCATATTTTTTACATACCCAGCAATGACAAGAATAGTTAATGGTACTATGGAGATATCATTTCAAAGGAAAGGGTTTCTAATATGTCTCTCTACAGAGTGGCATTCCTTAATGAGTTAAATCGTGGTGATGTTTCATTGAAATAATGTCAATATGCTAGAAAATACTCATAACATCATGAACATCAAATATATACATAATGGCCATAATATAGGTAATATATTTCAGATTTATTTTATTTCTCTCAGTCAAAAATTATCACACTTAACCACAAAAATTCATATACTGACTCACATCAAAAGATAATTTCCCAAAATTCCTTTTTCATTAATAATATGCTGACTGTTGAGTGAAAATGATTGTTTGCAAAATCCTACTACAAACAGTAGAAAACATTTTCAGGCAAATGTTTTGATAACACTTTGAAACTTAAGAACTTTCTCATACAAGAACAAAATGATATAAGGATTATTACTGGAGAATAGCTTGCAGTGAGAATGAGAACCCATGCTCCACTACATAAAGTGCTATAACAATGACATACTTAATGCATTATTGTCTTCATATGTACTCTGAATTGAATAAGTAGAATATAACTTAAATATACAGTGATGATCAGTTATGTAGTCAAAGGTGTTGATAAACTCAATTGGAAAAAATGGAATACGTAAAATTAGTATATAAAAATTATATTCAATTTTTATTTTTTTATTAGAATAAAATTAAATTCAATACCAAAATGGCTCACAAATTTCACATAAAAACAGATTATATATTGAAACTGTCTCTGTTTGCCCACATCTGAAGAAAGATACAGACTTTAGATATACCTAGAAGATAATCAAAATATACAACACTTAGACATGGACCCAGTTATTTTAGACAGGAGAATAATACATGTTTCTTTTAAAATTGAAAGTGAAGAATATATATATATATATATATATATATATATATATATATATATACATAATTTTCATTCAGAAAGCTTCAGTATTAGTGACTCAGAAATATTTGATATAAATAGAATGATATTGAGAAAAACTCAAGAAAAAAACCTTGAAATTTCTTTAGTGACAGATGCTGCCCTGACTCTAGTTTCTTTCTGATGAGAAACCATGATGGTGTTGATAGACAATCAATTGTGTCAGTCATTATGAAGGTGATTACTGATGGATTTTATTGTCTTAGAGTCAGTAACATCATGTTAAAAAAATACTTTGATCCAGATTGAATTCTTGACATGCAGTCAAAGTTACAAGAACACAGAAGACTACAGAAAGAATTGTCACTAAGAACAATTGCTACAGAGTGATCCATAGGATCAGGTCAAGGATTTGTGAAATGTTTACACAGGATGAAATGTCAGAGT
Organism: Rhabdomys pumilio; assembly: GCA_030674055.1. Taxonomy (NCBI): domain Eukaryota; kingdom Metazoa; phylum Chordata; class Mammalia; order Rodentia; family Muridae; genus Rhabdomys; species Rhabdomys pumilio. Next base: position 50,143,265 of record JANHMN010000011.1, read on the forward strand.
TCTAAAAGTTGTTAGGTGTAACTGAAAAACTTTATTCCCAGCCAATGTGTTATTTATGTTTGTGTGAAGAAAATTCCAAATTCTAGAATTATGTTTGCAACACCAACTCAACAACACTATTGCAAACAAACAAAAAGTGTGAAATAATCTGGCATTAAAATTATTTGTAATTTAGCACACATTTTCTATATGCTTTGAAACACAATACATATGTACTAATTAATTAATTAAATAGCTAATGATCAGACTATAGAAAATGATATATGAATACTCTTGAAGCTTTGACACAACATTAGTTTCATATATAACTAACATATTATAATACACAAATAAAATCACTGTCCTGAACTTTTAGCTTATGAACTTTGTTATTCATATTGATAATTGTTTTTAGTAGAATGATGTATTTGTTAAATAGAACTAATATTTTTAAATTAGTTTAAAAATAATAAATTTTTAAATAATAAATTAAATCATGGATACCCCACAAATTTTTGTCAATAATTGAACTGTTTTTTATTTATACATACTGGAGCAAAGAGACAAATTTTAAGAGTCTGTTCCAGTTGGTTGTATGTACAATATGTAATGATTTTATCAAATTCGAGATTAATGACCTGATACTGTATGAGATTGTTGTCACTTCAGATACTGGCCACAAATTATCTGACCCCTGGCTATAAATAAGCATTAACTCCAATGCTGTTTTATATTAAGGAATCAAATTGTATGATTCATAAAACTTGCTAAAGTGGCTATAATTAAGACTACAACCGCAATGACTCATAGCTTAGAAGTCAAAACCAGTCAAAACAAGTAAAACATTGTGAATGAATTTCAAGGTTTTCTGATGAAAAACATCGATTATATTGAGAGATGCATTGGTTTCCCACAACATTGGCGTGTACCAAATATTGTTAAGCAAGGACTTCTGTTTTAACTACAGTATCCACATTGTTGTAGGGTTAAAGCTGTATAAAAATGATTGATTAAATTAGTTCCCATGATTGAACTAAGTTTCTAGACTCCTACTTAATCATGGAGGGATTAAACTAATATTACATGCTTGAAATCCGACTTTATTATGAATGTTATCTGCTTCTATTCATGTCTTAACAGAACTCACCAAAACTCATGTATTTAGCCTAAGCTATAATGTATTATTTAAACCTTGGATCCCATGAGAAACAATACATACATTCTTATGTCTTGTAAAATTCTAAATGTTTGCAAGTACCTTCCAGATGATGTCATTGAAGATTCCCAATGTTATTTATTTCAGGGTTCCCATTTGAGTTTGGTGAATTGCCATCACTGTGTTGTTGATGGTATCATAAAGCTGTGTGAACTTCTCTAGAGACAATTTCCCAGTAATAGAATTAGGAAATTTAAATATACACATAATTATTAGGTATTTAGAAACTTTGGTGAATCGAAAATAGTTCAAATTTGCAAAAGAATTACTGAGATTAGGGAACAGAAGAAATGAAAGAATAATGAAATTAAAGAGGAGGGCTCTGGTGAAACGACATACAGGAAGTTTCTTCACCATGTGTCTACCTCAATGGCACAACAAGTGTGTAATATAGCAACATATTTGTATATAGACTCTTATGTAGATTTTTTAAAAAACTTATAATAAATAATAATAAAGAAATTAAACACATCCAGGTGAATCATAAATTAAAGGTCTGAATTGTTCCAAATTTAAGATATGTTTCATGACTCACTTCAGAAAAATGACTACAGTAGAAGCAGCATAAAAGCCTTCTAGAAGATTCTGGAGCGTGACATTAAAGGTGTCAAAATCAACATATCTGGTATACTTTCTTTTATATAATTGATAATGTCACTGTTTTGCAGTCCCAAATGTTAAGTCCCTCCAGCAGGGAGCATCAGTGAACTAAATTATTGTATGTAAAAGAAGAGATGGTATAAAACAAGATATTCATTGTATGTCTTCATAAATTATTACTAATCTCAGTAATAAAAACATGTTTCTAAATCATTAACACTTTCCATTTAATCAAATAATCATGCTAAAGTAACCACAATTAAGACACACTCAGTCACGAGCATTGCTATCAAAATAAAGCCTGAAACAAAACCTGTAAACTATCTTTGCCAAAACTAAATTAAGGAGTGATATAATTTCAGCCAAATTTATAGATAATAGTTTATAATGAAATTACTGTACATTTCTAACAATCAGGGGTAGAACATATATTAACATATGAAAATATTCTAGATTTAAAATGTTCCAAGACAATACAAAACATGGAGTTTATAAACCCTTAGCTAGATAGTTAATCAGGGAAAAGATGAACACTGTAAGCAATGTAAACATTTGGCTGAATGATAGATGAATTGTGACTTTATTACTTAAGGTTACACATGTATTTAAAATGCTGTCAGGGATAAAAGAATGGTGTTCATTTAGCGAATAATGATAAGCTTCACTCCTATTAATATAAATATGATCTAATATGCTCTTCTAGTATACTTTCATGCAATTCAGGAAACCCATGAGAGAAATAAATGGTAAAATATTAGCACTTTTTAAAAATTTTATGATTTTTTTTCTTTATTGGATATTTTAATTTTTTTACATTTCAAATGTTATCCCCTTTCCCTGTTCCCCTCCAAAATTCCCCTATCCCATCCTCCCTCCTTCCCCTGCTTCTATGAGGGTGCTCATTCACCCACCCACTCACCCACTCCTGCCTTCTTGCCCTGGCATTCTTTTACACTGGGGCATCAAGCCTTCACAGGACTAAAGGCCTCTCCTCCGATTGATACCCAACAAGGTCATCCTGTGGTAAATATGCTGGAGTCATAGGTTACTCCATGTGTACTTTTTGGTTGGTGGTTTAGTTCCTGGGAGCTCTAGGGGGTCTGGTTCGTTGATATTGTTGTTCTTCCTATTGGTTGCAAAATCCTTCAGCTCCTTCAGTCATTTCTCTAACTCTTCCATTGGGAACTCTATGCTCAGTCCAATGATTAGTTGCTAGCATCTGCCTCTGTAAATCTGGCTCTGGCAGAGCATCTCACAGGACAGCTAGATTAGGCTAACTTCAGCAAGCACTTGACCTCCACAATAGTGTCTGGATTTGGTGCTGTGTGTGATGGATCCCCAGGTGGGACAGTCTCTGAATGGCCTTTTCTTCAGTCTCTGCTCCACACTTTGTCTCCATATTTCCTCCTATGAGTGAGTATCTTTGTTCCCGCTTCTAAGAAGCACTGAAGCATCCACACTTTGGTCTTCCTACTTTTTGAGCTTCATGTGGTCTGTGAATGAATCTTGGGTATTCTGAACTTTTGAGCTAATAACCACTTACCAGTGAGTGCTTACCACGTTTGTTCTTTTGTGACTGGGTTGCTTTTAGTAATACACATTTTGATAATTTTTTATTACAAATACTTTGATTTTTTGAACAAAAATAATTTCCAAACTCATATAATCATGTTCTCACAGCAAGTATTCTTAGCCATTGAGCCTTTTCCTAAATTTAATTACTTTAACATTTTGTTCATATTTATTTTAAAATTTATCAGACTTTTAACATAATTGAAGTAAAATTAAGAAACTTGTTTTTCATTTTTTTCTTTCACATTTTAGCTTTCTGTCTGTTTCTCTTTTGCTTGCTTTCTCTCTCTCTTTGTGTGTGTGTGTGTGTGTGTGTGTGTAAATTTAATCCTGTTAATATTACTAGTTTTACTTTTTTATACCTATGACTCTTAAATTTTGATGTCCTAAGATTATGGACAACTAATTCAATGGCTACCTAAGTAAATGAAAACTCTTAATTACAAGGAACATGTAATAGGTCTTAATATAAAAGTATTCTTTATACCGTTGACCATGAGCAGAAGGGGTCCTCATTAACCTGAACTTCTTTCTTGATGGTTCCTATATGAGTTACTTTAATATTGCTGTAAATCAATGTCCTGAAAACATAAATTTAGGGAATAAAGGGTTTATTATTGCTTACTGTTTCAGAGGAATATAGTCTACCATGGTGGAGAAAACACAGAGTTTCAAGCATAGGAGCTTGCTTGGCAATAAGGAAGCTGGAAGATTATAGTTTATCTACACACAAGAAGAAGAGATGAAAGAGAACAGGAAGTAGAGATAGGCCAGAAAACCTCAATACCAATTTTGAGTGACTTTCTTCTTCCAGCTCCTAAAAGCTCCATATGTTTTGCAAAGTAACACAAACTCAAAGTTACATGTTCAAATACACAAGCTATGGAAGCAATTCGTATTCTAACATTGGTTAGCAACTTTGAGTCATCAAATGTACAAGGTTTGTATTTATGTTGCTGAGGAAGATTAAATAGTAATCAGCCTATGCAGAGATAATTCCTCCAACAATAATTATGCAGTCAATCACATACATGTATCTATTAATTTTCAATCCAGATTTGCTGGCCATTCTTTCAATTGCTGCAAATATCAAATTATCATCACACTTTACAGAGTTGAGAGTGTTTCTATTCTCAGGAACAGGCATTTAAACTTATCACCATGTCCACTACTTTTAGTCTTACATAGTATGCGTGGACAGATTCAGAAGGGCTTGAACTCCTCTTCATCTTCTTGATCTTCTGATGACTAATTAATGAAATTTCAGACATACCATTTCTGAAACAAGATTTTGTAATTACTGTTTGAAATTATCTTTATACTTAAAAGATGGTACCCTATTATGTAATTGACACCAACAATTAATGCATTAGAAATATTTTATAAATAATTTAATTTTTATGAAATTTCAGAATAAGGAATACTAAATAAATCACATTTTAAGATTAAATATCTGTGAAAATTGCTCTAAAATCAATCCCTTTCTTATTCTTTATATATGCATTTCAGTTTGGATTTTCATTAGGCTATTTACATTTTCTTTCTGTTTAGCTTCTTTGTACTTGCAAATTTTCTTCTCAAAACACCTGTCTCTCTGCCTCCTTTTGCTAAACAAAGCTTCAAACAGTGAAAGTGGCTGAAATGCAAATGGATAAAATGTTTCAGGCAGGTGTTTTTATTTATCCTTCTAACTGAATTGAGTGCCTAAGAAAGGGGGAAAAAAACACGTTTGTCTCCTGGATACGGGGATGTTATATAATGTGTGACACTACTTGTAATTTGAAAGAAATTGCCCAGCTATTATGAAGTAAATCTTTTTGAAATTATGGTAATTACAAAGTCCAGGCGCCTTCACCCACTACCACTTCATTGTTTGAGGCAGATTTACTACAGTCTACTTAAATAATAGTTGTCACATATTTATCTGTTTAGTCATTCTTTTCTTCATGAGATAATAGTGACTATTGACAATGCTTCTGTCTGCGTAGCTGTCTAATTTTGTTATTATTTCATGTATTTTTTTCGGTGCCTTGTGCTTAAAGAACTGATACCCAGTGCATACGTAAAGATATAAATATTAGAAAAAAGAACTTCTATCTGGATTATGAACTAATATTTTCAATAACACCCGTATAACACCCATAAGATACACAAATCAAGAACAATCTAGATTGTTAATTTTTCACCATTAAAGACAAGGCTTTCTCAGCATACATTTTCTTGTATATTACACTCCCTTTTCTCTCAGTTCATCTGAACTCCTTCAAGGGTTTTCTGTCTGTTGTCATTGCAAGCAGAGTTGAAGCTCTGCCATCACGCCCTCTCAAGAACAGAATCTGGTTTTCCATTCAGTTTGAAATTGTGTATTCTACTCATTGTCCACATCTCTACTTAAAAGCCTTACAAACACCTCTTCATAAAGTTCTCAACACAGAGCTTTGATCAGTTATTTAGTTGAGATTCCTTCTACCAGTAGGTTTCACGTTTCTGTGAAGTGGCATTAGAAAATATTGTACACAACAGATTATTATCTGTTGTTCTTGATTGATATAAGGAATCGGGCAATATTGTCATTAGTCAATGACTGATTGACCTGAAATCATTTCTTTTCATTATTAATTTTATTTACTTGTCTGTGCATTACAGTATGTATATGTTTGTGTGTGTGCTGGTGTAGGAATGTCAGAAGGAATATTATAGCATTCTTTACTACTCTTCACCTTTATTCTGGAATGCAGGGTCTCTCCCTGAGCACAAAGTTTTAGTGTGAACTACAATCCATTTCTCCACAGAGACCTTCCTGTGTACATTTCCATCAAAGCAATAGTGACAAACATTTGAGGAAATGGCCATACCAGCTTGACCATCTCTTTAGTCCCAAAATGATAACATTTCTAAAAACCAATATCTTTGTGGTGGCTAAAAGGAACTAAGTTTTCTAGGATTCTAATGCTATGTCAACTACAATAGGAAAAAGTTTTGGTTTTAATTTTGTTCCCCATAAGAAGGAAATTCCTATATGATTTATGTATTTTTTAGATGATAAAGCATGTAGAATAAAATTTATTTCTGGTATATTTTGGCTTTAAAATTTAAATAGATGTGTGGGAATTGTGAAAATTATTTGTCACAATTAAGATATCAATTTATGTAAAATATTCAATGAAATCCAAGTATTATAAATTTTTTTTTTTCAAAATCAAAATCTCCCTTTTTTTGGAGAAGTGGCTTTTCTCATCCCTGAGAGTATATGGCTATCAGGGCCTTAGATGTATCTAACTAGTGAGATATAATCTCTGTATATTGTTCAATTTGCTTCTCAACCAGAATTTTTTCTTCCAACTATCTGGAAAATATATTCAGCATTCACGCAAATTTTCTCAGATAATCTGTATCTACTCTATACTTTTACTACACAATTGCTATTAAGCTTCAGATGATAAAAAAGACGATTGTTGAAAACAAAGATAATATAAAAGGGGTTTTTCCAGATGCTAAGTGGGCTGGATTTATTTTAGTATTAATTGATGTGTCTCTTCTTATCTAGTTCTTTCTTAGTTTTATGACCAATTTCCATTCAAAGTGTATAAAAAAGTAAATTGCATTTTGAGACACTCACTCCCAGGAAGGTTATTCACTAGAACAGAGTAAGAGTTTTTCTTTTTTAAGCAAAACAATTCACAGTGGGCAGTACTAGGCATGTAACCAATTACTTACCCACTTGTCCATATACCTTTTGTTACATGAATATTTTCACAGTATGATTATCTTGAGGCCTCACAAAGATGCTTTCAGCAGATAATCAAATATCTGTTGTATTTTTTTAAAGTACTTATAATAAGGGCACTGCAATCTTAACCACATTACAGGTACACCTGTGCATTATAAAGACAATAAACACATATCTGCACTGATTACTTCTGCTTTGTATGTAATACAATTTAGGATACTTTAGAGAATACATATGCAGAGGATGTTCTGAGTTTTTCTTTTTAGCCCTGTATGCTTTATGCTGAGCAGAAAGTAAAGATCCAACATTGCAAAGCAGACAATACATTTACTGAGACTCCTTGAGTGAAAAACTTGCATATAAATGGGGAAGAAAATAATAGTGACTTAATATCTGTTTCTTTAGTTGGTGTGAATGTTTCCTTCTCATCTAGCTTCTGCTCAAACCTTTCCCAAGTTTACTTTAAACCTATAAGACAGTGGAGACTAAAGGTTGAGTATGGATTTTAATGTACTTTTTTGTTATTTTTTTATTACCTTTTCCTCCCTTCTTTCTTTTTTTGTCTCTCCTTATTTTCCCTTCTTCTAAACACATCCCAATAACTAACACACACACACACACACACACACACACATACACACACACACACACACACGGCCACAGAAAGACAATTAGCTAAAATCTTGCTTAATTACAAAGAGTAAAGGAAAGGAAAATTAAGGCTTTATATTATTTGTTCCCAAGAAGTCATCAAATGTCCTTGATAAAACTGAGTTATATTTCTTCTTTCTGTCTGATAATTTGTGACAACAGATTGAATCCTTGTTGAACAAATAATGTTGTTGGTGCTGGAGAGCTGGTAGGGTTATTAAAAGCATTTGATGCTCCCTCGAAAATCCTGAGTTCAATTCCCAGCACCCCTGTACCTCAGATCCTACCCATCTACATATTCAACTCCAGGGGGGATTTCAACTATACCCTTCATGGGTAACTGTGCCCACATGCCTATAACTTAAAAATATAATACTCCAATAAACATAGTTAAGTAACTGAAGTAATTGGAATATTACTCTAATGGTGTATGCAGACACATTTACATTTAATCTGTTTTTCTTTTTTCTTTCTTTCTTTTTTTTTTTTGGGTCAACAGATAATTTAGACACAATTCACATGTCTTGAGTTTTATCTTTTGAAAATACACAAATAATTATTTCTCTAAAAGACGTTCTCTGAGTAAACCACTCTAGACAATTTTTTAAAAGCTAACATGGGCAAATAATTTGAACCTAATCCTATAATTTTATCACAGTGAAATTCTTCGTTTTTTTAACTTTTTAGTAGAATAAATAACTTATCTTTTTACACAGTTTTAGATTAGTGTCAAATAGACTTAAATTAATTACTTTTTTTAAGTCTGACTCTAAGTCATTCTAATGTATTATCAAAGATTGAATAAATTATCAACTTAAATTTTTAAAAAAATCTTCATTGTTTCTGAATCTTTTATTAAACTTTTATTCTTCTCTCATATAGTACAAACAGACCACAGTTTTCTCTTTCTCTACTTTTGCCTGTCTCTCCTGCCACCTGCCCTTTCCTCTGATTAACTGCTTTGAGAGGCACGCATTATAGCCTTTAAGGATAGAGTCCAAGGCTCCTGGGACATGTGGTGCCTGAGAGACCAATACTCCCTCAGGCAGTGAAGCATTCAGGATGCTTTGTGTTTCTCTTTATGTTTCCTTAGAAGTCACAGATGCATGAAAGCTTGACAGGACAATTGGTCTTAGACGTTAATCTTGTGTACCCTGCATAGCTCACAAATGTCATTGTTTCCTGGCAACTACAACTGCACTGATCCTGGAAATTGCCATTATAGATTTTTTTCTGATAAAGGTATAAAACGTCTGATTGCTCTCAGTAAAGTTGTCACAGCCTCAGTCTTGCTGTAGACTCTCTAAACTGAACATGGTTTCATTCCTCATAGTTGTGTCAGTCAGGTGACTTTGGCCCACTATGTAAGCTTATGTCTTTACAAGCATGTTTGCAGTACTGATATGTTCTACTGTGGGCTGAAAATCTTTCTTTATAAAGATGAATTAGTGAAAATCATTTGATTCACCTTTTCTAAGATAGTTCTTTAAATCTTATAATTTTAAAATCCTGAATTTAAAAGTTTCCAAAAACATGCTGTATATCTGTTGGGACCCTAACTTGTACAGAAAGGGACAACACTAAAACATATTTACACATGAATAAATCAGGCTGGATCATGGTATCTGTATAAAACTTCACTCAAACTTTGACACAGAACAGAAAAAAAAAGAGTTTAAATTAATCTCGCAAATTAAGATTAACTCAATGTCTTATTCAATAGTCTATTTTAAGAACATTTTATGTTATTTTTTGAGTTGTCTTTTGTTGTTATATTTTGTCATGCCCATCATCTTTCTTCCCAGATATTGGCAGAGTGTGAAAGTACACAGTGGTTCTGCTGTTAATTTTGTGGAAAGAATCCAAAGTTGTCTCTGGCATTTTTCTTTTGATTTCTCCAGAATAACAATATTTATCTAGTTAATTTGAAAGGTATTTAAACCCAAAGTCACTCACTGATCACATTGTGACTAGGTAATCAGGTATCAGTGAACAGTGGATGTTTTGCCATGCATAATTTTACCACAAGGGGACTATTACACTAGCTATTTAATAAGTGTCATGGATAACACACAGACTGACTCTCAGCTTCCTTCAGGAATAAAACAACAACCCACTTATATTTTTTAATCTAAATATACAAGGTTATTTTTCAGAATTGAACCTTATTTTGAGATCAAAACAGAACAGCAACCAATGTCAGTAGAAATGCATATCCTTTTCAAAATATATGTTAATTTTATCCCACAGAAAGAATGTAAGGCAGCATTTTCTTTCTATGGATCCAATTTCTCACTTATTGATTCTTCTCACAATCTGGTTAAATGGGTAGTAGGTTAGCCATTTCAGAAAATGATGCGCTAGTGCTAAAGTCATGCTTAGAGTAATTTTAAGTAGGCAGAATTATTATTAACAGATTAATCAAATAAACAGAAATCAAAGCATATAAACCTAAAGAAATAACTTAAAATCAAGTTCACCCTGTTGAATAAGTGCTTAGATAAACTAATATTATCTAACCTAATTAAAATATAACCTAAAAATTATGAAAAGAAGTAGGTGGATTTGTAATCAGACACATCGTTTGGGTTGAATGGTTTACAAGAAGAAAATAAAATATAAATATCAAAATACCAAAATTTTTGTCAATTACAATAAAGCTTAGAGTTATCTACATATTGATTTGATTATTAGAAAGTTAAAGGCTCTCACTGAAAATAGATCAAATAGCTTAGAATTAAATGGAAAAAATAATGACTGAATCTAGGCTGTTTTATTTATTTAGCTATTTGTGGATAATAGAATCAACAATCTTCTCGTGATAACAGCCTCCAAAACAAGCAAGGCTGCACTGTAAATTGACTTTCCATTCTCAAATTATGAATAATATGCAAACAATAGATAAATTAAGACACACACTGCTTTTAAGGTAGTTATTAACAAGTAAATAATTAAACAGAAACAGCATACTGTGAAAAGATTCATGGAAAACTAAAATATCAGTTTTATATCCTGCAAAGTTCTTTTATGTCACCTCTAACAGCAAGCACCACATATGAAATAAAAAAAGGCATGTTAAATTACTAATTTAATTTAGCCTAAAAATCAGTGGAATGGTGGGAATTTTTTTCATTTTTTCTGACAATGTGAAGAATATAGTTTTTAAAAATACATTTTTTTAGATGTGACTGACCCCAGGAAGTACAACTTCCGTCGCAGCTTTCTGATAGGAATTATTCCAATGGGGTAGGTTGCATGTCTAGATCAATGGCTGTGCTTGTCCCCAGTGACATATCCCATACATTTTGTTCCTTTTATAATGCTATTTGTCATGTGAGATTCTTTCAGCCATTATATATGCCCTCTTACATGCTTAGCCCTTCGTTTACCAGAATCCCTTGTGTTACTGAAGTTAGAATATTTTTCCAATTTTAAAAATTTTTGTAATTGGGAGCAGGGTATCGTATTTCTCAGGTTTTCCTCAAACTTATATATGAATAACTGCGAGTGTCTTTGAACCTAGATCTACTTGCCTCTAACTCCCATGTACTGGTATTTCAGGCATGCACTATCACACCCAGCCTGATTGTGTGCCAGTCTCCCTGTCTATTATTGTTTCTATTTTTTCAACATTGTTTCTAGGTTCATGTTTCAGACTAAAATGCAGTGTTCCATGATAGCAGTCTCACCTTTCATGTCAAGATGAAGACTGAGTCATACCCTAGAGCAGATTTACTGATGTGCTCACTGTCAGACATTTTCTCACCTGCCCTTAATTTATTTCTTCTTAACACATTTAGTGTGTGTGTGTGTGTGTGTGTGTGTGTGTGTGTGTGTGTGTACATAAGCACATGCACATGTCCAATGGAATTTATATGTGCATCTGAAGTTAAATTTCACTTCTCTGTTCCCTCGTTGTATCATGTGAGTTTTGCAATCAATTTTTGGTTTCTAGACTTGGCAGCAACCCCTGAACCTGCTGAGACATCTCAGTACTTCCGAATTCCTTTTGATAAAGGACATACATTGGGGTATTTTCAGCTTTTTTAGGTCAGTAATGCTTTCTGCTTAGGCTATATAAAAACGACCATCAATATATTTCCCAAGTACTGAAAAATAACTATAACTTCTATGCTTCAAAATGTCTTGTTTTCTGCTTTTTGCTATATCTATGGAAATTTTTGTTTGTTTGATTTTCGAGACAAGATTTCTCTGTGTAGTCCTGGCTGCCCTGGAACTCACTCTGTAGACCAAGCTGGTCTCCAACTCAGAAATCCACCTTCCTTTCCCTCCCAAGTGCTGAGATTAAAGGCATGTGCCATCACTGCCCAGCTATCTCTGGAAATTATTGATGGTGACATTTTAAAACCTTTTTCCACATTAGTAGTTCCTGAACTATGTAACATGTACATTAAGTCTGTGGAGTTTTACTATCTTTTATTATTTGCTAAGAGTATTTCTCCAAGTATTATTTCAAAAACATTGTTTTTAAATGTATTTATTTATATACTCTACAAAACAATATCAGCCCCCTCTTCCCAGCAACCCCTCATACACATTCTCCCATATTCCACCCACCCCTTCTCCTCTGTAAATGGGTACTCCACTTCTCTGTGTTAAACCCCCACATTACCTTCCTCTCTGCATATAAAGTATCTATGACTAGGTGCAGTCTCTCCCACTGAGGCTAGAGAAGACAAACCATTTAGGGTAATGGAAACTACAGGCAGGCAGACAGGCAAGCAACAGACTCAGCCTATGCTTATTCTTTGATTGGTGATTCAAGGCTCTGGAAACCCCCAAGGATATAGATTGGTTGACTATCTTTGTCTTTCAATGGAGTACCTGTCTTTTTCAGGTTCCTTGGTCCTTCTCTGAACTCTTTCATAAGGGTCCCCAAGTTCCAGCTAATATTTAGCTGTGAATCTCTGCATCTCTTTTCATTGACTGCTGGGTGTACTCTCTTAATACGTAGTTATGCTAGGTTCCTGTCTGCAAGTAGAGTGAAGTACCATTAATGGTGTCTAAAATTGGATATTGGCCATGGGATATGTCTCAATTTAGGGCAGTCATTGGATGACAATACCCTCAGCCTCTATTTTTTGTCTCTGAATTTCTAGGCATGACACATTTTTGGGTCAAAGTTGTTGGGGGTGATTTACTATCCTTTTCTGTCCACTGGGAGTCCTGCCTGGCTAAAAGAATTGGCTACATCTGGATCCATATCCCCAAGAGCTAAGTGTTTCAGGTAGAAAAAATAATGCTTCTATCTGTGAGGTGGTGGCACATGCTGTTAAGCCCAGCATTCAGGAACAGAGGCAAGTGGAACTATGTAAATCCAAGGATAGTCAAGACTACACAGAGATAGTCTGACTCAGTAAAGCAAAAATTTCTCAATAAAAATAATGATTTCTTTTATTATTGTAAACTTTTAAAAAGATCATTCTTTTTATATTTAGTTTAAAAACACAGTAATGTGACAAAGTAATATATTTCCTTATTTTTAAATATTTACAATAAATAAGAGGAGACAATTTTACTCTTTGTTTTGTGACACATTGACTAGACATTAGATTAGTGAATAAATGTACTTGATTTATCAGTAAAGTATATACGATCGGTATCTACAAATTAATTAGTTACTAAATGTCATGACTCAGATGTTAAATGTCAGCATATAATTTATCCAACAGAGTATCCAATCTCTTAATAAATCTCTAATGGTAGATATTATATAATATGTAATGGGAAGAAAACTGTAACTTTGTGAACCTGAATTCCATTAATTTAAACAAAGTGAGCCTCCCTAAAAAACTGGCATTTATAAACAAAACAAAACAAAACAAAACAAAACAAAACAAAACAAAACCAAAAAAAAACACATACAGAGTTCATTTTGTATTACCAATCTCTGTGTTAAACTTATGACAGATCTCAGATCAAAGCTTTTAAAGAACACTTGAATGCTTTAGGGAAGTAATGTTGAGTAGTGTAACTGTCAGGATACATATTTATAAAACATGGAATTAGGCTCCACCAATAGATTCTTCAGGATTCAAGGAATTTGTGGTCATTCTCATGTTTCTCCCACTAAGCTATACAGTCTGAAATTTCCTATCCAGAAGCCAATTTTGGGAATAAATCAGGCTAAAAATCTGACAGCCATGAAAACAATTCCCAATGACAGGTCCTTCAGAAAGAATATATCAAAATAGAGTTTTGTTACAGCCACTGGGAACAAGAGAGAAACAAGTTCTGGAGCCTAGAAGAGAGGTAACACCTTCTCCCTGGATTCTTTCAGTTCCCCTTAGGAAAGAATGACTACAGTAAGCCACCCCTTTTCCAGTATGATTTGATAGGAAGAAATACAAATAGAGTCTATCTAGAAAATGTCTAAAGTGACAGGAACTAAACGTACGTTATACTTAGGGCACTCCCATACCTTAGGCAGGGAACTTCAAATGAAAAACTGACAGGTGACAACATGGCTCTGTTAAAATATGAAAACTAATTAAAAGATATAAAAATGGCACTCTATATTTACCATACTTCAAGCCAAAGTCCTCACTAAGAGCACATTTCTTAATAGCTCTCTGAAATAAAGTGATATCATGAGATAACTACCTGAATTAGGCAAAGATTTTCTAAGAAAAGTTTAGGGAGGGTAAAGTCTATGCATAATTAATACCCTCCCAGATGTCAGTATAGACAGTGGACTAAAATTTTAATGATTTCTGGGAATTTAACATACCAATATTTAGGCCTTGATAGTCACTAAAAAAATTAAATAGGGTAACTCTCCCCTTAGGTTAGGATTATAAAAGACAACCAGAGAGAATATATTTTCTAACAAAGAAATCCAACATGTTTTATATATAAGCAATGTTTATGAAATTTGAAACAGTTATGTCTATGGGGAAAGAAGAAAGATAGAAAAATAGATTTTTTTCTATAATTCTGTCTGTGTACATACTATATAGATATAGTAATATCTGCTTCAGATATTTTCCATATCTTCTGCACTAAATGAAAAGTATGTCAAGTCAATATATTAAATAATAAGTATTTTGAACTAGTTTATGCAGTAAAAAAAAAATACAAAGTACTCTAAAACTTTATTTTACATTAAAGATTTTAATTTATTCAGATGTCAGAATTTTTTTTTCTGTTTGGAGTTTTGGGTTTGTTTGTGGTTTGTTTATTGTATTCTATTGTTTTGTTGTGTTTTGTTTTGAGAATGATTTTTAGTCTGAAGCCAAAACTAGCCCAAAATTCACTGTGTAACACATTCAGGGGCCTATATCAAAGAGCAATCTTCTTGTCTCACCCACTCAACTGCCTGAATGAGTTGATGGAGGAACTTATGTACCCCACTAATAATAAAATGTTTATCTTTTATGTATCTATAGCATTATTATGAAAATGAACAGTTTCTTTATTCAGAACAAGGACACTTGGAAATAAAATGGGTATTATAGTGTTACAAAAACAAAATTCTGACTGATACTAAGATGAAAAATGTTTCCGACTTGACAATTCCTGGGAAGGTCTATGAGAATATTGCCACAAAGTGGGTGTCAGGGGAGAAGAAGAACTGCCCGGAGAGAGAGCAGTACCTTCTGCACTCATGAATCTGTTCTATGGAAAAATACTATTGATGCTTGCCCTCCTTTCCTTCTTCCTGATGGGTCTGTCTATTCCACTGCAGCTGCTGAAGCTGTTGTGTCACTGACTTTTTAATATGCATTGAAAAGTAAGGGTACTAGAAATTTGTCATGCCTTCATTGTCATACTGGGGCTTCTGAGGCATCCAGGGTTACCCACCAGGCAAAGGTTATTATTGGATGGCCAGTCGACACCTTGAAAGGCCTCCCAGTGAATCACATTTCAAATATATATGTATATTCATTATATTGTTTTTCCCATTTTAAAAATTACATTAGAAGAACACATTAAAATAATTTTAAGTTGCAAAAGAAAATATATTTTAAAAAATAAAAAACCTGGTATTAATAAATTGATATTATGATCAAATAAAATGAATATTAAAATATTAGACATTAAATATAGTATAAAGGTAGCTCTTCCACAAAATATTCTTGCATGTTTTCTAATGATAATAAGAAATAAGGAAGAAATATAAAATAGCAATAAGGAAGAAATATAAAATAGCACATAAATGGATGTTTTAAACTCCATGAATTTATAGTTAGTGGGAAATGAACTTTCTGTAGTTTTTATAAATGTGCTAATGCTATAGTTGAAATGTGATTACAGCTTAATTAGTGCACATGGCTTAAAAGTGTATTGTGATCATAGAGAAACTTCAGTACCTCATAATCAAGCATCAAAATAATGCTTTATTTAAAATATATCCTGAATCATTTCATAGGGCTATTATCATATGCAGAACAAAGTAAATTACATGGGGTTGTGTGTAGCCTACTCCACAGTTATCTTCAACACTTACATGGTAAAATTAACTCTTTCTGTTTCTGCATATATTCCCCAGAGTTTGTAGATTATATTAAAATATATCTATGATGTTTATATAATATAACATATTGATCTAACTGATTCACTAGGTGATAGATCACGATATGAGCAAATACAATAGGTTAAATACACAAGAGAATTTGTTTCTAAGTGCACTTTTCATATTAAATTTCTGTAAGTTCTTGTATGTTTCTGTGCATTTCCCTATATCTTAATATATTAATTTAGTCCCCCGAGGACCTAGTTTCAGATAAGCATTAGCTCCTAATTTTATTAAACTGTCTCAGTCTTGATCAGATATTTTTTGTTTATTAAGAAATTATATTTCCTCTGTCTTTGAGGAAAATATCACTTCTATCATTATTAGAGAAAATAGGTTACAACATAGCAGGGGAAATTACTGGGGAAAGGCCAGAGGACTTTTAAAAGAACAGTGGAAAATTATTTTCGTTGGACATAAAGTATAGAATAATTGAGTAACATTTCTAATTTTGAAATAAAATGGTTTTACAAAAATATTTAAAATATAGTAATGTGCTAAAATGATTATAAGATTTTTGAATGTTTTAAATTCTAAAACTTAAATAAGCATACTCATATTTCTCCCATGTGCTGATCTAATAGAAAACATGTGTTATCTATTAAAATACAGCTCTCCCAGTGGTCAGGCTTGCTGTCATCTGCCTTCATAGAAATCAGCCTGTTACAAATATTTATATTCCTACCATAGGCTAATATTAGGAGTGTTTAAACACTATAGAATTTTCAAAAGTCAGTTATTTTACATTATAAAAATAAGTAAACCCAATCACAGAACATCCAGTAGAGGCTAGACTCCCAGGAGTTCTAATAAGCCCAGGATCTTAGGTGAGGAGGCCTCAAAACACCCTCCCCCAAAACAAGGCATGATTGGGACAGGTGGAGACCCAGGAACTCACTCCCAGTAACTAGCATGTGCTCCTTCCTGTCTGTGCTGGTGGCCTGATCACCTAGAGCAACAGCTCTGCACCTAATCACAGAACACTCAGAGGAGGCTGGACTCCTAAGAGCTCTATCAAACTAGGAACATAGGATCATAAAATCACAGGATCTCAGGAGCTGGGCCAAACCAAAATTTCAGAATCCCAGAAACAACCGGACTCATAGGAGCTCTTACACCGAGGATCTCAAGATTACAGGATCACAGGGATGGATGGACTCTGAGGAATTCTGATGGAACCAAGATAACAGGAGAGAAAGGATCCAGTCAGAGTCAGTGAGTTTTCTCTAGCACTAGAGAAAAACAGAAGACAAAAGGCAAGCTCAAGAATATAAACTACAGAAACCAAGGTTTGTTTGCATCATCAGAACATAGTTCTCCCACAATAGAAAGTCCTGAATACCCCATAACACCAAAAAAGCAAGACTTAGATTTAAAATCACTTCTCATGTTGATGATAGAGGACTTTAAGAAATACATAAATAACTCCCTTTAAGAAGTACAGGAGAGCACAGGTAAACAGGTAGAAACCCTTAAAGAGGAAACACACAAAATCACTTAAAGAAATGCAAGAAAACACAACCAAACAGGTAAAGGAATTAAACAAAACCGTCCAGGATCTAAAAATGAAAGTAGAAACAATAAAGAAATCTCAAAGGGAGACTACCCTGTAGATAGAAAACCTAAGAAAGAGATCAGGAGTCATAGATGCAAACATCATCAACAGAATACAAGAGATAGAAGAGAGACTCTCAGATGCAGAAGATACCATGGAAAATATTGACATAACTGTCAAAGAAAATGCAAAATGCAAAAAGCTACTAACCCAAAATGTCCAAGAAATTCAGGACACAATGAGAAGGCCAAACCTAAGGATAATAGGTATAGATGAGGGTGAAGATTCCCAACTTAAAGGGCCAGTAAATATCTTCAACAAAATTATAGAGGAAAACTTCCCTAACCTAAGGAAAGATATCTTCATGGATATACAAGAATCCTACAGAACTCCAAATAGACTAGACCAGAAAAGAAATACTTTCTGTCACATAATAATCAAAATATCAAATGTACAAAACAAAACAAAATACTAAAATCAATAAAGGAAAAAGGTAAAGTAACTTATAAAAGCAGACTTATCAGAATTAAACTAGATTTCTCACCTAAAACTATAAAGGCAGGAAGATCCTGGATAGATGTCACACCAACCCTAAGAGAACACTGATGCTAGCCCAGGCTACTATACCAAGCAAAACTCTCAATTACCATAGATGGATAAACCAAGATATTCCATGACAAAATCAAATTTATACAGTATATTTCAACAAATCCAGCCATATAAAGGATAATAGAGGGAAAGCTCCAAAAAAGGAGGAAAAATTCTACTCCCTATGTATATAATAAAAGCAAAAAAGTAATCTTCGTCCAACAAACCCAACAAAACAACCACACAAACCTAACTTCACCTCTAATAACAAAAATAACAAACAGCAACAATCACTTGTCCTTAATATCTCTTAACATCTGTGGACTCAATTCTCCAATAAAAAGA
This sequence comes from Rhabdomys pumilio, assembly GCA_030674055.1. Classification (NCBI taxonomy): domain Eukaryota; kingdom Metazoa; phylum Chordata; class Mammalia; order Rodentia; family Muridae; genus Rhabdomys; species Rhabdomys pumilio. The sequence goes on from JANHMN010000011.1 coordinate 50,162,037, forward strand.
TATAGATTAATGGACCAGATACATAAACAGGACCCAGCATTTTGCTGCATACAGAAAATGCACCTCAGTGACAAAGACAGACATTAGCTAAGAGCAAAAGAGTAGACCATTTGCCAATCAAATGATCCCAAGAAACAAGCTGGAGTAGTCATTCTAATATCAAATAATATCAACTTTCAACCTAAAGTTATATAAAAAAAAAATGGAAGGACATTTCAAAATTGTCTAAGAAAAAAATCAATCAAGAAGAAATCTCAATTCAGATCATCTATGTTCCAAATGAAAGAGCACCCACATTCATAGAAGAATCATAATCTACTATATAAACGCACTCAAAGTGGGGAGGGGGGAACACTTGATCATCTCACTAGATGCTGAGAAAGCATTTGACAAAAATTCAAAACTCATTCATGGTAGAAGTCTTTGAAAGAACAAAAATTAAAGGTCCATACCTAAACAGAGTAAAAGCAATATACAACAAACCAGTAGCCAACATCAAACTAAATCGAGAGAAACTTGAAGTATTCCCACTAAAATCAGGGACTAGACAAAGCTACCCACTCTCTCCCTACCTATTTAATACAGTATTGAAGTCCTAGCTAGAGCAATTAGACAATAATAGGAGGTCAAAGGGATATAAATTGGAAAGGAAGAAACCAAGATATCACTTATCTGCAGATGATAGGATAGTATATTTAAGTGACCCCAAATTTCCACCAGAGAACTCCTAAACTTGATAAACAACTTCTGCAAAGTTAAAGGATATAAAGTTAACTCAAACAGAACAGTAGCCTTCCTCTACTCAAAGGATAAACAGTCTGTGAAAAAATTTAGGGAAATAACACTCTTCACAATAGTGACCAATAATATAAAATACCTTGGTGTGAATCTAACCAAGCTAGTAACAGATCTGTATGACAAGAAATCGAAGTCCCTGAAGAATGAGATCTAATAATATCTCAGAAGATAGAATGATCTCCCATGCTCATGGATTGACAGGATTAATATAGTAAAAATTGCCATCTTGACAAAAGCAATCTACAGATTCAATGCAATCACCATCACAATTTCAACTCAATTCTTCATAGACATAGAAAGAGCAATTTGCAAATACATTTGGAATAACAAAGAAAAAAGAAAGAAAGAAAGAAAGAAAGAAAGAAAGAAAGAAAGAAAGAAAGAAAGAAAGACAAACAGGATAGAAAAACTCTTCCCAACAATAAAAGCACTACTGGGGAGAATCACCAACCCAGATCTCAAACTGTACTACAAATGAATAGGGATTAAAAACTGTACCTCACTGGTACAAATCGGCATAATTATGCTCTAATTGTATTGTAAGAGAAAAGTTTTATTTTAACAAGAAGGGTGATATGTAGGAGGAGCTAAGGTGGAGGAGTATGGAGAGGAAGAGAAGGAGTAAGGAGAGGAGGAGAAGAAGGACAGGAGAAGCTAGGTGATGAGAGAGAGAAAGAGAGAGAAAGAGGGTAGGGGACACGGAGGTAGATGTTTTCATGTCTCCACCAGTCAAAGATAGTTGATATATCTAGGTTGGTATTGGGTTACACTTCTGACTGAGCATTACCAAACTTATAAAGCCTTTGATTAGCATTTTAAAAAATTGTATAAAAGCAAAATGGAAAAGGGTGCATGGGATAGGGATTTTCTAGGGAGGGGAAATGGGAAAAGGGGATGACATCTGAAATGTAAATAAAATATCCAATAAAAAAAACCTGTATGGTATTTGTACAGAGTCAGGCAAGAAGATCAATGGAATGGAACTGAAGACACAGAAATGAACCTACACACCTATGGTCACTTGAACTGTTACAAAGGAGCTAAAACCACCTAATGGAAAATAGACAGCATTTCCAACAAATGGTCCTGGTTCAACTGGAGGTCAGCATGTAGAAGAATGAGAATTGATCCATTCTTATCTGCTTGTACAAAGCTCAAGTCCAAGTGGATCAAGGACCTCCACATAAAACCAGATACACTGAAAGTAATAGAAGTTGGGGAAGAACCTCGAATACATGGGCACAGGGGAAATGTTCCTGAACAGAACACTGATGGCTTATGCTTTATGATCAAGAATTGACAAATGGGACCTCATAAAATTGCAAAGCTTCTATAAGGCAAATGACACTGTCAATAGGACAAAATAGCAACCAACAGATTGGAAAAATATGTTTACCAATCTTACATCAGATAGAGGGCTAATATCCAATATACTCAAACTACTCGAGAAATTAGACACCAGACAATCCAATAACCCTATTAAGAAATGTGGTGCGGAGCTCAACAAGGAATATGTATTTATTTATTTATTTATTTATTTACTTATTTATTTACATTTCAGATGTTATCCCCTTTCCCAATTTCCCCTCCCTAGAATCCCCTATACTGTCCCCTGCCTCCTTTTTGCTTTTATACCATTTTAATTACATGCATTTATTAAGATCAGATCGAGGTTGAGGGTCTAGCAGTAAAATACATGCACATAGTCAAGGAACAAGCAAGAAAATAAACACAAATAGTCAAAGAACAAGCAAGGCATAATCACAATTCCCTGAAACCATGATCAGTGTTTCTAAGGGGTTATCAGGATGATCAAGACATCTGAGCCAACTTCCCTGACCTAGCCCAAAGTCATTTTCATATCTGAAGCCTACTTCTTTGTTCTAGCCTAAAATTAAGTTGTTAAAAGCAATGAATTCCTGAAATTCTACGGCAAATGGATGGAACTAGAAAATATCATCCTGAGTGAGGTAACCAATCACAAAGAACACACATGGTAGCACTCATTGATAAGTGGATATTAGCCCAAAAGCTCACAATGCCCAAGGTACCACTCACATGAAGCTCAAGAAGAAAGACCAAAGTGTGGGTGTTCCAGTCCTTCTTAGAAGGAATAAAATATATTCATGGGAGCAATATGAAAACAAAGTGTGGAGCAGAGACTGGAAGAGAGATGATCCAATTGTGGATCCATCCCATGTGCAATCATCAAATGCAAACACTGTTGCTGATGCCAGGAAGTATATGCTGACAGGAGCCTGGAGCCTGTTATACCTGTCTCCTGAGAGGCTCTGCCAGATCCTGACATATACAAAGGAGGATGCTTGCAGTGAAACATTAAACTGATTGCCTGATCCTCAGTGGAGGAGTTAGAAGACTGAAGGATTTGAGTGGGCTTGTAGCCTCATGGAGAGCACTACAATACCAACCAGCAGAGCTCCCAGGGTCTAAAGAGCCAGCCTGGAAACACACATGGAGGGACTCATGGCTCCAGCTATTTATGTAGTAGAGGGTGTGATTGTTGGTCACAGTTGGAGAGGAGGGCCTTGGTCCAGTGAAAGTTGGATGCCCCAATATAAGGGAACACAAAGGCAGGGAGGTAGAACTGGGTAGTTGTGCGGGGGTACACAGTCATAGAAGTAGCAGGAGGGGAGATGGGATAAAGGGTTTCTGGAGAGAGAATGTGGAAAAGGAATAACATCTGAAATGTAGATAAATAAATTATCCAATAATTAAAAATAACAGATAATGGAACTGGTTATTGCAGTCAAGCATTCAAGAGTTTTGTCAACAATTTAATATTACCCATATTACTGGGATTCTTTATAATCCTCAAGGACAAGGGTCTGTAGAAAAAGTCCATGGAAATTTAAAACAATATCTTCATAAAATTAAAAATTGGGAAGTATATCCCCAAAGGCCACATATTTATTTAAATCATGGTCTTTGAATTTAATTTTTTTTTTAAAAAAAATGGATGCCAAGGAACTTTCTGCTAAGTGTCTATGGCACCTTACACCTAGGCATACTTATACCTAGGTGAAAGGGAAGGATCCACTTACTGGCATATGGTATGATCCTGATTAGTTATCTAATATGGGGAAGAGGATATGTTTGTGTTTTTCCTGCAGTATGCTGAAGGAGCATGGTGGCTGCCAGAGTGACTGCTGAGACATTCTGATGCCAGGACAAAGAATGATGCTGAGTTGTGAGCTTGCTGAGTCTCCTGACAAAGGTGACTGGGAAGTTGTATTTGATATATGTTCCTGACACAGTTTTGCTTACCTATATTCCAGATGGGACAAGCTGTCTTGATTCAAGTTTTTTGACACTGTAGAACAGAGAATCAAAAAGAGAAGTTATAATGACTATTGTGTTTTTCTTAAATGTAACCAGTTATTCGGACTCAATCATGGACTGATCTAGACATCAATCTAGTATCGGAAATAACAGTCTTGATTTGGAAGGCTGGATCTAGAAATTTTCAGAGATGTATTTGGAAGTTAGCTGCAGTTCTCTATGATGTTATGTTAGCAAGAGCTAAAGTTGGAATAGGATTTGGATTTTAAACAAGTATTAGTACATGTGTTAAGGCTCTTTTAATTAATTGTCAAGTAAAAATTACTTGTTTTCTTCTATAGTATTTAATGTAAGTTGCATTGATTGTACACTTTGTAATTGTGTTAGTGTGTTGAAACCTGGCATGTCTGTTATGGAGGTCTATCAACCAGCTTTTGTTTTATTGCCCTGAGTATTACAGAACCTTGGTATTCTGAAATAAACTTGCAAATACTGAAAGAAGTGAGTTGGGCTTTAAGCAGGACTTGATTATTACTGGTATAACTGATATAATTACATTAATTGTTAGCATCACTGCTTCTGTAATTGCTTTTGTGTTAACAAGAAGTTAACACAGCTACTTTTGTTAATTATTTGGCAAAATACAATACCAATGTTAAGAATATACAAGAGGATTTAGATAGGGGTTTGAACCAACAGATTTTCTTTATCCTATTCAAATAATTGGACAGAAGTTCAGAGTTTAAGAGTAAGGAGCCATCTCAAGTGTGATGCCAAACACCAATGGATTTTTGTTACTTCTAAAATTTACAATTATAGTCATTTTAATAAGTAAAAAGTTCAAAGACACGGTGTATTTGGTACAATTCTGACACATCTTTGAATGTTTTAACTTTGCATAATGAGCTTATGAATTTAATGGATGCTGCTCCTCTAGCTTGATCATGCTAGCCATTTTTTCCCTGGGAATAGTTTTATTCCTGCCCATCATCAACATCAACATGTTGGTAGCCAAAGTATGTGACTTATTCCTGAAAATGGACTCCCAGACAGAATTATTAAATTAAGAGGCTGGTAAGCCAAGAACAGGTAAAATTCTGCACACAGCCTTAGCAACCTAAAACATAAATGCATTGCTTTTGATAATGCATATTCCATGATGGATAAGGAAGACATTCTTGTCAGAACAACCTAAGACAGAATCAGTATTGTTAATGAAATAAAAAGGGGAAGAGGCAGAGAGTTTATGGAGCTACTTGCCAAGAATCTGACATTAGCCAAGGAAAAGGAAAGGGGTTTCTCAGCAGGAATCTGACATTGACAAAGGACAAGGAAATGGGTTTCAGGCAGGAATCTGACATTAAGCTAGAACAAAGAAGTAATTTCAGGCAAGATCTAAATCTTAGATTAGACCAAAGAAGTAATTTTAGATCAGAATCTAAATCTTAGGTTAGAACAAAGCAATGATTTCTGGCAGGAATATAAATCTTAAGGTACAACAAGAAGTAGGCTTCAAGCATGAAAATGACTTTGGGCTAGGATAAGCAAGTAGGTTCAGATATTTTGGTCAAACTGATAAGCCCTTAAAAACAATGATCACAGGAGTTATCACCAGAGTGTTCATGGGACTTTGTTTATTGCCTAGCTTGTTCCTTGACTATTTGCATCTATTTTATTTCTGGTTCCTCAACCCAGAACTGGCCTCAAATCTTGCTTTTAATTAAAACGGTATAAAAGCAAAAAGGAGAAGGAAGGATGGGACTGGGGTTTCTGTGGGGGCAGAAATGGAGAAAGGGGATGACATCTAAAATGTAAATAAATAAAATATCCAATAAAAATAAGTAAACAAATTATAGTTTTCTTCTAATTATATGTAATATGAAAGGAAGTTAGTGAAATAACGGAACATATTATGTAGTAGAATGACTAAATACATGGAATTCCTGTGGCTCTAGTTATTTCCATGGATGTCAGTGAGTTCCCCCTTCAATGTGTGTTCTTTCACATTCAGTTCACAATCTGTGAAAAGTTTTAATCATTTAAATTTTAGTACCATTTAGTCATTCAAAACATCTAAATCCATAGTTGAAGAATTTTTGTTAGGTTATATCTTCATTCATACATTCCTTTTATCTCTGCCCTGAACAATCACTTCACTGAAGAAGAGCCCTCTATACTTAGGGGTTTTCTTAAAGTTTTCATTCAGATAAAGCGAAGCATCATGATATTGAGGAATCTAAGGAGATCTCTATGATTCTTAGCTCCTGATACCTACAATCTATGTTACTTCCTCTGCTAGAATATGAAAGGATATGTGAAAATGAAGAAAATTTTGACATGATACGTTATGATTGTATCCACATACCTTACAAAACCAGTTAAAAGAGGAGAGGTATAATTTGATACTTAGCTTTAGGAGACATCCTATATCATTGTGGGAAGGAAGAGAGTTGAGGTAGCTCTCTGTTGTGAGTGGTGGGACCATGAGGTAAAAACTTTGCGCTTAAATTGTATATTTGACAACTAGGTGTACTTTAATTTATAATTTTAGACACTTTCACTTTATGAATTTATTCCTATCATATTTCAACATTTTAAAATTGATTTTAAATTAATTGTTGACATTTTTGTCTAATAACAAGCCCCTTTCTCTAGCATTTGATTTTGTAAAATGTTGCCTCATCATGAGTATGGATATACATTTATTACTATATTGCGAGAAGCACAGAAATATGAGTATAATGTATGTGAAAATGTCAAAAGTATGTATATATATTTGGATCCCATGACTTCTGACATTACCACAAATAGAAAAATATAAAATAGCATATTTAATGTATAAAATTACTATAAGAAGATTGGGGTGATGTATATCATTGGGTAAGCTATTTTAGCTATAATTACATAAAATTATTATAATCATTATGCTAAAAGGGTATGATTTTATTGTAACTATAATTTGCATTATCAGTGACTAAAAATTTTTATGGCTTGATTTCAAAGTATAAAAAATTGGTTAAGAGCCGAAGAACAGCCCAATATTTAATGTGGATTCTTTTACGTAGTATCTCAGATACCAGGGCAACCACAAAAGAGCAAATGAACTAACACTTGTATCCATTATTGAACTTTCATTAACTGCATGCATTCATTTTTGCTAATTGTTATGACAAACACCTTACTAGAAGTACAAGAGTTTATCTCGGCTCACAATTTGAGCATACTGACCATCATGACATGGAAGTCTGGTAATATCAAAGTCATATTGTAGACACAGTCTGAAAGCAAAGAGCAGGGCCCATTAGTCTTTAGGAAGTTTCTCATTTTTTTGCAGTCTGGGGCCTCACTCACTAATAATGAAGCCCACCTAGAATGAGTCTCTTCAACATAGTTTACTTACTCAAAATAACTCTTCACATAAATGCTCAGATGATCGTCTCTGATGATTTCAGGTATGATAAAATTTATGTACAACTTTAGAGATCACTACTATACATACAATTTAAATTTTATGTTTAAATCAATTTAATATTTGTATTTTATAAAAAATAGAAAATTTTTTAGATGTTTCAGTGTTTGTAGGGGATTAATTCATTTTATGGTTGAAGTAAATAGGATAATTAACATGCATAAAAATCCAATGTCAGATTTCATGATGATATTAAAAACCAAAAATAAAGTGTTAGAATAGGTGTTACAGGGCTCTCATTTGTTTTATTTGGTCGTTAATAATCAAATCTCAAGAGCATTGGAATCATTGCATTATTTGAAAGATGGCTACATTGAAGTTAGTAAACATATCTCTCTCATATTTATAAAAATAACACTTCCGGTTAGTCAAAAAATAGAGACATGTGGGATTGGAGAATTGGCTCAGTTGCAAAAAGAGCTAACTGTACTTTCAGAAGACATGGTTCCAGTTTCAAGCACCCAGATTGTGGCTTTTGTATCAGTGGGCAACAGGCTCTCATTTTATACACTTTCAGAAAAAACACTAATACACATAAAATAAATATAAAAATTTTAAAAGGAGAAATACAGTATAACTGTAATTAAATAGCTGTGTTTTAATTTTTGAAATTCCAATAATTAGTCCTACACCAATGTATACAACAATTTATTGTTGTTGATATTATGTAGTAAATTAATAAAACAAATTCAGAACTAAACCCAATGAACTGATGTAATATTTGGGTAGAATGTAAACAAGAACGTCAATTTTTTTGTTCAGTAAAGGCCAGGCAGTGTGTTTTGCACTGTAGGAAAACTATGAATCAAGCCAGATAAACACTTTGTTTTTATGAAGCTTAAGCCCAAGTGGGGGCAGGTACCGTAAACAGAAAATATGTCATTTGTCAAGTAGGATAACTGCCTTGAGGAAAACATTGGAGAGTAAAGAAGCAGAACGTGATGATGGAAGAAAGTACCCTATCACATGAAATAGAGGAGAGCTGTCTCACAAGGTGAGACACCAGCACAATTCAGAAAGAAGTGAAACACATAGTTGTCAGGACAAAGAGCTTCTCCAGTGAGAGTGGGAAAAGATGGTGGGCAGATAATCAAGGTAAATTTCTAACCTTAGGTTTTGCTACTTGGAAAAGTATGTCTTTTGTTTAAGTGATGTCACAGTATTTACTTTTAATAAGATGCTATAATGCCAAGGTGATTTTTATAAAGCAATGTACCTAATGATCAGGTTGCAATAAAAGTGAGGGTTTGTGACAGCGATTAGTCTCAAGTGAGCAACCATTAGGGCAAATCCGTGGAAATCAGTTGTTTAGGTAAATTCTCACACATTTTAAAAAATGTATATAGATAATAACACAAAGTGGTTTTATTCTCCAAGTAGATTTCAGAAACATTTCCATTCTCTGAGAACTGTACTTCTCATTGAATTATTAAAAAGACTAGGTAATTGTTTTTGTTTTATTTATTTGTTTTTTTATCCTTAATAAGATAAAGCCAAATATTTAGTGTTCAAATCCTTTAATTCACCCAACAAGACAAATAAGCTAACTCCATCTTACTTCCAGAGTCCTATTATGTGGACATTTTTAGTAATATAAACCCACAATATTTATTGTGTAATGTAATTATATAAACATATTACATACATCTATTTAAATCAAATATACTTACTTTATTTGGATTTATTTTTACTCTAACTTTTTCTAAAAATTATATAAAAATATGCTACATGTATGTGCCAGGCTGCTGACTGATTTGTCAGGCTTTTCTACTTCCTGGTTTTCAGTTAAAATTCTTGAAATGCTAGTAATTCAGAGACAATTTACTTTTCTTTAATTTTTAATTATTGTGTATATATGTGATATTTATAAACACTTTATTCCATTAAATTTATATGATTTGTAATAAATGAGGTGATGCATGAACACTAATAGAGTGATTAAACTTTTACAAATCTACTTAGAACAGAAAACTTATTAAATCTCAGAATTCATTGCCTAAGATAACTATCTTAATTTTGAATCTTTATATTACTAGTTTAATTCTGTCCTTATATAGAGTTGGAACAGAATTGGCTCAGATTAGAGGAGGGTTTTCTCACCTCAAGATCTGGATTAAAGTTTTGTCTTCCTACCTCAGTGATCCAGATGATAATTTGATCTTCCCACTTTAAATTAATCAAAATCCCTCACAGGTGTGCCCTCCATTCTTGAGTTATAATTATTTCCATATGTAGTCAGACTCAATAATAGCCATCATAATCATTTCATAAAACTGTTAACTTATTAAAATATTTCACCATTATGTTGATTTGATTATGAAACTGAGTTTCTTTACAATTAAGATTAATTTGGTATTCGCATATCTGCTTTAAATCAGGACTTTCTTTTGGTATTTTGTGTGCATGAAATCAGAACTATGCTTTCTGCAAATACTATAATAATCCCTTACAGCTAATTATGGAATAATTATTTATTCAAGTTTCAATAAATTAAACAAATTTTTTCACAACACAAAAAAATTGTATTGTGAAAAAAGCAATTTAACTTAATATAAAAATTTTTGGTTTAATAAAATATATCAAATTATAAAATTCATAATGTATAAAGTATAAATATTTCAAACTTTCATTCATGTATACTATAACTCATGAATGGTGCTTTATAAAAAAATTTTATGTAAGTAATAAAATAGATGTTAAATTCTTGTTGAATCCTAAGCTTAAGCAGATACATATTTCTCATTAAAATGAATACTGAATAGAATTGTAAAATCTTTAAGACAAAAAAATATATCTTTGCATACACATTTATACACACACACACACACACACACATATATATATATATATATATATATATATATATATAATGTACAAATAATAACTTTGTTGATAAACTCTAGCAACAATAACCAAATATTTTAGAGAGTTATAAATTTATCAGTGATAATCTCAAAACTATTAGGAGCTACATCGCACACAAGAAATTACAAGAGGTATACACAAATAATACATATTATTTCCTTGTGTGCAGAAAAACCAGAAACACACAACATACACCTCAACATTTATTCATACTTTAATTTTAAATATAAATGTATGAAAGATAAGAGCAGATATTTGAGCTTCATTGGGCCATCTGTTCTGCTGAAAAAGCACCATCCTGTGAAAGGCACTATGTGGCAGACATCAGTTCAGACCCTGAGCCAAGTAAGTTTTTCCTTGTTGGATTATGCCCAGTGGTAAGTAATGTGAAAATCTTTATGTTGGAAAATTTCAAATGTCCCTAAATGTCCCCTAAGATATTTATTTCCACACAAAATATAGAGGGTTGTACTTAGTCTATTTTTCTAATTAGCAAATGGATTTTAGTGATTGAATTATTTGGTAAGGTTTATAAATTCCCAAGATATGGCTTTCAGTGTATATAGACTATATTTATGAAATTATTCATCTGCCATTGAGACTATTCTTCACTATAGAGCTATATCTTGATGTTCATTGCTATTGGATGACTGAATATTTTATATTATTAAGCACTCATTCACATAGCCTTTCTTAGTAGTGTAGAAATTCCTAAAGTAATGTATGTATGAGAATTTAAGTTTCTCTGACGTCTATTTACTTCATTGTCTCCTTGGATCAGAACTTTCTGATATGTGTAATACTCACACAATTATACAAGGTCATTAATTTTGAGAATTGTCATTCAAGTAACAAAATCATTTTTAGCCACCTGGCTTCTGTTAGAGCCGCAGATGGTTTAGAATAAGAAAAATAGTAAATGATAAAGGAGAGGCAGAGGTAGACAATATATGGTCTTCTCTACTGGTACAGTTTTCCATCCCTCTTTCAAACTGCTGTCCTACAATATTAGGAAGTGAGAAGGCTTAAATAGAATTAATTAAAGACAAAGTTTGACAAATTTAAATACATAATACATGAATAAATAGAAAAGGTTTCAGAAAATGGTGAATGACAGTTTTTACAAATATATGTTAATGAAAGAAGTCTCAAAGACATTTAGATCCTTAAGTAGGTGTTTCATTTCTAAACTCAATGCATAATTTTCCAACTATAATGTTGAAAACAGAGTATTTTACTCTATGTGGTCCCTACATTTATTACAGTATTTCCAAAACTGTCAGTATTGGAACTAGGTTCAAATGCATTTATAGCAATGTCATGATTTATTCAAACTAGAGAGGATTGCAATAAATCTAATAATATCAGCATTAACAAAAATGTTATAGTCCTTATTCCAAAGTATATGATGCAATAATTTCCTATAGAAAAATAAAAGGTAGAAACAGAAAAAGACAGAAAGGCTAGAGAAGAACTGCAAAGTCAGGGAAAGATGCTGATATCACTCCTATTGCATCCAGTGGCATATTTGAAGTCAGTCATGTCCAACTTGATTAATTGGGTGTGTTTACTAGATCTTCAGTTCTAAGGATGACTCTTGGAATAAACTCTCCCTACTTAAAATACAGTACTAAAAACTTTATATCATTAAATCTACCATTATCAAGACATTTGATATTTGATCATTGAGAGTTTCCTTTTTCATGGTTTCCAGAAAAAGATATTTAAATTAATCCAATAGTTTATATCAAACACTAAACGTTTCGAGTAGTAATGTTTTGTATTACAAAGTTTCTAGAGAGACACACATTCATCTTAGAGAATCAAGAATAGATCATAGTGAGGATATCCCTAAAATCCAGCTTTCTGAATCAATATGATTTATTGTTGTTACTTAGAAATATGGGTGAGTGATTGTGTACTGGAGAACAAATGACTCTAATATGACTTCATTACCAAAAGTCCACCCCACCAATACTTACAAAATTTTACTCCAGCACTTTGTCTGTATCTCGGCTGTCATGATTCCCACCATGGTGGCCATGTATTCTAACCCTATGGAACTAGAAAGTCCAAAACTAAAGAATTTCTCTTATAAGTTACCTTGGTCATTGTCTCTCTTCACAACTATAGAAAAATAAGATGACTGTGTGATTAATTTTGAATTTTTTTCTACTTTTATTTTATAGAATCTATGGCATTTTTCTTAATAATTAACAAGGTCTATGCTTTCTTCTGGAATACATCTCCTATTAATATGTAAAAAATATTGTCTTTGTTTTCATGTTAAATCTGTGATTTTAATGGAATATTATCAAATTATTATAGATTATCTTAATTAAAACAATCCATTCTTCTTAAATTTATTTTGCTGAAGAAAACACATTTCTGCTCCTCTGTTCCAGATGACCCTTTGATCTTTATGTAAAAATAATAAGCTAGATATGTAAGTGCTTTTTAACAATCTTTCTCATCTTACCTTGATATCAATATTAAGACAAATCCAAAGGTTTGGGAATGCAGAACATCTGGACGCATTTTGTAATTTAAAGGTGATATGACCTATTACTAGCTTTCCATCTGGTATGCTGTGAATTATTTGCTCTAAAAATTTTCAGAATCTTAGCATAGTATGGGAACACTAGAGAATTCACAATTAAGCAGTATACAAGTATCATGAAAGCCATGATAGTTTTGACACTGGCATTAATATGGAAGAATTAAATAAATTAAAACTTGAAATATTCCATTTGGTCTTATATTTATGCTTAAATAAAAGCCTTTGAGCTCAGATTTTGAAATGACTGAAAAATTGTATTGATTAGTTAATAATTATAATGTTATTATTTCTTTTAATTTTAATATTGCAAAATAGATTTAGCTAATAACTGTTTTCAAAAATTAAGAACACAATCATTTTAGATTAAACATGTTTATCTATAAAAGTATATGGTAGTTTAATTTTGCTTAATCACTGGTTGCTCTAAATATATTTTAAATGCCATTTTTCAATATAAGAAATTATGTTGGGTGTATGAGAGCACATATCTACTCATTCCAGTTAGGGCAACAGTTACAGCCCAAGACATGGTTGCCTCTGGACCTAATTTGGTCAACTATTGTTAATTGAAATTACAGGGGAATGAATGAGTAATTACTCATAGTTACATGGATTCATCCAATAAAATTATGTTAGTTAACCCTCAAATAGATGGAAAATTTTCTTTAACTACATATTTGTCCTACAAAGAATTCATTATTAATATCACAATTTCTGCCCAACCTAATAGCATATGAGAAGATATGTAACTGGAGAATTATATACTTTAACACAGATAAATAAAAGACAAATTTTATGCGCACATTATTTAATTGGAAGAAATAGACATTAAAAATCAATTATTGTGAAAACACAAAAATAAAAACATAGTTTGAAGCCAGGTAAATCCATTTAAATATTTTCTTTCATTGTTCTTGCTATTACATGTTACTCGTTTTATTTAATTGTTTCTCAGTAGTAAGTTGAAATAGTTCAATAGATATTAATTAGTATTATAATAATAAACTATATAATGATGATGAGTTTTGGAATCTTAATATTTATAGATTATTTGGGGAAATTTTAAATAAAAAGATTGTGATGTAAGGTCATAGCAGAGTGTATGCAGGTTCATGTCACAAAGCACGCCATTTTCACTTTGCTTCGATCTGTGTCACCCAAATTACAGCAAGAAATAATAGACTCCTAGAATCAGTCTGTTGACCAGGGCAAGTGTAATCATGACATGAATGTAATCAACAGAAAAGAGAGTAAAAGTAAATCATAAACCCAATAAAGCTGCATGAAATAACATGAGTAGTTATCTGGATATAGTATTGAGAAATACAAACTTTATATCATGTGTTGACATAAAGGTGCAAAATGCAATCAGAAAATGTACTATTAAAGTCTTTAAGGTGAAGCAATCTTTTTAGAGACAAAAGAACAAAATTAATAAGTTTTGAAGGCATTTGGAAGAGAAATTTCATGCTTTTATAATACTAATCTATTATTACAACAAAATGATTATTTGGTTACTTTATAAAGGACATCAAATGTTGTTTGTTCATTTCTCTGTTCTTGTTGTTGAAGACCATGCAACTCATATTTTTATAGATCATAGCTAGTGATTTAACATGATTTTTATAAGAATCTACTCTATTTTAAACACATATACATACCAAAATGACCTATTCTATGACACCAAGATGAATTTCTTCTAAGTCTAGACATGTTCCAACTTGGGCACACTTCTTAGAGTTTCTATCAACTTGACATTGTCACTAAGGACCTTCAAGAGATAGCTAATAAATGATAAAAAAAACACTTCTATTCATCTCTACAAAACATTCTCATACACAGTCTTTTAATTGGACAATAGAGTTCTATCCTTGCAATTGTGAGACTCCTGTTGAAGATTATCTTTCAGGATCATGACATGACTTTGAGTCTTACTAGACCCATGTTAATTCATTAGTTTATGCTATAACTTATGTGTGCCCACATAACAAGGAAAAAAGAATCCATTATTATATAATTTTTGTAAAGTGTCACCATTGTTATTTTTATAGATATTTTGAGAAAATTCTCCTAATAATACAGTATTTGTAGAGGATAAAATGGTCAGAAATTATTTAAAGTACAAGAATGTATTGTTTTAAATTATAGATAATAAATAGTATTTAATACAGGAGGAACAATTATATTATGCACATACACATCTTAGGATAAAAAGCCAATAATATATACTAAAACTTTACTACTTAGTATAAAATAAATATTAATTATTATGATTCATTTCTCTATTCTACCCAAGTACATTCCCCATAGCATGTAATTTCCATAACATCATTGGGCTTAAGGAATATTATTAATCATCTCAGTTAGCAATAACTTTACATTTTTGATCCAGGTACTAAATTAAAGCATTGTAATATGATAAGGAGAATCTCCTCACCAGATGGTTGCTCTCTTAGGGAGCAAAGGCCTGTCTACAAAATTAGCAGAGCTGACAATTTCTCTTTTCTTTGACCTCAGTTAATATACTCTTGCTTCAACCTACTTTAAAACTTTGAAGACAAAAAAAAAGAAGAAACAAAGAAAGAAAGCAAAAAGGAAGAAAGAAAGAAAGAAAGAAAGAAAGAAAGAAAGAAAGAAAGAAAGAAAGAGAGAGAGAGAGAAATCTCTTCCAAATATTTCTCTTCCATTACTTCTCAGTCTGCAGAGTCTATTCATGGTAAATTAAGTTCTTTCATTTAATGGTTTGAAGAAGTCAGCTTATTTTCTCACACCAATTTTATAGCTTTGAGTTCAATAGCTTTAATCTCTTAAAATATACAAGAAGCAATAAGTGCTTCTATTTCTCTTGATTGTCATCTTCCACAGTATTAAAGACACGGTGACACAGTGAGCATTCTGGGTCAGAATTCTGGGAAATGGAGTCATCAAGTATGTTAAGCCCTACATTAGAGATAATGACAGTTTCTCTTTTGTCAATGCAGAAAAAGTGTGAATAATGTTTCCAGACTACTTTAATATTTTACATTTAAGACAAGTATTTTCACAACTCTAGTAAATATTTCAGAAGAACCTTTTTCAGTATAATCTAAAAATGGTAATAGATATCTTAAGTGTACTAAGAAAAACTATAAAAAGAGGAAATGTTGCTGAGAGATCATCACATGCTTTCAATTGCTTACTATATAATTTTCAGTTGTAATATCTATTTTAGTTACATATTCAGTTCAATTTGTACTCATGCAAGGTTCAATATCAAGTCCAGCTCCAAACTTGATGTGCATAGTTATCATTTATCATGTATGTACATTTACATGCATATGCATATCTTTCTTATTGTGTATATATTATGTAAAATATGTACATATATTTTTCTTAAAATTAATATTAAATAGTGTGTATTTCCCTACATCACTCAGAAAATGCTTTTTATTGACCTTTGCACTTTTAACATTTTATATATTTATATACATACATTTTATATATATATTAGACATACATTTTATCATTGATATTGCATTGTAAACAAATTTAATGAGGAAAATACTATAAAAGTGACATTTCAAATATATCTCAACTTAGAAATAACTGTTTTTTCTAATATAAACTTAATGAAATTATTGAAAATTTGTTTATAAATAATTTTAATGTTTAAGTACAATTGTAATCATGATATCAACACAATTATAGCTGTCTGTACTTTGTCTGTACACATCTAGATATGTCAATAAACAAAATATCAAGGAAGGCCTTCTTCACTACTGAACTATTGAATATTAATACATCTTAGGTATGGTAAGACTTTGCCTTCAGTTTTATACCCACACATGAGGCTACCAAGATACAGGATGTACTTCCATACTCACATTCTCACAATTAGTCATAGTTAACTTGGTATATAAGAAAAGAAAATTGGGCTGGAGAGATGGCTAACTCAGAATGGGAAAGAAAATAATTTCTGGGAATTAGAGGAAGAGAAGCATCTGGGAGAGAGAAAGAGAGGGAGAAAAAAAGGGGTGCAGTTTAGATATGGGAGGAGTTCGAGAAGTACAGCAATTTGAAAGTAGATGTGTAGCTGTGGGTGAGTGGGAACTGTGGTTAGCCTCTAGAAAGTTCCGGATGCCAAGAAAACCAAGAGGTTCCTAAGACCCTACATGGAGGACATTTGCCGAAATACCCAACAAAGGGGATAGAGAACCTGTTGAGACCATATCCAGTGCATAGGAATGGCCCCCAGTTGAGGGATGGGGACACCTACTCACCTCAAAAATATTAATCCAGAATTTCTACTGTCAAAAGTAAATGCAGAGGCAATGAGTGGAACAGAATGTTAAGGAAATCCCATTCAGAGACTGCCCTACTTAGGGATCCATATCATCTGCAGAAACAAAACCCAGACACTATTGCTGATGCCAAAAAGTGTCTACTGCCAGGAGCTTGATTATCTCCCCTGAGAGGCTCTGCCAGAACCTGACTAATACAAATGTGGATGTACACAGTCAAACATCGAACTGAGCACAGAGACCCCAGTGGAGAAGCAAGGGCAAGAACTATTGGAGCTGAAAGAGTTTACAACCTCATAGAAAGAAAAATATCAACCAACCAAATCTCCCAGGGACTAAAACACCAAGGAGTACACATGGGGGAACCCATGGCTCCAGCTGAATATGTAACAGAGGATGGCCTTAACGGGCATTATTTTTAGGGCAGCCCCTTGGTCGTGTGGAGGCTCAATGACCCAGGAAAGGGGAATGCTAGGGCACTGAGGCAGTGTTGGATGGGTAGGTGGGGGCGTACCCTCATAGAGGCAGGAGAAAAGGGGAGGGGATGAGGGCTTGTGGAGAGGAAACTGAAAGGGGGATAACATTTGAAATATAAATAAAATAACCAATAAAAATTAAAATTTTAAAACAAATTTAAAAAGAAGAGAAGAAAAGAAAGATCTACATATAGACAAAGGACATGTATGAAAAGTCAGTAGATTACGTTGATAGGAAGAACTAAAGAGAAGATGAGTGTACAAGTTAAGAAATTATATTTAATACTCACATAAAATTAAGGAACAGATATAATAAAATTTATTAAAGGAGAACAAAGAAAATTTTACACTAATATATCAAAAAAGATGAAGTAGAGTAATAGAGGAAGATAAATCTTGGCATCTTCTGGCTTCTGCTTACATACAAATTGGTTAATCAATCTGCATATATGTGTGTGTACACACTCAGGCACAACAAAAACATACTATTTGATATTCATTATTTTTCTGGGATGAATACCATTACAAAAGAAACGTACATGGGTGTCTTAGTTATTTTTTTTTTTATTGATTTGCAGAGACACCATCACCTAAGAGAAGAGGTCTTTCAGTTGCAGATGGTTACATCCCTGACCATTAAGGCAAGGGAGAATGACAGCAAGCAGGCTGGCATTTCCCTGGAGCAGTATCTGAGTCCTTACATGCTAACAAAAGGCATAAGGCATAAGCAGTTAGGAATGGTATGGGCCTTGGAAAACTCAAATACTACCTACAGTGATACATTTCCTCCAACAATGTTACATATCCTAGTCTTTCCCAAACAATTCTGCCAACTGGGAGATAAGTATTCAAACATATGAGCTTATGGGGCCATTCTCATTTTAACAACCAAACTACATGATCTCTGCCCTGTAGCCTTGTGACCATAACATAATACAAAATATACTTAGTCCAACTTCAAAAGTCCCTCATAGTCTTTTAGTCTCAACACTATTTAAAATTACAGTCTCTTCTGAGATGTAAGACAACATCTTGAGTGAATGATTAAAACTCACTACAAAATCAATAGATAAATTATATCCTAACTACATATAATGGCATGGAATAAACACTCCCATCCTAAAATGGAAAGATTGTGGTTTATTAAAGAAATACAGGATCAAAGAAAACCTAAAACTGAGAAGGGAAAACTCCAAATACTATAACATCATGTCTATTGTCAAAGGGCTCAGATGGCCCCACTCTTTTTTCTCGTATCCTGGCAAACATACTATGGCTCTAGCATCTCCAACAACTTGGTGTCTCCAGTGAAATACAATCTACCACTTCACATCATCAGATACTTACCTCTGTATACCTCTATGCATGGGCTCACAGGCTTTCTTGAACTACAGAGGAAAGTTTTCCAATGCCTTAAATCAGTACCCTTCATGACTCTAAAACCAGAACCATGTAGCTGATTCTGCTAAATTATTTTGCTTGCTCTAGATGGAACCTGTACTTTAATTAAATTTGCATGAGATATTACTTGTTGACTTTCTTTTTTCCATGAGCTTCTTTCTAATTTTTTGGGTATTTTATGGTTTTTGTGTTAGACTCTTAGTTGAATGGGTCCTGCTCTGAGGTCGGCAGTCCCTCTATTTCACTCTATATTAAGTCTATACTGATCTGCTTTGACACTTCAAATTTATTGGTACAATTTTTTAGTTCATAACTGTACATTTTATATATTTTGTCCCTGTTTGCTCTTTTTCATTGTAGCTCTGAAAACTGGAGATTGCTAATAACATCAACGGAGTCAGTGTTCGGGTCTCTTGAAATATCCTCTGTAAAAAGATTTAGTTAAAAGTTTTGTTTTTAATCTTGATATATTTTTAAGACAAGGCCTAAAAAACAGCAACACTTTTTGTCTAAATATTATAAGAAATATTTAGCCAAGTTGTTTTGCAGTTCCCACAGAAAATCTCTTAAATTATGACTCAACAGTTCACATCGAACTTTAGCATTATTGTCTTTCCTGTTCCCATTGGGCTGGACTGTTAAGCACGTTTTGCAGAATTCAAATATTTGCCTAGTCCAAAGTCTCAAAGTCTTCCATATTTCTACAAAAACAAACAAACAAAAAAAAAGCAGAAGCAGCAGTAGCAACAACAACCACAACAACAAAAACAAGAACAAAAAAGACATGGTCAGGACTATCATAGAAATAACCTACAATCTGTTTTCTTATTAACTATTCTATTGCTGTGAAGAGACATCATGACCAAAGCAACTGACAGAGAAGGGGTTTCTAAGGACATTAAAGTTTCAGAGGTTTAGAATCCATCACTGTCATGTGAGGGAACATGGCAAAAAGCAGGCAGTAGTGGTCCTGGAACTGTAGCTAAAACCACATATCCCACTCACAGACACAAGGCAAAGAGAGAACAAACAGGAAATTGCATGTGCTTTTAAACCTGAAATCCCATTTCCAATAGCATATCTCTCTCAACAATTCAACACTTCCTCTAATGAGGCCTCACATTGTTTTGTTTAGAAGAGTTGCAATATGTTTATGGAGAGTATTCCCATTCAGACAATGATGGGTGGAGTACTTATTTGGCTTTATTTGCTGGTCTTTGGGGTAAATTTTAGGAGGCACTCAGATGGGAACTTGAAGAAAAAAATTTATTTCTGGCTTTCTCACAGGGTCATACTTAGCTCAAGTTATTATATAGCCTGAGATTAGCTTTCCAATAAATGGAATCTCCCCAACTGGGCAGTGCCCTGCAGATATTCCGTGAGGAGAACCTGATCTGAGGAATCTCCCAAATGAGACTTCCTTCTTAGTTGAATCTAGACTATATCAGGATTAAAGTCAAGGCTAACTAAGACATCTCAATCTCATGAACTCATCAAGCAAACACATTACTTTAAACCATATTCTATAAATTAATCATCCCCAAAATTTCATGGTAATATTATAGAGTGTGGGGAGCCGACAGAAGGTGGCTATCATCCTTGCAGCCATCTTGAGTCATACACCCTGACAAGAGACTTCTTTACAACAGACTACAAAACCTGAGCACACTCTGATAACATCTTGTTTCAGATTCCCAGGATTTTCCCTTGGGTGTGTGAGACTTAAAGGTGTGAGACTTAAAGGCATGACTTAAAAGTGAGACATGTAAAAGGCAAGAGACAGACAGAAGAAAGGCACTTGGAAAAGAACTTGTAACTTGGAAGAAGAACTTGGAAGAGAAATTGGAACTTGGAAAGAGACTAGCAACTTAGAATTAGGATAAAGACTTGAGACTTATTACAGTTGGAACTGGGATTAGGACCTGAGACTTGGTACTAGGATCTAGGGACTTGGAGAGAACAAGAGAGACTGAAGAATAAACGGGATTGAATCACACTCTGTCTGGTCTCCATTCTTTGTATCCGTCCTCATTCTCTCTTTTTCTGAACCCCGAACAGTGGGCTCTGTCAATTTAGCCCCCAAGGCTTTTGGTAATGAGGGTTCCAATAATGATAGAGCGGTCCACAACATGTTGGCCCCCAAAAGTGGAGCAGAACAGTTCACTACAATAGAATAGGGTGCAATTATGAAAACTCATTTATTTGTAAAGATTTCAACAATTTAAAACAAGAAGATCTCCCCGTAAATGCCAAAATCTTTTAGTGAGTGTTCCTGTTACAAATAAAGTTACATACTTTATTTCAAAATGGAAGTGTCCCATATAGCATAGACACAACCACACTTGAGCAAAACAAAAATTCACCAGTGTAACCTGTTGCTTTACCTTGTTCATTATCTGAGACTCATTATCATGTGTTCTTGTTTTGAAGCTTTGAGAGACCACCGCAGGACATGTCTTATAATTTAGATCAGTTCAGCTTCACTCCAACTGATTACATGGTGGAAACCTAATGCTTCTGCAGCCTCCAATATTCTGGAATCTCTACTATGACAAATGTGGTACCTTAGCAGTGGTCTGCTTGGTCTGTGGTTAAAGGCTCTGACACTGACACATAATGCCAACTCTTAGTCATTCTCTATGATATTCCAAATCTTGAAAAGCTCATGTCCTTAAAACCATTACAACAAAGTTCTATTATACCTTGCCAATTTTAGCTGACAGTTTGAGAGTTTGGTGCCCTTGGATAACAATTTTTTGTGTCAACCCTGAAGAAATATTTTTGTGTCGTCCAAATGATTCACAAAATATTTCAAATAAATGGCATTAGTCTTTTATAAATCACAGCTACTCCTCAGCTCCCACTGAGCAGTACACCAATGTCTCCATGAAGCATACAAGGTTTTACTTCAATGATGTTAATCGCTTGTTAATAACAGCTGATTCTTCAGACTTCACTAATCAGTACATTCTAATTCTTAAACCAAACATATAATACATATTGCTATAACCCTAAATCTTGATAGCATATATACTTTTTCCTTTAGCCTGTAAATGCAGTCCTCCATTGTTTGCTTATCTTTTAATACTGCACATAATAGCCCATGATGGTCTGTACATGCAGAAATTTTCATAACTCAAAATTTAAAATTCTTCACAATCCTTTAAAGAACACAAAGGCATAAAAGTACTTGTGGTCAAGTCCGTCCCATAATAGTTCATTCTTGAAACCAATTTTTATTCTAGTGTCATTCTACAGCTGTGGTAAGTGACATGATCAAATCATCTTAGAGAAATGCCTTCGTTAGGGTTTCTGTTGCTGTAATAAACACAATGACCAGAAGCAACTTGGAAAGGAAAGGGTTTATTTTTCCTTATTGCTGAACAAGGCAAATAATCTTTGAGAAAATTCAATGCCGGATCTCAAATAGAACAGAAACTTGGAGGAAGAAACTGTTAAAGAGGACATATAGAGCTCTGCTTACTGGCTTACCTGCTCATGACTTATACAGATTGATTTATATGCTATATATTCATAACCACCAGACCAGGTAGGCATCTCTCATATTGAACTTGGTCCTCATGCCTGACACTGCAATGGGGACCAGAAACCAGGGAATAGTTATCCCAGAGACTTAGAATAGAACCAAACACAACTGGGAAAATGTAAATGAAATGATTCCTAATGATATTCTATTATAATGATACACCAGACCCTAAGATAATCATCATCAGAGAGGCTTCATTCTGCAACTGATAGGAGCAGGTGCAGAGACCCTCAGTCAAACATTAGACATTCCAGGGAATCCTATAGAAAACAGAGAGGCAGGATTGCAGGAGTCATAGGAGTCAAAGAAACCAGAGGAAAACCTTTTCAAATCAAGTAGCCAGGGTTCAATGGAGCTCTTGAGACTAAAGCTAAAATCAAAGAACCTATATAGGTCTTATCTAGGTCCTTTACATATGTTTTATGGTTGTGTAGTTTGGTGCTCTTGTGGGACTTGCAACAGTAAGAGCAGAACCTCTCTCTGATTCTTTCCTCTGTTTTTTT
>JANHMN010000011.1:50185245-50216377 GCA_030674055.1 Rhabdomys pumilio
TTTTTTTTTTTTGGTGGGGGATGAATGATTTAGGGATTTATGGCTATTATATTTAATTCATTGAACAGTTTACATTTTTTAAACTAATGATCTTTGATGAAGTTTAATTGTTCAATTGAGTTTTGTGATCTGTTGTTAATCAAGGTACTACTCACTTGACAGTATTTCTAAGTGACTATGGTATTTATGTGTTATGGCTTTTCATATGATATTTGTGTGATAAGACTAGTCATGTGAACCTCTGATGGTTTTGATCCAAAAGAATGATTTAGCCTACCTCAGGCTAGACAAATATACATGCTATATTGTTTGGTGCCTGAGGAGATATTCTAGGAATTCACCAGGGTAGATAGTTCAATAAATGTGTGATCTGGGTTAGCACTGGATAATGGATACACATTAAGCAAGTAGAAGTGATTATAGAGAAGGGGAAATTATAAGAATAGATCTATCCACACAAAGGAAATCATAAATAGTATTGTAGAATTCACAGATTACATGAAGTTTAAGAAGAAGGAAAACCAAAGTATGAGAACTTCGGTCCTTCTTAGAAGAGGGGAAAAATACTCACTAGAGTAAGTACACAGACAAATTGTGGAGCTGGAACTGAAGGAAAGGCCACCCAGAGACTGCCCCACTTGGAAATCTATGCCATATACAGTCACCAAACCCAGATACTATTGTGGATGCCAAGAAGTGCATGATGACAGGAGCCTGAGATAGCTGTCTCCTGAGAGGCTCTGCCAGAGTCTAACAAATACAGAGGTAGATGCTCACAGCTAACTATTGGACTGAGCACAGGGTTCCCAATGGAGGAGTTAGGGAAAAGACTGAAGGAGCTGAAGGCATTTGCAACCCCATAGGAAGAACAACAATATCAACCAACCAGAGCTTCCAGAACTCCCAGGGACTAAACCACCAACCAAAGAGTACATATGGAGGGACCCATGGCTCCAGCTACATATGTAGCAGAGGGTGACCTTGTAGGGCATCAATAGGAAAAAGGACACTTGATCCTCTGAAGGCTTGATGCCCAGTGTAGGACAATGCCAATGCGGAAAGGCAGGAGTGAGTGGGTGGGTAGGAGATTACCCTCATAGAAGCATGGGGAGGCGGGATGAGATAGGGATTTTCTGGGGGTAACATAGAAAGGGGATATTTGAAATGTAAATAAAGAAAATATACCCAATAAAAAATTCTGAAAAATAAAAAAGTATTTAGATTGCTTCATACTTTTTGTTTCATTTTCTTTTAATTATTGATGCATAGTCATTCAAAATTAATGCTTTATTATTTATTTTCTTTGCAATTTACATGATTTCTTCCTTGCCACTTCTGAATAGTTGTTATATTGTCTTTCTGAATTTTATTGACTAATTTGGAATAAAATTTGTATTTTAATATATCCGAAAGAACAGTGATATTCATTTCTTACAAATTTTTATTTTGTTTCCATTCAGATTTGAACATAATTTCATTGTGAGAATGAATTCTATTCTAGTATTTATTTAATCAGTATTTAGACTGTATCTTTTTCTAGCTATTTTTGATAGAGTAACAATGAATATGAATCTGCACCCATTTTTATTATACCGGAAAACATTACCCAAAACTAGATCAACAAGGCCTAGAAGGACTAAAGCTCTATGGTTTTCATCCTTTCTTCATTCTGGATTAAGAATTTGGAAATTTTTTCTAAGTGAAACTGTGTAGGAGTAGAGGCCAGTAAAGAGAAAATGACCCATGAAAGGAGTGAAGCAAGAACTGAAAGAGCTATGTTATACAGAAAGAGAGAGACTTAAACATATTTAAAGGGGATATAAAGATGGGAGTGGAGGGAAAGATGGAGAAGAAATAATAAAACTATAAAAGTGATACGTGAAAAACACATATGTGAATTTTCTATTTTACATACTAACTCTAGAGTAAAAGCAGCAGAACAGACATAAGTCTGTATTCAAAGAAAGACATAAATATAATTTTATAAATTAGCTATATGTGTGTATGTGTATATATGTGTCTGTTTGTGTGTGTTTATGTATATATGCATGTCTGCGTGTGTTTGTGAATATTCATGTATGTGTCTATATCTGTATGCCCACATGTTTCTGGGTCTGAATGTGTATGTTTATGTATGCACTATGTGCATGTGTATATGTGTTTGTGTGTTTCTGTATGTGTACTTTTGTGTATGCGCACGCATGCGTACTTATGTGTATGTGTTTCTGTTTGACTGTGTGTGATGTCTTTTGTTTTCTTATTCTCTTCTTCCACCTGTAAGAGAAAATATTTGTATTTGTGGAACACACAGATTTTAGATAACACAGTGACTGACGATCTTCAGCTTCTTTTTTATTTTATCCATTTGCCTACAGATCTTATGCTGTCATTTCTTTGTAACATCTGAGTAATAAGATACTGCATGCTTGAACCACATTTTCTTTATCTATTCTTCATTTGAGAGACCATCTATGTTGATTATAGTTTCAAGCTATCACAAGTAAATGTGATATGAACATAATTAAGCAAGTGTTTTTGTGGTATGATAAATTGTCATTTAGATATATGACCAAAAGTGCTATACCTTAAGTCTTAAGAAATAGTAATCCGCAATTTTCCAGGAAGGTAGCATATTGGTTTCCATAGTGAATCTACAATAGTTATATCCACCACCCCCCCCCCCAGAAATGGAGGAGGGGTCTGCTTGTTCTATATCCTCTCCAGCATGAGCTTTCACTTGCATTATTTTTATTTTAGACATTCTGGACAGATATAAGATGAATTCCTAAAGTTGTTTTAATTTACATTTCCCTGATGACTAAGGATGCTGAACATTCTTTTAAGTGCTTCTCAGCCATTTGACATATCTCTGTTTGAAATTATCTGTTTATATCTGTACCCCATTTTAAGTGGATTATTTGGTATTTAGATGTCTAGTTTCTTGAGTTATTCACATATTTTTGATATTATTCCTCTGTTAGATATGCAGTCAGTGAAGATCTTTTCTTATTTATTAAGCTGCCATTTTGTCCTATTGATGCTGTTTTTTACCTTACAGAAACATTCAGTTTCAAAACTTCCATTTATTAATTATCTAACTTAGTGCCTACACTACTGGTGTTCTGTTCAGAAAGTTATGTCCTGTGCCAATGAGTTTGAGGCTATTTCTCACTCTGTTTTCTATTAGGTTCAGTGTACCTAGTTTTGAGTTCTTTGATTCACTTGGACTTGAGTTTTGTGCAGAGTGATAGATATGAATCTATTTGCATTATTCTACATGCTGACATTCAGTTAGTCCAGCACCATTTGTTGACAATGCTTTCTGTTTCTCATTGTATATGCTGAATCCAATTAAGGCAAGCTGATTCCTGTGAATTCAAGACCATGCTGGTTTACAGAACTAGCTACGAAACAGCCAGGGCTACAGGAATGAACCTTGTCTCAAAAACTAAACAAGCAAGGGAACAATGGCTCATGCTTATAGTTTCAGCACTTAGAAGTCAGAGGAAAGTGAGCTTCTGACTTTGAGGCCATCCTATCATACAGAACAAGTAAGCTACAGAGTCTACAGCTTCTTTAATTATCATTTTCCTCAACTCTGAACTTCATTACTTCTTATGATATATGTCCCTGTAAACATTTTATTATCTTCTTCCATTAAGTTGGTGTTATATGTTTTAGATATAATTAAAATATTATGTGTTGCAGTATGAATATATTGATCTAATTTTACCTGACATTCATGTATTATATTTTTCAATATGTGAAAGAAAATCACTATCAATTTTCTTTTTTAAAAAATTAATTCTTGACTTTAGAATTATGTTTGCTGTTCTAAAGACAATTATGCCTAAAATATTAATATTCTGCATCTATTTTCATCCTTGTTTAAATATTCTTTATGTTGGATTGTATCATGTATTAAACATGTTAAGTTACACTTTTTATATTAATGATAATATTTTTAAGTGTAAACACTTTTATTATTAATCATGTTGTATTAATATCTATGTTAAGCTTTGTATATCTTTCTACTGATCACCTCCTTCACATTTATAACTTTAACTTGATTTACTAATTATAAATTCAAAATATGAGTTCTTTGGCTTAAATAGAATAGGAATGCTAGCTTTCCCTGCTGCTTAGACATTTCTATTTTTATTAAAGACTGTTTTCATTCTAATATTCTACAAGCATTAAAATTGTGAACTTTACTTGATCTGTTTATTTGACATTATTTGTGATATGTTTGCTGCCCATAGTAATATGCTTTAAGCCATGACAACCATGTTCATTTGCCTTCAGAACTCTATGCAACTATATATGAACTATTATATTTGGTTTTGTTCACTTTCAAATACCACTGGTGATCTCTTTATCTGTCACAATTATTTCTGTCAGAAATTATATTTCACAATTATTCTGTGAAGTATAACCAAAGAAATATAATCAATTTTACTATTATTTGTTAGATTCCACTATATTAAACTTAAATATTAATTTTAACCTATATATACAACATTCCAATATGGCATCCAAAATATTATTGGGCAAAGCAGGTCAAGAGGGAAGATAATGAACATTAAAATTAATAACATGAAAATAACTGCTTTTTAGATTTGGGATGTAATTATTTTTATTAGCTTTTTGTTATCTATTATGTTATGTTTTATATTAGATGACATTTCACTTTAATCATATTAATAATCTATGTTAAATTTGAATATGTGTTATAGCAGTACCAATTATACTAAATTATCAATGGTAATTAAAACTATAATATATTACTAAGTTTACTATAAATACATGCATTCATGCATATGCTTTATAAGATATGCAAAAAGTCACACTTCTATGTTTGCATTTAGGAATCTCAGACTGATTTAGCATGAAATTTGATGTGCTAAATATTCAGAAAAAATGAGACCTTGAAATCAACTTGACATGTTAATATTATAGTTGATAGTGGGTCACATTACAGTTAAATGGGGATTTTATTGTAACTAGACATGGTGCATTTGCCTCCTGAAACCACTGTTGCTTTAAACAATTATATGTGCCTGTTATCAGCTTTGAGAAAAGGATTGTTTGAAAACTGCTAAAGTTTCTGGGGTTTACATATGTCCAAGTTTGAAAGGCCTTTGTTCTCCAATATTCATAGTATGTAGTAAGAAAAGAAATTTAAAAAAATGGGAAAGCAGATAGATATGCAAAATTACTACCATGAAATTTTAACTGTCATTTGAAACTATATTGTACATTTTCTTTATACCTTCATTTCCTAAATAAATGATGAAACAATAGATAACTTCCAAACATAGACATCTGGCCACTGATAAAATTATTCATCGTCTTCCATCTTAACAATATAGTACATATTTTTTCAAATAGTACCAGAAGATGTTTTCTTCTGAAGTCAAACTTCAATCAATATTTTAAGGTAGATGTAATATTTTAGTGCATTGAACTACATTATACACAAGTGTTAATATTTTGTTCATTACTTAGGAAACAATTATTGGTTACAGTTGGCATCATAAGAAAGGTTACATCTATTAAAACAATTCCTGTGCTCATAATTAGAACCATGTAAATAATGTTGACAGCTAGGTTTAATGCCTTTTTACTTGGTTTTAATGGGCTTATCTTTAAGAAAAAAGTGAAGATCAAGATCTTATCATTTTGTTTATGTCACTAATTGATTTATACACGGTCTAGATGATGAGACAAAAATCCAGTTTTAACATTTCTTATTAACTCTCCCCAACCCTTTATATATCTTGCAAATTCTATTTATATTTATTCACATCAGAATGAAATTTTCTTTGAGGTCTGTATAGATTTTTGGCTTATTTCTTCAAAAATGTGTTTACTGTAATAATGTATCTTAAGCAGAATACTTCAAGGCCAAAAAGAATTGTTCTACTAATAGCTACAAATTATTGTCTTCAAAAAAATCAGTTAATTTGTATTTCATTACTAAGCCAATTATATGATATAATGGTTACAACATTAGCTTTGCCAAAGATTCTAGATTAAAAAAAAAACTTTTTTAGTTTTCAGTTTGAAAACCAACTTTTCAGTTTGGCCCTGAAAATTTCTTTCAGAGAAAAAAAAATGCAACTTATTGACTGCTCCAATTACGTATATTTGTATATGTATGTATATATGCATATAAAAATTTATGTATGTTTTACATAATATGCATATAAAGTACTACATATATTTTTATAGTAATTATATGTGCTAATATGTATTAATGGTTATATAAGTTTATCTTGAATTAGAAGTTAGTTTTCACAAAGGACAGACAATGGTGTCTAGGACTGCTATCTTGTTATTTATTACAATATTTTAAAATAAATGTATCAGATATTGCCTTATCTTCTCATTAACATTTAGGTTTTAATCAAAATATTACAATATTGTTCATAAATAAATTACTATCTATTTTATTTTTTACATCACTCATTATGTATATACTGATTCTCTTTATTTTTATTTTATTTCACATATTTTATAACTTTGAGACTCTTTGAGAGTTTCTTGCAATTTTTTTTTGGATCATATTAAGCTTCTCTTTTAACATTTCCCACATCCAACAGATCCCTCCTTTTTTTAGACCCACCAAGATAAATTTGTGTTGCAAAAATATACTCAGATATATGGTATTCTACCTTAGTGAGATTGACTTATCAGGATTTACATTGAAAGAAAACTATTTCTCAGTCTCTCAGCATCTAACTGTAGTATGGGATATTTTACGGGCCTGGTCCTTTAATGACCCTATGTTCTTCAATGCCAGTTGTCTCTTGGACTTCTGGGAAAAGAAGAAGTTATGAAGCAAGCAGAACCTGAGAGTTAGAAATGGAAAGATAAAATGCTGGAGAGAGGAGTAGTAGGAGACAGAGAGTAGTAGGATGGAGAGTAGGAAAATGTAGGGTTCAGGATACAGAAGAGTAGGGTTGAGTGAAGACAGTTGATGCAGGAAGAAAGAGGAGAAGAGAGGAAAAGAGAAGAGAGAAGAAAAGAGAGAGAAGAGAATACAGGAGAGGGGAGGGAGGAGAGGGGAGGAGAGGGGAGAAGAGAAGAGGAGAGGAGAGGAGAGGAGAGGAGAGGAGAGGAGAGGAGAGGAGAGAAGAGAAGAGAAGAGAAGAGAAGAGAAGAGAAGAGAAGAGAAGAGAAGAGAAGAGAAGAGAAGAGAAAAGAGATTTTCAAAGTGTTGAGATGCTTGGGGGCCAAAAACATCCTGGCCTGCACTGCTGCTCCAGTTCACGGGTCAGGGTTTAGCAAGAGGGAGAGTAGGGGGAAGATGCGAAGAATAGAGACAAGCCAGAGGATTTGTAGTCAAGTCTCACATCTCTCACGTCTCTCTTTTATTGTCTATCTCATTGAAAGGCTCCTCTCTTATTTTTCTCTCTTATTTTCTATTATTTGTCTCTCTATCTTATTGTCTCCCTCATTCTCTCTCTCTCTCTCTCTCTCTCTCTCTCTCTCTCTCTCTCTCTCTTATTTTCCCCCTTGTTGTCTCTTATTTTCTTCCCTCTCTGAAGGGAAGTCCGGGGTATTTATAGGCTTTTGCCACATGCCTTGTAGGCGCATGGATACCACATGCCTTGTAGGTGTGGATATGATGTAAGCCTTACAGGCGTGGATAATGTGGATAGCACGTGGATAGCACATGCACCACCCGCTTTGTAGGCGTGGATACCACGTGCTCCTTGTAGCTGGGGGCACTAAACAGCAAAACAAGCTATGTGGGATAAACAAGACATTTATCAGAGTGTGCTTCAGCTGTTGTAGGCTAGTAAAAAGCAAGTCTTTCATCAGGGTATATGGTTCCAGATGGCTGCAAAGTTGATAGCTGTTTTCTAGCCGCTTTCTGCTTAAAATCAGCTCCCAGCATCCAAGAATGAAAATAAGAGAGAATTGAAAGTGATTTGGGCTAGCAGAAAGAGAAGACAGTAGGTGACAGTTGAGCCAGAAGCTGAACTGAGCCAGAGAAGTATTAAAAAGGAGACAAATAAAGAAGAACCCAACAAATAGACAAAGTAACTATAAATATAATAAAGGAGTTAAAGAACAAAAACCATCTACAAAAGTTTACATCATACATTGGAAATAAGTCCATGAGAGCAGATGAAGTCTGATGTCCAATTTCCCTTCTCCTAGTGAGTTATTCTGTGGTTTAGCTCCTATGGCTGTTTGTGAATTCTACCAGTAACCTTGTGAGTTGTGCAATGGACCCACAGTGTTCAGAGGTAATGCTTACTTGCAGCCATTCAGTATCTCCTTCACTCATACTCTTTCTGGATCCTCTTTTGCAATGAATTATCCCTGAGCCTTGGGAAGAAGGGATAGAGAATTTTTTTTGGGGGGGTGCTGTTTGTTTCTATGCTTCACAGAACATCATTGTGTTTTTTTCAAATATTATCTGTTATGTGTTTATTTCCAGCATATAGTGATTAACAAACAAACAAAAAAAACCAAACTTTTCTGACAGTGCAAAGTCTCGTTTATTTAAATGTACATTTTGTCATGGCTACTTTTTTCTAAATTTCAATTAGAATATCATAAAATGGTAGATTCTGACTAATGAAAGACAGAAAATGTAAATAATGTATCAAGCAAATATAAGGTATAAATGAGGTCACTCTCAAACACTAACAAATCATGCTCCATGTAGATATCTTTGTAGGTATGGATGATTGGCTGAGAAAGTACCAGCATTGGGAAGAAGTGAGCATGAGGCTTAAAGCCTGTTTGTTGTGAAAAATAGAGAACAGCATCTAGCCACAGGAAGTCAGCTAGAGGACCAAAAAAACATTGTACAGATCAAACTACTAAATACAAAACAGTATTTTATGCACACTTATTTTCATTCTAAAAATAGTCATTCAGCATTTTTTAAGAACCCGTGGAGTAAAATATTACAAAACATATTCAAATTTCTCCTTGAAGAATCTCATGCTGAGTAAAACTTTGTGAATATACATTTTTATTTCTTGATATTCATAACCCAATATTAAGCAACACTCATAAAATAGGAATGTACTAGGCAGTACAACATTAAAAACACTTTTTCCAGCCTCTCTTTTTCTCTCTCTCTCCCCCTCCCCCTCCCCCACCTCTCCCCTTTCCCCTCCCCTCCCCCCTCCCCTCTCCTCTCCTCAAAAATGCTTAGATGTAAGGAATACTAAAGTAATAAAACCATTTTTCTGGTTTTAGTATTTTTATGGCACATTGGAAAATGGCTTAAATTTGTATTGAGTGTTTTAAAGTAACCAGTATAAGTGTAAAATATATTTTGTGGTATAATTATATTTGGCCAAATAAAAAAGATGTCTAGTGGAAATTTCTTCTGAAAACAGAATGAAGGTTATAAAGTTGTATGTATGAAATTCTGTTATTATTTTCAGGTTTACATTCATCATTTCAAGGTAAATACATTGTGATGTCAGATCACCAATGCTGCTTTATATAAGTAAGAAATATTATTATTGTACATTCTAAGAACTTCTGCATTAAATGCATCTATCTAATTGTGCAATAGTATTGCAATAGTAAGAGTTCTCTATGAACAAAACTGATATATTGAATGCATACTACAAAGGAAATTTATTAAATCCCTTTATAGACTGCTTACCATACAATGTCACTCTGCAAAGGCTAAGAACCAAAAATCTTCTCAGTATACAAAGATAGAATGTACAAAAAGCCTAATTCTAGCCCTGAAGGCCATAAAGACTACTGAAGAGTCTTCAGTCTTTAGTCTACACTGGGGATGCTGGTTTTGATGTCTGAGGAGTTGTAGCCAGCAACAAACAGAGAAAATGTGCTCACAAGCAAAGAATAAAGACATGTTTGGAAGTAGCTGTTCCCTAGACTCCGTTGAACCTTAGTTAAAAGGCACTGCCCATTCTAAGAAAGTCTTGATAGCTCAGTTACTCCAGACACTCAAAGACAAACCAGTGCCTATGTCTCTTTGTAATTCTCATCTCCACTAAGTTCAAACCCAAGATCAACAATTACAGGTAGATTAATGAATCAACATTATAGAAATAAAGTGCAAAAAGTTTTAATCTGCTCTGCAGAATTTGTAACAGATACTTTTCAGATTTCTTAATATAGACAGAAGCTTTCTATAATTAGGAACTTTAAAAGTATGTTTGAATTTTTGAGACTCTTATGCACTGTATTTAGAACTTATCCAGTGACCCACCCTCTAATCTTCCCACACAAAACTCTTTTATTTCTACTCAGTCAACACGACTATGTAGTGTTGATATTTCAGTATCTTATTTTCTGTACTTTAGCCAGTTATAGATCTCTGTAATCACCATTTACCGCAGATACAAGCTCCTCATATGAGAGATTAGAGACTCAGTGCTGTATGGTACAATGATGAGTCATTGACCAGTTCAATATGATGTTTATTTAGCAGCATAATTGCCATATTTTAGTTTTTCTCTTAAGAACAATGTTCAGGCCTGGGTATCTGCTGCCTGTCTAGCCAGTCATTTTATGCTCTTACAAATGTTATAAGGAACCTTTCTCATATGCTAATTTTCCTATTACAAAAAAATTTGATCATATGCTGTGACTGGAAAACTTTCTTATGCCCAAATTGATTGCATATTCTGTTATGTTCTATGCTTCGGTATTCTTGGAAACCAATCACAATGATGTCATTTAGAGCTGCTCTGTATTATGGGCAGTGGTGGCAGACGACTTTAATCCCAAGTCTTGGGAGGCAGAAGCAGGAAGATTTCTGAGTTCGAGGCCAGCCTGGTCCACAGAGTGAGTTCCAGGACAGCCAGTACTACACAGAGAAACCCTGACCCTGTCTTGCAAAACCAAAAAATCAAAAAAAAAAAAAAAAAAAGAAGAAGAAGAAAAGAAAAGAAAAAGAATTACTCTGTATACTTAGACACAATACACTTAGACTTGAACCAAACATCTGGCAGCATTTCCTACACCTATGTACATCCTTTTACAGATTTTTGTCTTTAGAATCTGCCTCTTGGATGGACTCCAACATAAGAGAGACAACTGCAACAAAATAAATAGTCATTTGGGATAAGTCTTCCATTTGGAGTACTAGACTAGTAAAGTTTTAAGTTCCAAATACTTCCCTTGTAATTGGCATCTTACTTGGCAGGAAGAGACATGTTCACGAATAACTGACATCCTGGTTTTCAAGTTTAAGACATGATTGTTAGAAAAGACAAATCATCCACCACATCTGAATAACCCAACCAATGGGAACAGAATGAATGTACAACAAAGGCATTTTCCTGTGGAAGTTCCCTATTCCTAAATCATGATTAGTGTAATAACCTGGCACAGATGTTTGTGGATGCCAGGTTTTAAAGCCCTTTAGGATTCTGGCTGGCCATTGCAGTCAGCTCTCCAGTCTGGTCTACAGTCCTCTTTTCTCAGTCATGGGGTGAATGCCTAATAAATTGTCCCTGTCTGAGTGAGAGCAGAGTTCATGTGGTTTCTGAGGCAAATCCTGACCCCCAACACTCTGTTCAGATCTTTAAGCAATTTTAATTAGATTGTTTATTTTTAATTGCTTTTTAATATTTTCTTGTATATTCTTCATATTAAACCATCACATATGTAGCTGAGAAATATACTCTCCCTCTCAATGGGCTTCCTTTTTACTGTATTGATTGTTTTCTTTGCTCTACAAAATCATTTATATTTCAAGAGGCCTGACATCAATTGTTGTTCATTTCTGAGAATGGAGTCCTTCTTTCCAATTCACATGATAATATTAAAGATCTTTCCTAATATATTTACTCTCCAAAAATCACATTCTGTGATGGAGAATTTGATTACTCTCCTAAATTCATGTTCTGATATGGAGATACAATGACTGCCTAAAAGTCATGTGCTTACACACAAAATAAACAACAAAAGTTTGATACAAGACCCAAAGTTGCTTTCAAATAGCTTTTATGCCTCGCGTTCCTTTTGTCCGAGACAGTAGCTGTTTTGAGCTTGCATAAAACACTCTTTTTCTTGTGAAGGTTTCTCAGTACTCCCTGTTTGACTGGTAAGCATTAATTATCCACATGAGCTGGCTAAGAATCATCTGTGAGTAATCATCAATTTAGGAGTGGCTTAGTTGTGATTGGCATGTCAGCATCTCTGTGGAGAATGGCCTTAATTGTTAATTGATCCTGTAGGACCTGGCATAGCACTAGGTATTTGGTCTTGCAATATATAAGAAAACTAAATAATCATGATGCTGGAAGCCACCTAGACAATGATGCTTGCATGGCTCCTATTCTCAGGTTGCTACCTTTAGTTTTTACACTCTTTCCTATAAGATGCATTGTATCTGGAAGTGTAAGATAAGTAGATCCTATTCTCCTCAAGTTAATTTTATTCAGAGAAGTTTATCAGAGCACCAGAGCAAAACAAGTACATTATATTTCTTCTTCTATCTTCTGCTCTCCTGTATTCATGGGAATATCAATCAAGAATAGCCTAATCTCTCTAACAATTCTTATGTGGCATTCAACAAAAAAACTCATTTTTTGCTGTTTTATGCAGGATATTATCTCAAGGACTAATATTACTATCATAGTAATATTACTCAGTTTTGTGTTTATAGTATGTCTCATAACATTACAAGCCAGAATTTAAGAAACTCTGTCATTCTTTGTCAGTGTTTCCCCCAAATTCAACATGTTCAAGTGGAGAATATTTCCAGGTTAATGTAGTATCCTGTCCTAGGCCACTATTAAGGACCCAATATGTCTGCTAAAATAAATGTATTTCTTGGATTTGTATTAAATGGCAAATGAAAATACTATTGTCTATAAATTTTACATCATTCCCGCATCACTGTCCAGTTTATTGCGTAAGTTTTCTTGTTTGATTCCAAGAAGAACTCTTTATTGGCATTCTAATTTTTGTTCTGTTTTCACTGTATGTGTCAATTGTAAACTATGCCAAGTCATCGTACCCGCCTCATCTTCCATAAGATTCACATGTCCTGTCCCCCATTGTAATTCTTCCCCTAACTAGACACCATCTACCCTCACAGGAGTAGAGGAATTTTAATCCAGCAACATGGCTTCTCTGACAAGGGATCCCATTCTAGTTCTATATGATACAGCTGGAATGCAGTCATTCCTTAGATAACACTATGATCTTGGTAGAATATAAGCACACCCTTAGTACTCACCTTTAATCCCTACCAGGAACATTGGTTTATAGAAGGCAGTAGTCATGATTTTACATCTACATGAGGGGCCAACAAAGTAAATAATCAGAGAAAGAGTTGACTGAATGAGTCACAGATAGGATATGCCCAACTTTCATGAGAACAAACAAGAAAGATAGGTGACTAATCAGGAGAGCTGTGCAGAGAGGAAGAGAGAAGAGGCAGGCTTGCCAGGACAGTTTTACAGACAGAACAAGCTATCCACAGGTAGAGATGAAACAAGCTAGAAATGAGAAAGAGTCAGAAGTTAGGAACAGATGCCCAAGTTAGCTTGATGGAAAGCAGAGCAATTCAGTCAGGAGCACTTGACACCCTACTAGTGCACTGTGCTGTCTAGTTTGAATGGTTTTTTGTTGTTGTTGTTGTTGTTGGTTTGCTTTGAGATTGATATAATCACAATATCTAATTCTGATTTTCCCTTTCTTGCATTTTTTCATACATGTTTTCTCATTTTTCTTCAAATTAATGGCCACATTTTTGATTAAATGTTATTGTAAGCGTACACACAGACACACATAAACATACACACACACAGACACACACACAGACGCACACACACACACACACACACACACATATATATAGATATATGCACATGAATGTGTCTGTGCTATATATATATATATATATATATATATATATATGCACATGAATGTGTCTGTGCTATATATATATATATATATATATATATATATATATATATAACCTGCTGGCTCTCTCTCTCTCTCTCTCTCTTTTTTTTCAAGATGGTTATCCTAGAACTCACTCTGTAGACCAGGCTGGTCTCGAGCTCAGAAATACGCCTGCCTCTGCCTTCCTAGTGCTTGGTCTAATATAATCTGATCAGTGTATAGTGTTTGCCTCTGTTAGTGTGTGGTTTTAGGGCATATCATTTGGTATTGTGTAATAAACTGGTATGTAATCCTATGCAAAAGACCTCTTCTCCAACTTGCCTAGGGTACTTCTTGCAGGGTTGAGGCCTTTTCCTCATTTTATTTGTCTATGTTGGCATGTTCACTGGTCTTTTTCAGGTCTACTTTGAGCAGATTCTTTATAAGTATAATTTCTGACATTACCAGTAGAGACAAAATCTCACAGCAAAATCTGTGATTCTCTATCTCTTACAGTCTTTTTGCCTGCTTCTATTATGCTGGCTAGTTTTATATTAAATTATTATAAAGTAGAGTTTTGTGAGAATGGTGGAACTAAATTGAAGAAATACTCCACAGTATTTGCCTATGGGCCAGTCTATGCTGCATTTACTTGACTGATGATTTATGTGAGAGTTTCTACCTCTAAGCTGATTATCTTGGTGCAATAAGAAAGCAAACTGAGGCCTTTTGGATAGGAGAGACACCTAGCAGATCTGCTCCTATAAAGACACCATATCCTGAACCTTCCTAGATCAGCAGAGCAGTGGTAGAACCACTACACTAGGAGCAGCTGAGGAACCACTGCACTCAGAGCAGCAGAGGAAACACTGCACTTGAAGAAGAGGAGGTACCACTGCACTCAGATCTGCAGGATTTCAGGATCCCAGAGGAAGCCTGAGTCCCAGGAGCTCTTCCATCCAGGATTTTATGATCACAGGATCACTGAGACATCTAGACTCTGAGAAGTTCTGACACAAACAAGATAACTGGAAAGAAAGACACCAGTCAGAGACAGTGACTGCACATAGCACTAGAGTTAACCAGATGGTGAAAGGCAAGCACAAGAATATAAGCAACTGAAACCAAAGTTACCTGGCATTATCAGAACCCAGTTCTCCTACCATAGCAAGTATTGGAAACCTCATCACACCAGAAAAACAGGATTCAGAATTAAAATCATTTCTCATGAGGATCATAGAGGACTTTAAGAAGGACACAAATAATTCCCTTTAAAGAAATAAAGGAGAACACAAATAAACAGGTAGAAGCCCTTAAGGAGGAAACACAAAAATCTCTTAAAGAATTGCAAGAAAATACAACCAAACAGGTGAAGGAATTGAACAAAACCCTCCAGTATCTAAAAACAGAAGTAGAAACAATAAAGAAAACTCAAAGGCAGACTACCCTGGA
Organism: Rhabdomys pumilio; assembly: GCA_030674055.1. Lineage (NCBI taxonomy): Eukaryota > Metazoa > Chordata > Mammalia > Rodentia > Muridae > Rhabdomys > Rhabdomys pumilio. Next base: position 50,200,552 of record JANHMN010000011.1, read on the forward strand.
GATAGAAAATCTAGGAAAGAGATCAGGAGTCATAGACTCAAGCATCATCAACAAAATACAAGAGATAGAAGAGAGAATCTCATGTGCAGAAGATACCATGGAAAACATTGACAAAACTGTCAAAGAAAATGCAAAATGCAAAATGCAAAAAGCTCCTAATCCAAAACATCCAGTAAATCCAGGACACAATGAGAAGGCCAAATCTAAGGATAATAGGTATACATGAGGGTGAAGATTCCCAACTCAAAGGACCAGAAATATCCTAAACAAAATTATAGAGAAAAACTTTTCTAACCTAAAGAAAGAGATGACCATGAACATACAAGAAGCCTATAGAACTCCAAATAGATTAGACTGAAAGATCCCAAAGGGAGATTCTCACTCAAGTCTCAGGACAGCAGCATCCAAGGACTCACGAGAGACTGGCTTGATGCAAACACATGAGGCAGTTTAATATCAGAGCTCTGGGTCAGCACATATCTCTATATCTCACATAAGAGACAGACTGACTCCAAGGTTCAAAGGATTAGGACTTTTATAGGCAAGGGGTGGGGGAAGTGGGAGATTTTCATGTGGGTACACATGATTGGTTGCTCTACATTAGCATGCTGTACCGGTTGATGGGGCAGAGGGTAGTTCCTGCAGGCAGAAGCTTATCTAAGTTAGCATAGTATCTAGTTAAACTTAAATTGTAGTTTCTTGGACCTTGAGAAGACCACAAGTGGAAGAAAGGGTTTGGAAGAAGATGGCCCATTATTCATTTAGACATACTGTGGGGCACATTCCTATTCTCTATTAAAAGATGTCCTTGCATACCTTTTTTATCCTTATGTCCAGCCAGTTCCTTGGAAGGCTTAACAGGCCTTTGTCCTTTGTCTTATAACTCTACATTTTTTATTGGCTGATTAACTGGGCCCAAACCTGCTGACAGGCATTTTCAACTCTTTAGGTTAGGGAAAAGGAATTAAAGGGCCCTGCTATTTTACTAGTTTTTCGTGGAACCCATAAAATTTTCTTTCAAGACTAGAGAAGAAATTCCTCCCAACACATAATAATCAAAACATCAAATGCATAAAACAAAGAAAAATAATATAAGCATTAAGGGAAAAGGTCAAGTAACATATAAAGGCAGAACTATAAAAATTACACCAGACTTCTCATCAGAGAAAATAGAAGACAGAAGATCCTGGAGTGATATCATACAGACCTTAAGAGAACACAAATTCCAGCCCAGGCTACAATATCCAGCAAAAGTCTCAATCACTATAAATGGAGAAATAAAGATATTCCATGACAAAATGTAATTTACACAATATCTTCCCACAAATCCAGCCCTACAAATGATAAGAGATGGAAAACTCCAACACAAGGAGAGAAACTACAAAACAGAAAAAGCAAGAAAGTAATCTTCCAACAAACCCAAAATAAGATAGCTACACAAACATAATTACACCTCTAATAACTAAAATAACAGGAAGAAACAATCACTTTTCCTTAATATCTCTTAACATCAATGAACTGAATTCCAACAAAAATACATAGACTAAAAGACTGAATATGTAAACAAGACCCAGAATTTTTCTGCAAACAGGAAGTGCACCTCAGTGGCAAAGACAGAGACTACTCTAAATCAAAGCACACATTGTACCTCAAGCAGTAATAGCAGATTTCAACACCTCATTCTCAGCAATGGACAGATCATGGAAACATAATCTAAACAGAGAAACAGTGGAATTAAGGGAAGCTACAAACCAAATGGATTTAATGGATATCTATAGAACATTTCATCGTAAAACTATAGAATACATATTTTTCTTAGAACGTTGTGGTACCTTATCCAAAATAGTCCATATAATTGCTTAAAAAGCAGGACTCAACAGACACAAAAATATTCAAATAAACTCTTGCATCCTATCAGATCACCATGGACCAAGCCTGGTCCTCAATAATACCAATAACAATGAAAAGCCAACATACAACATACATGTGAAAACTTAACAACACTCTACTCAATGATGACTTGGTCAAAGAAGAAATAAAGAAATTAAAGACTTTTTAGAATTTAAAGAAAATGAAGGCTTGTCATACCAAAACTTATAGGACACAATGAAAGCAGTGCTAAGGGGAATACTCATAGCTCTAAGTGTCTACAAAAACAAGCCTGAGAGAGCAAACACTAGCTACTTGAAAACACACCTGAAAGCTCTAGAACAACAACAACAAAAAAAACAAATATACCCAGGAGGAGTAGACAGACAGCAGGAAATAATTAAATTCAGGACTGAAATTAACCAAGTATAAACAAAAAGAACTATACAAAGTATCAACAAAACCAGGAGCTGGTTCTTTGAGAAAATCAAAAAGAGAGATAAACCCTTAGCCAGACTAACCAGAGGGCACAGAGAGAGTGTTCAAATTAATAAAATTAGAACTGAAAAAAGAGACATAATAACAGAAACTGAGGAAATTAAAAAAAACTTATCAGATCCTACTACAAAAGATTATAGTCAACAAAACTGGAAAATCTGGATGAAATGAACAATATTCTAGACAGATACCAGGTTACAAAGTTAAATCAGGAGAAGATAAAACATCTAAACAGTCCTAAAACACCTAAAGAAATAGCAGCAGTCATTAAAATCTCCCCACAAAAAAAAAAAAAAAAAAAAAAAAAAAAAGCCCAGGACCAGATGGTTTTGTTGCAGAATTCGATCAGAATTTAAGAAAAACTTAATACCAATTCTTTGTAAGCTATTCCAGAGAATAGAAATAGAAGGAACACTACCCAATTTGTTCTATGGATCCATAATCACGCTTATACCTAAACCTCACAAAGAACCAACAAAGATAGAGAACTTCAGACCATTATCCCTTATGAATATCGATGCAAAAATACTCAATAAAATTCTCACAAACTGAATCCAAGAACACATCAAAGCAATCATCCTTCATGATCAAGTAGGCTTTATCTCAGGAATGCAGGGATGGTTCAACATTCAGAAATCTATCAATGTGTAGAAAGCCATGGTGAGTGGTGACAGCATTTGCCATTACGACATGGCGCTGACACCCGGCACTGTCATGGGTAAACAAGTAAATTGCGCATGTGCAAGTGGTGAAAGCACACCAAGTCACTGCCCAGCCCGGGGTGTCATACAGGGTTTTGAGCAAGCAGCCAATCAGATATGTCCATGCCACCCTAGGGTGTATATAAAGCAGCGCCATCTTGGTTCTCTCTCTCTTCCTCCTTTTATCGCAATAAACGCTTGCTGCAGAAGGATCCTGGTGCCCGCATGCGTTCTTGCCAGCAAGACGATTGCGTGGGGTGCATCAATGTAATCCACAATATAAACAAACTCAAAGGAAAAAAAAAACATGATGATCTTACTAGATGCTGAGAAAACATTTGACAAAATTCAAAATTCCTTCATGGTAAAAGTTTTAGAAAGATCAGGAATTCAAGACCCATACCTAATCATAGTAAAAAGCAATATACAGCTAACCAGTAGCCAACATCAAACTAAATGGAGAGAAATTTGAAGCAATCTCACTAAAATCAGGGACTAGACTAGGCTGCCACCCTCTCCCTATCTATTCATTATAGTACTGGAAGTCCTAGCTAGAGCAATTAGACAACAAAAAAAGTCAAAGGGATACAAATAGGAGAGGAAGGAGTCAAAATATCACTATTTGCAGATGATATGATAGTATACCTAAGTGACCCCAAAACTTCCACCAGAGAACTCCTAAACCTGATAAACAATTTCAGAAAAGTGGTTGGTTATAAAATCAATGCACATACATCAGTAGCCATCCTCTACTTGAAAGATAAACAGGCTGAGAAAAAAATTAGAGAAATGATACCCTTCACAATAGTCACAAATAATTTAAAATATCTTGGAGTGAATCTAACCAAAATATTATTCTGAGTGAGATAACCTAATCACAAAAAAAAAAAAAAACATGGTATTCACTCACTGATAATTAGATATTAGCCCAGATGACCACAATACCCAAGATTCCACTCACAGACTACATGACACTCATGAAGAAGGAAGACCAAGTGTGAATGCCTCAGTCCTTCTTAGAAGGAGTAACAAAATTGTCAAGGGAGCAAATATGGAGACAAAGTGTGGGACAGAAACTGAAGGATGGGCCATCGGGAGACCATTCCACCTGGGTATCTATCCCATGTGCAGTCACCAAAGGCAAACACTGATGTGGATGTCAGGAAGTGCATGCTGACAGGAGCATGATATAGCTGTTCCCTTAGAAGTCTGCCAGAGTCTGACATATTCAGAGGTGGATGCTCACAGCTAACCATTGAACTGATCAAGGAATTCCCAATTGAGGGAACTTAATTAGGGTTTCATTGATGTGTAGAGACACCATGACCAAGGCAAGTCTTTTAAAGGAAAACACTTAATTAGGATTGGTTTACATTTTCAGGGGTTTAATCATGGCAGAAAACTTGCTAATTCACAGGCAGATATGGTGCTGGAGGAGCCTAGAGTTCTATATCTTGATCCAAAAGAAGCCAGGAAGAGACAGAGACTATCTTCTTTTACACACTGGACAGAACTTGAGCACCTGGAGATCTCAAAGACCACCTACATAGTGCATACATTCTTTAGCAAGATCACACCTTTCCAATAGTGCCATACTTCCAAATAGTGGCATTTCCCATGGGCCAAACATGTTCAAACCACAACAAGATTTTTTTTTTTTTAATTTCAGATAAATTTTGAGTGGAGTAACTTGGGCTCTACCCAAGAAGAAAATGAATTTTATTATTGAATTTGGTCTTGTTACCCTCTCATGCCAGTGGTGGTAGAAACAGCATCTGTAAATATTGCATCTTGTCAATAACATTATACTTTCTTTTAAATCAATAATCACTGTGATTAACACAGCAGTTTCAGACTGCTTGGCTACTTGTTTGTGTAAATAGTGGATAAAATGAGCATATTTGTCTACTTTAAAATATTGAGAATATTTCAAACGTGAGTACCAAAAATTTAATGAGTACTGTATAAAGATGGATCTGAGAGGAATTGGGGGAAGACGCTTGAGTATGATAAAATGTAATATATGACATATGAGAGTGTGGGACTGGGTAGAGATGATTTAGTCTCCCTGGTAGAGCACTGGGTTTGAGATAGCCCGAGACTCAACAAGACATTGTCTTTGAGGGACGACATATATCTTTCCACACCACTGGATTCCAGACTCCTCCTGCGGCAGAATGATAAATCCTGGTTTTGCATCAGTTCTTATTCTATGCATTTTTATTAGTGAGATGAGCCTGTTGATATTGAGGGATATCCATGACCAATGACTGTTTATTCCCATTAATTTGTAATTGATGGTGGTGGTAGAGTTGTGTGTGTGTGTGTGTGTGTGTGTGTGTGTGTGTGTGTATGTGTGTGTGTGAATGTGCACGTTGCCCACGGTTACTTTCCTTGTTTGGATTTTTTCTGGTTTGAGATGGTTTTATAGGTACAGTTAAACCCCTTACTTTGGGGTTATCTTTCTAGCACCTTCTATAGTGCAATATTTGTACATAAATACTGTTTAAATTTGGCTTTACCATGGAACATCTTATTTTTTCCATCTACAATGATTAAAAGTTTGTCAGGTATATTGATATGTGTGTGTATCCGTGGGCTTTTAGTCTGCAGCACACCTTTCCTGGGCCTTTTGACTTTTAAAGTATCCATTGAGAAGTCAAGAATAATTCTAATAGGTCTGATTTTATATTTTTCTTGGTGTTTGTATCTTCCTTTTTTGTATTCTCTTGAAGATTTATATATTCTTTCTTATTTCTGTATGTTTAGTGTCTTGACCATTATTTGGCAAGAGTTCTTTGTTTTCTGGTCTAATCTATTAGGTGTTCTGTATGTTGCTTATACCTTTATAGGCATTTCCTTCTTTAGGTTAGGATAAATTTTGGTATGATATTAATGAAAATATTTTCTGGGCATTTGAACTGGGATTCTTCTCCTTTCTCTATTCCTTGTTATTTTTAGATTTGATCTTTTTATATTGTCCCAGAGTCCCTGGATATTTTGTGTTAGGAGAATTTCTTTATTTGACATTTATAATATTTAACATTTTCTTATCAATGTATCCATTTTTTTTTAATCTTCAACAACTGGGATTCTCTATTTCATCTTTTGTTTTCTGTGGTGAAGCTCACCTTTGTAAATTTTCTTCAAATTCCTAATGTTTTTATTTTCAAGAATTTCCTGCTTTTGTTTTTTTATTGATTCTGTTTTCTCTTTCTAAATTTATTCATTTACTTTATATCCTGACCCAGCTTCCTTCTCTCCTGTCCTTCCAATCTATCCTACCTCACCTTCCTTCTATCCATTCCTTCTTCCTTTCTCTTCATAAAGAGGAAGCCTCCAATGTGTGTCAACCAGCCTTAGTATAGCAAGTTACAGTAAGAATGGGAGAATCTTCTCCTTTTGACACTAGTGGAGGTAGCCCAGGAGAGGAAAAGGGTCCCCAAAAAAGGCTACAAGAAAGAGACATCCCCTGCTAGTTCCATTTTTATTGTTTTGAAAAGTTTTATTCAATTCCTTCTATTCTTTGTGTTTTCTTGGATTTCTTTAAGGAATTTATTTATTTTTTCTATTTAATGACCTCTGTTTTCCTCATTAGACTTTCTAAATGTGTGTGTGTGTGTGTGTGTGTGTGTGTGTTTGTGTGTGTGTGAGTAAGTTGTGTTGGTATACCATGACTTGCTGTGGTAGGATAGCTAGACTCTGTGTGGAGATATATTGCACTGGCTTTTAGTCATTGTGTTTACATGCTGGAATCTAGGCTTCTGGATTTGGGATGATTGTAGGGTGAGGTGCTGATTTCTGGATTTTGTCTTTGTTACCTAAATCCTTTGTTCCTTGATTTCTATTTCCTCTCTGAAATTTTGGAGAGTGTGATAGCTGTGTGTAGTCTGGTGGATACTTTTTATTGGACTTGACAATAGTGTTCACGGGGGTTTCCTTATACATTGTGTTTCTGGGTACTGAAAACCAACCCTTTGAAATGAGAGGAGGCTAGGGGAATTGAAGAAATTGAAAGGAAGAACGAAAGCAAAATTTTCAAGCAGAATCTGCTTAGTTCACCTCCTAGGTTACAGGAATACAGTGAAGAGGGGTCACCCAGAAGATCTGCTATCATTTATGATGATTCTAGGCAGTTGAATCTAAGGGAACATAAAGGTTAAAAAAGTCTACTGAGAGCCTAACTGTTTCCCAGACAGGTTCTGCTGGAGTTCAGGGCTAAGATAATGCAACAAATAGAAAGAAGGTAAGTAAGAAAATGACTATTAAATCCACAGGAAATACAGTCAGAGAAGGAAGGAAAGTTGCAGGTATTCTGTGGCAGAGACATGAATAAATCAGGGTATTGCACTTTGAGCAGAGGTGGAAGCAATGATGGTTTTTAGTCATCTTAACTGTTTTCCTGGTCTGCTCAGCAGATATGCCCCCTATGAATGCCTGCTGGTTTCAGAAGCTGGGATTCTGAGCTTGAAGAATCTTGTTAGAGAAGATCTTTGACATTCTTTGGGAATAGGGTCAGATAAGAAATGGAGATGACAACGAAGTTTCTGTTGCAGAGTAGGAAGAGGTTTCTGACAGAATGTTTTGCCAGAACAACTAAATATGCGGCTGTCTCCACTGCTCTTTGTCTCTGATCAAGCCCTTTCAAAATTAGGCTTAGGAAAGGAGAGTGCCAGGAGTTCCATTTGGAGTTCTTATTTGATCAAAGTCACATTTCTCAAGGTAAGAGCTATAAGTTTCCATTCTTTGTGCTTCCACAACCATGAAAAGACATCTTTAGAAAAGGAAGTTTTCTTTACTAGTAAACCTGTGTATTCCAATGTTAAAATGCTTTCTTTCTTAAACCAGATATTCACTTGTACCTCATTTAATTTTGTTTCCCTCTGCAATTTACTTCAACTGTCTAATTTTTCATTCACTTTATCTGGAGTTTTATTTTCTACTCATTTTATGTAACCCCATTAAAGTTATCATCTTGCATCCTAGAATTACTTTATAACTATTATTTATAATATAAACATTTCCATTCAATATGTAAAACATATGAGTAACATATTATTGCTTTCTTACAGATATTCCTTAAATAATAAGTTGATTATTTTGTTTATAATTACAGCACACATAAATGAGTGTCTACTAATATTAAGCAACACTAGAACTAATAAACTTTTGTATAGAGATTAGGATCATGAGTGAAAATGTCTAATGTGATTAATTTTGGTTTATGATTAATAATATTTTAATAGCAACTAGGTCATTTTAATCTTCAATTTTCAACCTTGCTGAAGCAGAGTTTCAAGGGATATTTATTGTAAAAGTAGAGGACACATTTTTAGCCAAATATTCTTTTCTAAACCAAATGGCATTACACATTTTAGCAATGCTCTCCTTACAAAGCCTTTTGAATACACAGGCCTTCAGTGCAGATGATGGATGATCATACTTCTGAATCGGTGAAGTTGTAATCTGTTTCTTGTTCAAAGGGGATGCCAAGACCACTAATAAATCCCCTACCACTAGAGAAAAGGGCCTGTGGCATGTAGAAGGTTAGATGTAAAAAAATGGATTTCTACTCTTAGCTTGCTATAGGACAGGCCCAAAATCCCTTACCCATAAAGTACTTCTATCAGGTTTGTATCAGTTTCATTTGACAGCAAAACCTCATGTGAATTAATAGAAAATATAATGTTGAATATATTCACTATATTGAAGAGAGCAAATGATGCCATTTATTAGATTGCTAGAAATTTATTATAATTCATACTTTATATACTTGAGTTTATCTAAGTAATTACCTATCGAAAATTGGAAAATACAATCTAAAATATATCAGTATAAGTGTTTCAGGTAAGTCTTTGTAAAATGGATAAATAGTATTTATATGTCAAATATATTTCTCATTATTTATGATTTATTATGAACATTTGAATATTCTAAATGTTCTATATATTATAAAGTATATGTACTTTGAGAAATATGCATCTTCAAATATATACACATATAATTATTATCCTAATATGAAAACCAAAGCTTACTCATACCTTTAAATATTTTAAACTGACATTATTAGTATATTATATATGACCTAGTTTTCATGTATACACATGAAAAATATACATACATGTGTGTGTGTGTGTGTATGTGTGTAGGGAGGCTAAATTCGTCTTAGAATGTAGAAGTAGAATGGCAGTTACCAGTAGTTAGGGTTTATATGGAGACTTATTTGTTAAATAACCCAGATGTCAATGAAATCAGAGGAAAAGTTTAAGACATCTGTATATAGTATAACATTGTGACAAAACTCAATAGTTACTACATCAATTCATGAAATATACAGGATTCATAAAATTTGTTAAAAGACTAGCTTATCTAAGGTAGTGATATGTGAAACAAACCACATGAATAATCTTAGACTCTGTGAATCACATGAATAACTGCTTTGATTTTTCTCTTATTTTATTAAATAATTTTTATAAATTAAAGTGGTACTTTTAAATTTTCATCTTCAGCATTTCTTTTTAAGTTTTCTTGTATTTCAGAGATTACAATATAATCGCGTCATTTCTTCAACTTCTTTCTTTGCTCCAAATTATTGCATGTACGTCTCCTTGCTCTTTCACAAATTTGTGTTGGTCTTGCACATTTTTATTGTTATTACAAACATATATGTAGGAACTTATTTTTATTAAATATGTAAAACATATTGGCATACACATAGAGAAACACACACACACACACACACACACACACACACACACACACACACACCCCTGCCCAGTGCGGACAATGTTATTCTTATGTATTTATTCAATAATGATTATTTGAAATTGGTAACCAATTGAGTATTCTCCTCCCTGGGGAAGATTATTTCTCCTAATATCTATATTCCTTAGTTGCCTGTCAGTTTGTATGTAAGTCTGATGCCATGTGAGCTTTTCCCCATCTACTGAAGCATGTCTTTTGCTGTTGTCCAACTTCTGTTTATCCTTTTGGTTAATCAAAGAATAGAAACATATATCTATCTAGTACTTTGATAAATTTTATCTTATGTTTTTAATGAATAGATTCATGGCACTTACCCATTTAAATAAGGATTCTGTACACATTGATCCAAAATAGTTGATTAGTATCTTAAATCAATAACTTTTTAATATATACACACGTGTGTATAGGTATTAGATAGATAGACATATAGAAGGATATAGTTAGTTAGAATATATAGTTAGACGAACAATGCTGCATTTAACCATGAATATATTGATCATAGTTTAATATTTTTTAATCTATGTTTGGGGTGGTGGACCATGAAAGGATAGCTTAGTTTCTGGTTGAACACTAGCTAGAGATAGCCAGAGACCTAATAGGTATCCCTGCAAGAGATGGCATGCATTTCACAATGCTCCCAGACCCCAGGCTCCAGGGTCTAGTCTCTAGGCCGAAGATCTCCATTGATACGTGCCTTTCAGTCATGTAGGGCAATGCCCATACCAGCTCCTCCACAGGTAGAGGGCATGACTACAGGCTGCAGAGCCTCTAGAGATCTCCATATTATTAAGGTGCCTAAAGGCCAGAGGGTGTAGCCAAGTAAGCATTCCTTCCCAGACCCTCATCCTTACAAATGGTATTTAACCTCAGGCCCGCCCTGAGGACACAGGGTACAGCTACATCCACTTTCTGCCATGACAATAAATCTTTTAAAACCATGGACATCCTCTCGTTTTGGGGGTCTACCTTGGAGAACCGTGGAGGGGGCCTTTAACTACAGAGCTGCTGTCTAATCTCCTGTGGAGGACTTCTCTGTGTTCTAGCCACAGAGCCCACCAACTCAAGCAAGCTAGCTGAGACATCCATGACCCAGCTAAGTGAGTCACACTAACCAAGAGTGTCCATCTTAAAGGGTGCTGCTGGAGCTTCTCCCTATTGCCCCTTTTGACTGCAGGCTGGTCCAACCCATATGCCCCATCCATCTCAGTTCTTTTGTGGCCTCAGTGGAGTCTGGGTGCCCAAGGGCTGAGACCACCAATCTCCATTCAGTCGCTTGGCCCAGAGACACCCAACCCAGGAGCTCCAACTCCAAGTGGTCTCAGACTGAGATCTCCCAGGAACCAAGAGTCTCCAACCTGTTGGGTGCTGCTGGAGCTTCTTTCCCTCGTCCCTCTTGGTTGCAAGCTGGTCCAGCCCATACACCCCCAGTCTCAACACTTCTGCAGCTCTCAACAGAGTCTGGTTGCCCAGGAATCTGAGACCAGTTGCTTCCTGCACACCTTTTTGCCTGGGGATCTCCACCCAGGAGCTCTGTCCCCTTGGGGTCTCAGGATGAGACCTCTCCACACCCTGGCAGAACTCGGTGGCTTCTTATAACCCAGCACCCACGTAGCACAGTGCAGAGTGAACTCAGTTGAATTCCTGCACGCTTCTGACCTTCTGGGCTGTGGTTCCAGCCACCTGGGGCACCAGATATGTGGGCTCCACAACTCAGCCCAACAGGACCCACACCCATGTGTAAGCTACAGCCCCACATGTATGTATTACAGTATTTTATTAAATATCTGTTTTCTAATGAAAGAAAGAAAACAAAAGTGTATGAATATGGATTGGTGGCGAGGAAGAATGATCTTTGAAATAGGTGAGGTATGGAAAACCATAATCATATTGTACAAAAATCTATTTTTAACCAAAAAAAGATAAAATAATTGTTAAATAATAAATTGTATTAAAATTGTTCAATTGTTTTTAAAGTTTTTTTGGAATTCCAACATGACTTGCCATCAAATATCCACTAGTAAATATTTCTGGTTTGTTTTTAGCATTAAAAAAGTAACATTCATCTAAAATAAGTTAATTGAAATGCTCATTGTAATCAGTTAAAATCAGTAATTTTGTAACCTATTCAGATAAGTCATTGTATTCTGATTATACAATAAAAATTTTCATGCAACACCCTCTCACATTGCCCTCAATTTCTTTTATTTTAAATTCATGATGATTAGAATAAAAAACTCTATTTTATAAATTTTTATTTTAGAGTACAATACATATTAAATTTACTTCAGCTAGGATAAAATTTAAAATAAAATAAATGGTTCCCCCCAAGTTTAGTTTTACCAATGAGCATGAGAAATTAGTGAATGATTACAAAAATAAAGGTAAAATATAAATTTTAGGTCCAGCAATTCTTACCAGTCCACTACTCTCTGGGTAGAAGCTCCCCTCTTCTCCTTGACAAAAAGTTAATGTTTCAAGCTTCACCAACCTAAGACAGAAATGCATTGCTTTTGATAGTGCATATTCTATGATAGGTAAGAAAGGCATTCTTATCAGAACAGCCTAAAACAGGCTCAGTCATGTTTATAAAATATAAAAAGGGAGAGAGGTGGAGAGCTTTTAGGGCTGCCTGCAAAGAATCTGACATGGGCCAAGAACAAGAAAATGGACTGCTTGACAGGAATATGACATTGGCCAAGGACAAAGAAGTAGGCTTCAGGCATGAATCTGACATTAGGCTAGAACAAAGAAGTAATTTCTGGTAGGAATCTAAGTCATAGGCTATAACAAAGAAGTAATCTTAGGCAGGAACCGAAATATTAGGCTAGAACAAAGAAGTAATTTCAGGCAGGAATCTTAATTTTAGGCTAGAACAAAGAAGTAGGCTTCAGACATGAAAATTACTTTGGGCTAGGTCAGGGAAGTAGGATCAGACATTTTGATCATCCTCATAAGCCCTTAGAAACAGTGATCATGGATTCACAGAATTGTGTTTAATGCCTTGCTTGCTCTTTGACTATTTGTGCTTATTGTCTTTCTTGTTCCTTGACTATTTGAATCTAATGTGTTGCTAGTTCTTCAACCTAGAACTGAACTTAATACTTGCATGTAGTTAAAATGGTATAAAAACAAAAGTGAGGATGATGATGAGATAGGGTATTCTAGGGAGGGGAAATGGGGAAAGGGGATAACATCTGAAATGCAAATACATAAAATATCCAATAAAAAGAGTCTCATTCAGGACTTTGGGTAATCACAGCTGGTAATAATATTTAAGGACAATGCCCATGTCAAGCCCAAGGTAAGAATTCCCTAAACCTCCTATTGTTTTGGTTAATACATCAATATTGTTATCAATTTTGATTTCAACCTGAGAGTGCATGTTACATGAACACAGAGACCAGAAGACTGTTTTTCAAGAGTCATTCACTATTTTTATGTTGTTTGTGAAAGTGAATCATTCTAGCCTTTGTATTTCTGTGGTACTAACTCCAGAACAACTGCCAAAAGATCTTCTGGTACATTCACCTATATTTCCCTTTCATGTAATAGAGGGATGTTCAGAATATTGATATTTTGCCATTAATTGTTTTTAAGATATTAATAAAGAAGACAATTTTTATCTTCACTTGACTTTAAATTGGAAATATTGCAAAGATATATAAAATTAAGGAAACTACAACTTATTCTGCTAAAAATAAAAAGATTTAGGAGACTGAAATATGATAAACATATATTCTAAAAATGTCATATTGCTAATCCCTTAAATTTATTTAGTGCTATTCCTACTATGAAACATATAATCATTTAATTATAAATATAAAGATACATGAGTGTCTGTCTTTGATATGACTTTGTTTTTAAAGTTGGCTGTCTCTTGCCTTTTTATGTTTTCTATGATGCTTACTCCAGAATATATGTTTGTACTTTTGTTAGCACTTTCTTCAATTCTTTGACAAACTTGAAAGAGACTGTAGAGACCTAATGTCATCAAAAATGTAGACCAGTCTCTGGAGTTATTAAGTATTCTATAGATAATTGAATTTTTGTTATGGATTCTTAATTTTAGAAACAGAGAATTTCTCTATACCTGCAGCTGGTTGTACTATCTATCATATAATTATTTTATGTAAATGATTTTTGTATGACTTTTTAAAAAATATTATTTCTATTTTTGTAGCTGTGTTTCTTTGTGTTAGAGTATGTGAGAGAAGGGAATTGAGCCACATGGTAAAGCCCAGTGGAGGACAGAGAAGTGTAAATTATGCCCTGGATGTCATGTTCCAGAGATTTTTGAACTTGGGCATAGGGAATTAAGCACTGGTCCTCTGAAAGAACTGCAAGCATTATTAACCACTGAACATTCACCAGCTCCCATTACTGTGTTTTTTTAAAAAAAAAAGTATGTATGTCATGCCACTAGATAAATTTAGTAATTAAACTGATTTCTAATATATATAAAAACCTGACCATATAGGATACAGATATACCATGATTATAATGTGTAAGATTCTATAAAAATTTTAAAAATTTATTAATATGTTATACTATAGACATTTAAAGATAAATTTTTTGGTGAAGATTCTTCCTTGAGAATAACTGCATTTCTTGATTTCCTGGAGTTAAAATTTAAAATCCAAGATTTCTGTTTCCTAAAGCTATTTTGTATTGAGTTTTCAGATAACCATTATTGTTCTCAGTCCAGTATGTCTACACATGTGGCAAACTTCACAATTAATATAACCACATAATTTTTTTATCCAAGATAGGATGTTCTGAAAAATAAATGGAGTTTGGTCTCCTACACCTAAAAACAGGTATACACCAAAGCATGTCAGGGAAATCTTGAATGTTTGCCATACAACCTGCAATAAACTTATAATCAGCTCTAAATTGACAATGACACACTATCAAGTTTACTTTTAAAAATAACATAGAATAGCTTAAGTGCTCTAAGAACATGTAGAATCTCCACAACTTGACAAAGATTGGTTCAAGTGAACTTAGAAATGATGCACTTGCCTTTTTATGTATTTTTAGTTACCAGTCTTCAAAATTCACATCAAAATCTATCTTATAACCTACAAACTTCACTTAGTATGCGAATTCAGACGAGGTTGATTGTACTCTAGAAATTGTACAAGTACAATCTTGTGACAAACTCAGTTGTTAAGATATATACCAAATTTGAGAATCATTACCAAGAATAGTTTATAGAGAAAATAGTCATTCTAAATTTAATAAAAGCTATTGATTATTTAGTAAACATACATACATGTATAAAAACACATATAATTTGAAAATATATTTGGAAAATAATGAAGATTCATTGATTGTAACATCTCAAACATGATAAATGACAGCTCTGCCTTTTTTGGTACAACATAAACAGTTAATTTTTTTTCTAAAATAAAAAATTGTTAGAGGAACCTAAATTCTTGCAAGGTAACAAATAGTACAAGTTTAAAATTTTTTATTTTCTAATTACTCTGACTTGAACATTTCATATTATGCACATGTATCAAAGTATCACATACTATAACACGAACATGTCAATTTAACAATGAATCCTTTTTTAAAAAATTGAGTCAGATGGCTTTGTATATCAGGACATGGTGACATATACTTTAATCATAGAGTGGAGGCAAATTTGTAGAGATCATAACTTTCTGGTTAACAAAGATTATATAAGATCTTTTCTCACAACAAACACAAATGTGTAGTTAATCTACTATTTGAATCACTCTACTTAAAAATGCAAAGATAGCTCTTGTGTGGATAACTCAATACTCAAGACTTCTTGCTCTTCTTCCAGATGACCTTGGTTCAGATATGAGCATCCATGTTTAGCCTTTGCCAGATGCCTGTAACTCCAGCTCTAGGAAAGCTGAGACTCTTCTGTTCTTTTCAGACATGTACATACACTTGCTCCACACACACACACATACACACACACACACACACACACACACACACACACACACACACACACA
>JANHMN010000011.1:50216387-50238887 GCA_030674055.1 Rhabdomys pumilio
ACACACACACACACACACACACACACACACACACACACACACACACAAACATGTGCACATGTGAATGAACACAAATGCACACACACAAATACAAAAATAAAAATAAATTTTTAAAACTTTCAAAGGCAAGTATTCAAATTAATAAATAGAAAAATATAACAAATCTGGCAATTTGTATTACTTTTATATTCTATATTCAGTTATTATTATTAGAAGTAGTATATTATTTTTATCATTATTGCATTATTTTTCTATTTTAAAATATTGTTATTAAATGTAATTATACAAGTGCCCTCTTCCCATTCACCTATCCAATCCTTGCCATGATTTTTCTAACATCCTTTTAATTTGATGGTCTGTTTTTCTTTGATTTGTTTTATTACTTATATATCCATAAATAAGTAAATACAACTTACTGACTCTGCTTAATCTGCTTGATTTTTAGGAACATGTTTTGGTTTTATCTTCATTTATAGTTTTGAAAATATGATTCAATATACTACATTACAATATTTTACTAACACTTTATTCAATGGATTGCTAAACTATACATATGAGCTTACTTTGTGTTTAAGAATTCCTCATGTATTTATATAGCCATAAAGTGAAATTATAAGGTTAATTTATTTATTACAAATATTAATTGTCATCTATTATAATCTATTATGCCAACAAAGTGTTTCTTGAGTGTATAATAGAAACAAACTAGCTCTAGGTAATGAGACTGAAAACAATTATTATAATTGTAAATGTCACTTTTATTTTCTCAACGAAAACTGTGAGATGAGACATACTCAAGATTTAGGAATCCATGGCTCAGGTTCAGCTCAGAGATCTCTATCTAATTATCCCTAGGCCTAAGCCTGGAAACTTCTGGCCTCTTTATATTCTAATCTGTCTGCCAACCTAGGCATAGAATGTTTCAGCCTCTGAGATTTACTGATGAATAAACTCATCCTTTTTAGATCTTTTCAATCTCTGGTTGGCTGATTCAACTCAGTTTTTCTGGCTCCAACTCCTCTACAAGCTGATTCAAATTGACTTCTCTCACTTTCTGATTTGCTCTTCTTTGGAAAAAAAAAAAACTGCTTCTGAACTTCTCCAAACTGAGTTGGTCTAAACTGATCTGAACTGAACCAAACTGAAGTCTTCCCTCTGAGATCCCCTGCTACTTCTTAAAGAGCCTAACTTGTCTTTCCTGTATGTTATCATGAGAATTGAGAGTATTATACATCTGACTCTTTCTATCAAATCTCTCTCTGATTCATCATTTTGTCGGCTCCTCAGTTAGACACCTTTGTTTGGGATCAAAGGTCTATACTAAGAATGAGCCTGTATTACAGCAGGATCATACTCTTGTGAACTTTATATTGCTTGCTAGAGCAGCCATGTTTCTACATCAAAATTTCTCTAAAACTCATACTATTCAAATGTTAACCTTTATTATTTATAATACTATAAGAAAAAATAAAAAATAAGGATAAAATGCTTATGTTTTCTTCATTTTACAGAGCTTTACACACATTAGTACATAAACATACATTACCGACTGTCTCTTCTTCCTAAAATGTCACTCTATTCGAGGACTAAAACTGAGTCCTTGACATTGGTGTATGAAAACGTTTCTCTGAAATATGTGGATTTCTGCTTTTTAAATGGATATTATTTAATTTATATGATTCCCTATCTGAAACCTATTACTGTTAGGTCATACAGCCTGTAATACATTTTTAAAAAAACAAACATTTGGCTCATTTTTTCTAATATATTATAAAAATAGATTATTGACAATTTACTTTATTACACTTTGTCAAGTTCCTCACTGACAAAAATTTGTTAGATTTTCACTGCAGTGGAGACAGAATGAAAAAGGAATAAATAAATTTGCAAATCTGGTTATTGTTTAAAATTATTATGGACAAAGTGTAATTTACAAATAGCATTTTGATAGTCTTAATTATGGTATGGATAATAATATTAAAAATCAAGATGGATGCTATTTTTATTACTAACTATGTAATATTATTTTTAATGTTACTATAAAAATTCTGTATTATAACAATGTAAATATATTAGAAGCATGAAAATATGAAAAGTTTACAAGTATCTTTATCATCGTTTTGTGTAATAACAGTCAAAACATATTTTTCCCTTTTTGTATCATTTTATTAACTACTAAATATAAAATGATGAGTTGAATTTGTGAAATTCCCAAAGGAGGAGTGAGAGTAGACTGAAGGAGGTGAAGGGGTTTGCAGCCCCATGGGGAGAGGAACAATACCAACCTACCAGAGTTCCCAGTGTCTAAACCACCATCCTGGGAACACACATGGAGGGACTCACGGCTCCTCCATGTATATGTAGTGGAAGATAGCCTTGTCTGGCATAGGTGGAAGAGGGGATAACATCTGAAATGTAAATAAATAAAATATCCAATAAAAAATATAGCCTACACATTGGTAGACATTTGTGAAAAGTTTAATTACTTATAAGCCAAATATGATATAAATTGTAAGTTTTATTTAGTAGATTAAAATATTATTTTGTTTTTAAATATTTCTATGATTTCCCAGTCATTGTCATACTTCCATTCATTCATTTATTTATGTATGTTATCTGTGTACCTTTCTAAGTTTCTATCTCTATATATAAAATATATTGTGTCTGGCTGCATGTATATGTGCACTGTATCTCAGATAAAGTAGGTATAAATTTATGTAATAGTCAAAATATACATTATAATATCCTTCCCTAAATTAACAGGAGGATGGTCTTTGTGGTAAGAGTACTTCTTGTTCTTGAAAAGGACTTGGATTAGCATCCTAGACCTCATACTGTACTGCAAAATGGGCTGTTATTCCGGTTGCAGATAAAACTCATCTCCCATTTCTCTTCTACATTCACAAAGCACACACATGCGACACATATATACATGTAAGCAAGACACTCATCCATAAAATTAAAATAAAAAAAATCTAAAAATATTAAAATTATTATTAAATAAATAAAACTTAAATTCATATATATATATATTGTTTGTAATAATGCATATTATATATAATAAATATATCTTAAGAAATAATACCAAATTTGAATAAGACCTGGGATCAAGTGTATAGTTGAAGTGAGTTTTTGAGAATGTAAATGATGTTTATACAGCATTCATATATCCTATCTTCAGAAACATTAAATCTTAAAATAAATTATAAGCCAACAAAAATATTGGTTAATACAAAAGATATAAAGAGATTGAAGCATGAAAAGATTAATGATTACAAAAGTTTTGCAAAAAACTTGTTTTAATAGTAATGTAGTTAAAATACTATTCGCTTAAGGAAAAATCAGAACTTAAGTATGTTGAAATAAAAAGAGTGAGAGTTGTAAATAATATGTTTTTCTGAGTCAACATTCACCTATTACTTGGCCATTTTTTCTAACCTATGCTCTACATTTTCAAGATGAATTTCTACTAAATAGGGAAACTTAATTAATTTCACTATTAATGATGAAGTATTTATTTTTCAACATATTTTTATGTAAATGCAGTTTGTTATAGTTAACATCAGTACTTAATTATTGATGAGATTACTTCATCTTGACAATAAATGGATGGTATTGGTCTAATGTTTAAACTGTTCTAGATTTAATGATTATCTATGACTGTCAGTATTTTTATTATATTTGTACCATGTACGTAAACCAGATTTAATTCTGTCTGTTTATTTCTAGCTCTAGGATCTAATTTTTCAATATTTTAATGAAGCCTACAAAGTTAGAACATCATGCTACAATTGTATTAGTGCAACAGAATAAACCATACTTAGGTCATCATCAAAACCAGTTAATAATTTAATTAGGATATTTCAGAAGAGTCATTAGCTCTATAGCTAACTTAATCTCAAGTCTGAAATACTCTGTAGAAACTCAGAGGGGTATTGCATAATATAATTTGACTTGTATTAAATTAGCTTCTTAATATATTTCTATTCTTATTTTTCCTTCAACTATTTAAAAAATTAAAAAATCAATTTGTTATGATTTCTTCTCTACTCTGTTAACTTAAAATAGATTTTCATATAGTTATGTAGACCAATTGTGAAGCATAAGTATTTTTCCAGAAGTTAACATGGAATAAATACTGGAAAGGAATCTAAAAATAAGTTCACACTCATGAGCTACAAGGATGATCACAAATTTGAGACAAATTTGTTCTATATAGTTAGATCCTGTACCTGAAATACATATCTAGAAAGGACAGAGTCAATTCTAGGAGTAGAAGAATTCATAGAATGCAAAATAAACAGAGACAATAGACTAAGTCACAGATCTACTTCAAAAATACCACATAATATAAAAATCATACATTTTTGTATTGTACGTGTGTATATGTGTGTAGCATGTGTATACATGCATGACTTTTGGTATGTTTGTGAGATGTTGTATGTGAATTATTTACATGCACATGTGTCAATATATGTGTGATGTTTGGAAGTAGATATCTACTATCTTGCTCTCCTTTGTTTCCAGAGGCAGGATCTCTTATTGAACTTTGAGCTTGACCATTATTCTAATCTGGCTTTCCAGCTTTCCCCAGAAATCTCCTGTCTTTATCTCCTGGTTTTACAGATAGTCCAGCACTGGGATTTTAAATGCAAGCTCTACTTGTGTGGCTTGAACATTTTTCATTGAAATATCTTTTCATCTTAAAAACCCATGGATCTTCTAAATGAGAGAACTTTAAGGGTCAAAATCATGAAGAAAACAGGAGAAGCACTGTAAAATATGTGCTTACACTCAAACAATATTAATAATATTCTGATGAGTACTTTTGCTGTTAACATTTTTCAACCTTTCTCATATGAAACGATGACCATAGCAACATTATTGCAATAACAAATTCTCCCAAGAGTCTTCATTAGAGCATAAAATACTTACTTTTGAAAGTCTCAAAAGTGCTATCTAATGCTATTTGCTCTGAGTAACCAAATAAAAAAGTATTTTTGAAAATCAAGCACTACATTGAATGATGTCTACTTATATTTAAAAGGATTCTTTTAATATAGGCACATATCTAAACCAGAGAGCATAGAAAGATATAAAAATGCTTTGTCTTTAAATAAAACATATTATGAATTTATATTCTGGGGAGCCACAGTTTCTACATTGTCTATATTTTAATAGCTTTATTTAAGACTATAATTTCAAATGTTTCTTTAAAGTATACAATAGATACAAAAATAAAGGAATAAGTGTTTGTATGCACATGGGAAAGAAACACAATTTTACTTTTGAAACAGTCTAAGAGTTAAAACACATGGGACTGAAATGTATGAAAAGAAGGCAAGTGTTGATTAGCCTGTGATTTGGCACAGCTCACAGAGGACCATATGTGACAAAAGGAAAGATGTGAATACATAAAAATTAGAAGTATATTGTTGAATCAAAAAGAGGAGGTAGTTTTCTCAATTATCAAAAACTTTACAAAATAGCTTAACTGGAAAGATCAAAATATCTTTTAGTGACCTAGTAAAAATTCTCTTTTAAATGCTATTCACATCAAAAAATTATGTGCATGAACAAAATAAAGACCTTTAAGGCTTCAATTTTTATTCTATTTTTATTCTAAAAATCAGACAATCAATCAAAAGCTTGTTCTTCATCTATGATATCTAATTAAACCAACATATATTTCTTAAACAGATCCTCTTTCTCTATGTACAGGCCTAGATGTCCTGGAATGCAATATGGACCAGGTAGCCTCACATTTATAAAGATTCACGTGACTCTTCATTTGGTGTATTGGTGCTAAAGTTGTGTGCTTCTATGCCTCTCAGAGCCATTATTCTTTAATACCAATAACTAACTCAATTTCACAAATGCTAATAATAAAAGCAATAAAAACTCTACATATAATATTTAGTATAAATTGCTTGTCACAATGAAGCTCACATTTTAACTGTGGAGATGAATAGTGTGAAGGTCTTATAAGACAGAATCTTTATATATGTTCCACTGGCATAAGCCAATTTGTATCTCCTACAAATAATTATTTTTATTATACATTTTCAGCTACATATTCATTTAAAACAATGATGTTTAACACTTTGTCTTACTATATAAATTATTCTGTATGTGGTTTGATTAATTCTTTTGCCAGTTTTCTTGATATTTTCTACATGTTGAGTATTTTCTGCAGAAGTCATGTAAGTTATTATACCAATTTGGAGATCCTAGAAACTCTATTTGTACTTGTGTCTCTCACCATATAGGTGTTTCTTTGACTCTTAATTTTCTCAGTCTTGAATATCTACAGGTTAAATATTTATGCATCTTTAACTTTTTTTGGTTCTTGATATACTACAACTTCTTTCTTCTTATTGAATTAATAATCTTCTTCAAGTGAAAAATATTTCTACAATGCTTAAAATTGATTAAAAATATTGATCACAAACTTGATTTAAAAATCATATGTTATTGTATACTTTTAATTTATGGCTGGTATCTATATACATATTGGACATAGAGAGTCTTCTTTTATTTAAACACATTTTTTTTAGATTTAAGGAGCAGAGGTGCTCTATGGCTGTCAGATGATTTTCTTATTTTTAGTGTATGAGGATAGGTCTGACATCTGTTTGGTTTTGTTTACATTTTTTGTTTTCTCACTGTGTTTTATTTTCCCTTGTGATAAGTTACCTTATTTTGTGTTCTGCTCATTTTCATGTTCTACAACATGTAGGAATTCCCCAAATCCTAGTTTGAAGATGTGAGCACTGTCTTCCTAAGAAAAGAATTTGCATCTGTCCCTGCCAAATGCTTGAAGCACTACAAATAACAGAGCAGTGTCTAACCAGCCATATGTGTGAATTTTGTTGATATTATGAATGACATATTTTAGTCTGTTTACATTGGCTAGTGTTTCAATAGGCATATATATATATATATATATATATATATATATATATATATATAGCTATACAATAATAACCACATGTGAAGTGTCTAAATTTAAACTGCCTTCTAAAATGACTCATATTTCTGTATAATTTTTAGACTATATTTCAAGTATTTTAGGCTGTCATGAAGCTCACTATGTAGCCAGATGATGATCTTATATCTGACTATATTTGCCTATTATCTAAATGATCTTTGTACCATTTACAATTAAAATATTGTTGTAAATAAAACAGAAGGCTTCATGCAAGCTTCAAAACTATACTAGCTGAGCTACATTCAGATTCTGAGTGTGATTCTTGATTATTATAATTAAGATATGTGTTATGGAATGCTGATAACCAATACATCATGATCATTTGTCTCTTGAACTGTCAGCATCTACTAGTAATAGGCTTTAATGAGATTGGGAATATTAGATGTCTGTCACAGAGTAGGGAGAGTCCCCAGTGACCTCTTTTTTTCCAAGGAATATTCTCTCTCTCTCTCTCTCTCTCTCTCTCTCTCTCTCTCATGTGTGTGTGTGTGTGTGTGTGTGTGTGTGTGTGTGTGTGTTCTTCCCCATAATTTATTGGTAGGTAGCAGTCACTAAGATACAAGTACAGCTAAGCTATCAAAAAGTGGAGAATTCTAAGTAGCAAACTCTTCATGGTTGGTTTTGAAAGTGTAGTAAGGAGTCTAATGCTTTTTCCTCTAGTAATAATTGCATGATTCATGGTACTAATTTAACTACATCAAAATAAGTCTGCGAAAATCTCAAGGAGGTCATCTTCATTCATGTGATAGAAAAGGAAGTCTCTCTTGATGAAATAAACTAACATATCACTGTCATGTGTATAAAAATGATTGATAGAACAATGGACTAGGAAAAAATGATAAATAAATTAATTTTTTTTTTTTTTTTTACCAAATTTGGTGTCAAATGGCCTTTGCTCTATGAAATAAAACATGAAACCGAGGTGTGCCTAAAACTCTAAAAGAACTTGCCTATTGCCTAAGTTACATTTTTATTTCTGTAAAGAAACATAATAACCTAGTTAACTGGGGGCTTACAGTTCAGAGTGTTGTCCATGGAAATAATGGTATAGAGCATGTGAGCAAACAGGCAGGCATGGAGTACTAGTCTAGATCTTGCTTCCTGATTCACAAACAAGAGGAAGTAAGATATCTTTCTGGGAATACTATCCTCTTACAAAAATCTTAAATCCCCATCCCTAGTGAAACATCTCTTTCTGTATGGCTATATTTCTTAATCTTTCCCAAACAGTTAGACATGCTGGGACCCAAGCATTCAAATATATAGGTCTATGAGGACTATTCTCATTAAAAATCATTCCATCTATGTAAGGCAGGAATTATAATTAGAAAAAGGCAGGGGGGAGGCTTTCTTATACATTAGCCTCTGAAGTGATTGGGAAAGAAAGGAATGAGAGAAAAGTGCTGCTTTCCATTTCTTGCAACATAAGGGACAACGAAGAAAAATACTATGTATGTTAAATATCTGCTCTTGGGAACCCAAATCTTGCAGGCATCATGTGATATATCAGACAATAAGACTGGATTATCTATGAGGGAAAAGTCATGGGTTTCCCTCGGCATATTTTAGAAAGGAAAATATCTATGGTACAGCATAAACATGAGATATTTAGTAAGTGGCTCAGCACACAAAACTGATTATCACAAGACTATCACAATTGTGTACAATACACTATGATCACATTTGCCCCACCTGTCTTTTATTAGTCACTTGCAAAGCCCACTAACATTCTTCTTAGCAATTTGTCCCACCACCTTCACTTTATTCATAGACTGTGTTTTCATAAGTTAAATGCTAATGTAATAACCAGGGCACAATTCTCCAGTGAACCCTTAATCATTCTTTGACTCAACATGTTTGTCTCATCTATAGTAATTATTCTTATGCCTGGGAAGAAATGCCTTGATGTCTTCTTTGGGTCTATCCACAGAGTCACTCAACACACTGCATAGAATATCCCAACTTAGAACATCAATCACGAGAAGAAGGCTCTTTAATCAAAATTTGTAAGTTACCTGTTTCTATGATATGGTATAACCATTTCATAGCACACCTACAAAACATCAGTGGTAACTTCCTCTAGTGGCCCATAGACCTCCTCAGATAGGCTGTTGATATCTTCTGTAGCACCAGATATGCAAATTCTCTCATGGATTTGACTTCAAATCCAATCCAACCAGTTGGTTACTCCCAGAATATGTATGTCATATTGCAGCACTGAACATGTTTTTGCCAGCTGTTCAATGATCTAGCATTCAGGGTGTACAGCTGCATGAGATTATTAATGACATTTCTCTCTACAGCTTAAATAACAACACTTACAACACTATGATCATTAGTCCGTATAGAAGATGCATCTAGGTCAGTATCAGCTTGTTTCATCTGTGTCTTGTGTCAGGGTTGTATGCTTTATTCACGAGCTGGGACTTATATGATTCTAATTGATATTCAAGGCATCAGAATCACCTGATATTGTCTTGGGAGCCTCTAGAAGTATTTTAACATCAAACAATAGATTAATAATTCTATGAATGATAGAGCAGTCTAAACGCAAACAATAAGATTATCCCAGAAGTGGAGTGAACATTTATTCCCAGACTGATTTTATTTATCTGTGTTGGTATACATACACAATACCCATCTTCCTATGAGTAAACCCTAAACCATGTTCTCATAAGGAACCCTAACTATACTTATTGTATTTCCCATGGTGGACTTCAGTGGAGTTGTTTATTTGGCCTATAATTTGGGGCTTATCTGACATAAGTTGATGACTGCTCATTTCCTGAAGAAAAGGTTGAGCATTGCTACTATGCTCCCATGTCTTTACTGAATTGATAAATATTTAAGAAATTTTCAAGAATTATATAAAAATAAATCTAAAATATTGAGAAAATTAAGTAATTTACATGCAATAATTTAGTCTGAGTTAAAATAATTTCTGTGTGTTAGATTTTAATTTGATATTGTTAAAAGAAAATATGTTTTTTTATTATTTGAGTAATGTGATTTTAATTACAAACATCTGTAGTGTATATTCAAATATTATTTCAAAGATAATTGATTTTGTCTACTCTATAATGCCTAAAAATATGTATTTCATGTTTTTTCTGTGTATTTTTAAATCCAACAACTTAATTAAATTTAGATATTGTTTTTTTACCTTTTTGGTTTTTATAGATTTTTGGATATGGTTTGTGCTAGTTATCAATACAAATTTTGACACCTCAATATATACATGTTTTAACACTATTTATGTGTTTTAAAATAGTAATCATCTCTGCCAGAACTTGTCAGCGAAACAAAGATTTGGTACTTTGAGAAACCCCACAATACCTGTTTTAAAAGTTAACTAAAAGGTGGAGGGGAAATATTGGAATTAACAAAATCAGGAAAAAAAAAGAGGTGTGGACATAACAACAGGAATGGAGAAAATTCAAAGATTAATTGAGTCAGGCAAGCATCTGACATTAGGCTAGAACAAAGAAGTAATTTCAGGCAGGAATCAAAATTTTAGACTATAACAAAGAAGCAATTCCAGCAAGGAATCTAAATCTTAGGCTAGAACAAAGAAGTAGGCTTCAGGAATGAAAATGACTTTAAGCTAGGACAGGGAATTAGCCTCAGATATTTTGGTCATTCAGATAAGCCTTTAGATATAGTGATCATGGGACTTTGTTTATTGCCTTTCTTGTACTTTGACTATTTGTTTTTATCGTCTTGCATGTTCCATGACTATTTGCATCTATTGTATTACTAGTTCGTCAACTTAAAACCGACTTTAGTATTTGCATGGAACAAAAATTCTATAAAAGCAAAAGAAAAATGCTCATTTGATTAAAGCAAAGTCATAATCGATCAGTCTAACTAATTTCAACACATAATTTTAACATAACTTGTATTATACTTCATCTGTTAACCTAACTCAGGAAAAATTCAAAGCCTAAATCCCAAATCTATAGGAGAATCTAGAATGTTTTATGAACAAAAGGTATTGGAGTGACAGGGTGTCATATTTAATCAAACTATTGACTAATGATATTTCATGTGTTAAACTTCATTGCCATTTTTCCTATGAAGATGTGAGTGCTTGAAATGGTGTCCTCATTGTTACATTACATAATCCAGAGGTTGGAGAAAAATTTTATATGTAAATTTTATTCCCCTGACATTTAAGAATTTGATAATAAATACAATTGAAAACACACACATACACATAAAACCTATAAATATAAAAAATAGGATATTTTTTTTCAAATAGATACCACTCACTAAAGTTAAATAATGATCAAATTTTAAATATATCTATAACCCCTAAGAAAATAGAAGTTGTCATTAAAATTTTTTTGCCCATTCCCTTGGGGGTGGGGGAGCCCTTAGAGCCGGAAGGTCTTAGCACAGATTTTTTACTAGGCTTTCAAAGAAGAGCTAATGCCAAAAACTCTTCCTACTATTCCATAAAGTAGACTCAGAAGGAACATTGTCAAATTTGTCTTATGTGGCCAGAGTCACTCTGATACTCCAGCCACACAAAGATTCAACACAGAAAACCTAGTTTTGTTCAGTTACATAGATGCAAAGTAACTCAATAAAATATTCACAAACTGAATCCCAGAACACATTAAAAAGACCCATCCACCATGGTAAAGTGAATTTCATTCTAGATATGCAGGACTGGCTCAATGTCTATAAATCAGGAACTGTAACCCACCATCTAATCATAATGATGGAGAACAAAAACCAGAAAAAATTGTATGACAAATTTGCATTTTAAATGATTATTTCTTAGTCTCTATTTGTAGCTAAGTGTCCAATAGCTAACTGTAAATAAATTTCATGTTATTTAATGTGCTCTAACCGAATAATTTTTATATACCATCCTTTTGGTTGTAATATGCCAAGTACTGTGTGACAGTGGTCTAACTTTTCATCAGATAACACATATCACTTTTTAATTCTTTTATTTTTTTGAGATTGTAATTACCTTATTTCCTTCTAATTCCAACCTGCAATATATTTTACTAAATACTAGGCCATTACTAATTATCATAATTATTTATTATCTCTCTTTTATCTATCATTTTATTTTGTTATTTTTTAGTTTCTCCATAATGAATGTCCAAGTCACTGTGAAACACAATATGTAAATATGTATCTAGTCAATTATGACTAAAGTAAGTATTCTTCTAGAAACACTGAAATTTTAATCAAATATTTCTAAGAAGAAATTTTTACATGAATTGATTTCCTTATGCTTAGGTTTTATTAAAATAGTAAAATATGAAAGAAAGTATGTATGAATATGATTAAGCATATATTCTTATAAAATCGGTATTATAAGATTTAAGTCTATGACTAACAATTTTACTATAAAATATCTTAAAGCTAATAATAACTTTTGATCTCATATTTCTTCATTTTAATTAAGTAGTATGATCAGCTTGAGATTCGTATCTGAAACATTGTTTATACATGTTATACATGCATTAATCAATAAGTATAAACAAGGAATAAAACTATTGCATAATATGGAAACTTGGACTCCATATTCAGATGATATCCTCAAATACATACACTTGTTTTCTGAAAACAATTTATATTTAATTTTTAAATGTTTGTGTTATATAAAATTATCTCAGCTTCTGCAACTAGTAGATTCAGCTTGGCTTTGAATTATAACTTTCTAATAAACTTTCCCTGGTAGCCCTTACTATGACAATCCTAACATCATTGTGAAACAAGATGACCTCTCTACTTAGCTGCTTTTTCACTTACCACTTTTTCTTCCATAGAATCTCAGTTACTATTTCTTAATGACTTAGATATGAAGATCACACAGGGTAGTATTGACATTAAATGTATTACAGAGTGTAATATTATTTAGCAAACAATATTATCTGGATGTAAAAATGGATTATGTAACTGTAACTGTTATTCACCAGATATAATTGTGCTCTTGGAGTTTTACTGCTAGTCTTATCCTTTTTGGCTATTTTTGATGTCTCTCTGACTGGTTCAACTCAACTGCTTTAGCCAAACTCCTTTCCAAGCTGTCTGATTCTAACTGGCTTCTCTCTTGGTTTCTGACTGAATTCTTCTGCTTGTCCTCAACTGACACTTGAGGTCTCTTCTAATCTTCTGGATTCTTCTCATTTTCTGACTCATTCTGTCTTCATCTGTAAACTTTCTCTGTAAAAATGTATATTAAAACTCTCTCTCTCTCTCTCTCTCTCTCTCTCTCTATATATATATATATATATATATATATATATATATATAGCCTTTCTCTCTCCCACCCCCTGCTCTTCTCTTCTCCTCTCCCCTCTTCACCTTTTTTTCTCTCCTCTCTGTGTAGATCTCTTAAGTCTCTGTTCTTTTCTTTGTGTTCTTGTGACAGATGTGTGTATCCAAATAGATTAAAGTTGTGTAGTATGTGTGCATTCCAGCTATATCACACAGACCTAAACGGCTTTGGATGTGATCCCTTGTCAGAGAAGTTTATTGCTGGATAAAAATTGCTCTACACAATTATTTATTAATTTATTAAATGTTATTTAGTGTATGAATACAAGATCTTAAAGTGATGTCTTGCAATTAAGAATTTTTATACAATTGAAAGTAGTCGCCGTTACTTGATATCATAATAATTATATGACAGCTTAATGACAACATTTTAGAATTTTTAGAAAACGAATATGATTGTTGATAATTATGCATTTATTTACTTCACAGTGTTATTGATATTGGAATAAAATGTGTGTTTGTGTGTGCATGTGTAACTGGATCTTTATGGTTTGGATTGAAAGGTTCTCATTTGTTAATTTAGTGATAACAATGAATTAATGGATTCTTAGTACCCATTCCTACTTATGGAATAATAAAATATCACATTCAGAGAATTGAGTTTTTCAGAGAAGCATACCTAGAAGATAAAATACTTTGAAAGATTTTCTTCAGATTTTCTAAGCCTGTGTAGATTTAAAAAACTGTAATAATTTATTTTTATTTGAAATTTCTAGGAATTCATACATTGTTTGTTGATTGTATCCACCCACCATCACCTCCCTTCATGTTCTCCTAGTGCCTGATCCCATCTCAGTCCCAAGTACATGTCCTCATTCACTTCTTGTTATTAGTAAGTCTATTTCTGTAAATAAAAATAACAAAAATTTTAAAAGAAGAAAGGAAGGAAGAAAAGCACTTTCATCAAATATCTGTTCCTTAAATCTAATGATTTGATTCCATATTCACAGTTAGAATTATATTATGGGGACTAGAGAGATAGCTCAGTAGGTAAAGTGTTTAAGGATCTGTAACATTGAGGACCTGATTTAAAATCATTCAAAAATTGTGTAAATCTGATATAATAAGACATGTTTGCAATAGCAATGCAAAATGAGAAAATAACATACCTAGAAATTTTCTGGGTAGTGGTTCTGTTATTTCACCATATAACAACATAAAAAAATTGAAAAAATGAGGTGTGAACAATAGTGGATATGAAAAAAAAAATGAAGGGAGCTCTTTCTAAAGAGCTCCTGGCTAATTTCTCAGCCTGCAATTCTGAATAGACATGATGTCCATACCATTGAAATTTTTTAAAAAGTAAATTCTTGAGGGATAATAAACATGAGTGTCATTGATACTGGAAAAATACATATGACAATCCTCAAGACTACTAGCAATTTCAGTTGATTTTTCTGGCTGGAAAACTTTTGTTGATGACCACAAATCAATTACAGTTAACTTATTTCTCCCCACTGTTCAAAGATTGACTTGAACAGCAAGGGGCTTGTTTCTATGAACAGAGGATATCACAAACAATTGAGAGAGTTACTTTCTCAGGAGGGAACATTCGTAAATTGAAATAGTACAAAAAGAAAAAAAAAACTTGAGGAAAATTCTGGAGATTTTATTTCCACAAGCATGTAGTCTTGTCTTGAAGCGTTTATAGGTGAACTACACTATAACTTTAAAGAATTCAATAATTTCATATTGCATATATGAATATAGAGTACTGTGGGGTAAAATGTATATTTGAAAGTCAATACTGAGTATCAGAAATTAATTCATTTTGCATAGAAAACATAAAAACTTCCGAGCATTTTACATGCATCAGCATAAAGAGTATGTCAGAAACATTCTTGGTAACCTTGATAACCCTAGCAAACACCATTACTATATGCTTGAGAATAGACAAAATCTTCAAATAGTCCAAGTTTTAATCAATAATATCAATAGCATTGTATGTGTATTTCTAATGAAAATAGATGCATACTTTTGTTATAGAGGTTGACAAAATATGATCTGTAAAAACAGCTGCTTATGAAGCAAATACAAACATTAAAAGCTATCTGCACATGGAATATTAAACACAAATATAGTTATTTTTCAGTACCATAAAAATATCAGAATTAAGAAAATATTAATTTAAGTGTCATAAACAAAATAGATACATATAAAAGTAAATTAATCATTATGCTGTAAAAAATTTAATTTACTTTAAAAATTTGAAGAAAATCAAATTACTTGATAATTTGTGAATAGTATGATAAAAGTAATATATTGCTTATGCCAGACTTATTTAGGTATATGGAAATAATTCTTATAATTAGAAAACTCTAAGTAATTACATAAACAGTTTTAGTCTGTATTTACTTTATAATGTTACCACTTTTTCCACGTTTTTACAAAATTCCCATTTTTCAAAAAGCACAGTAATTTTACAAAACATAGTGTCACATTGCTCAATAAAATTTATCAATTTCAGAGACCATGAAAGTAAATAGATATAAAATTATGTTGATAGAGACATGGATGTAACAAAACAAGATCTCTGCATCATTTCTTAGGGCACTTTTTGTAATAGCATTGAATTAATTTGAATCAAGTAATAGGCCTAACAATCTCCACAAACTATCTAGGCAAAACTGGAGCACATAGAAGAATATTCTTCTGACTAACTCTCTGTGGAAATAATGTGTAATTCTGTATATATAGATAGAGCTTATTATTATTTTGTTCTTGAATATAAATCATCTATTATTTATGTCATTTATGTATAGGTGATACCAATAGTAGAAAGATTTCACTGTTTAATTTATAGTGACAGTGTTTTTAAATTTGATTACTAAAATAATTATGTCAGGTGATTTATAATTATTGACTATAATTCTAGTAATAACATCATTTTGGAAAAGGCCTGTGTTTAATATTTTCTAGTATAATAGTAGTTAATGTTATATATAAATAGTAGCTAATCAAAAGCAGAAAGTTATAAAGATCTTATTTATAAATGCAGGAAGATTAGTTGCATTTGTTTGAAATAACAGTCTGCCTGGCAGCTAGTATTGAATATCCTTGATCTTGGTATTTTCTTAACAATGGGCAGTATTTTGTTCAAATGTAAAGGGTAACGATGGTTAACTAAGCTGTTCGTATGTCTACAATGAGATGAACCGAAATACAGATGATTAGAAGGAAACAATAACACACAACACACATGAAGTTCATGGGACCACTGTTTAGTAATAAGGCCAAGGCTAATATTTATACATTATTTTCTTGAAAAAACTGTGCGAAGATATGACATGATGTAAAAGCTAAAATGTAGACTTTTCAATATCTCTAAAAGTGAAACCTTGATATTTTTATTTGCTCATTTTCATCACAACTTCACAGTTCATGACTGTTTTGTTTATGTCTCCTAATATTCATTCAGTTTGAGAACTCTCTTTCATCTGGAAAGAATAATTTTTCTGCGCTTACCTCCACTGCCATGTATTCCTTACACCCATCCAGGGCTACAGGAGTAATGATGATTATTTCTCTAATGGTTTTTATGTTTTATCTTGCTCCTAATAAATCACTTTCTACTTAAAGTTTTCATTTTTGGTTTTGAAAATTCAAGTATCATGGATTTTGTGTGGATATTACTCAAGTCAATGCAGATGTAATCCTAAGAAAATTTTATATTTGGTTCGTAATAACTTCTGACAATAAGGGAACGTAATGCTACATCTTCTACAAATAGTCACCATACTGATAGTTCTATTATCTTCTTATAATTACATAATTGTATAATTGCATATTTTAATATATTACTGTCCTATAGTACATTGGGATTTTTTTTCTATTATTTAAATTCTTTTTCTTTGAACTAAAAATCTCATTTGACTTTATTTATGTTTTTCAAACCTACTGTGCAGTACTATTACTGTATCTTCATAATATGATAAAAAAAAAATCCAGATTTCATTTGTCATAGTCAGAGCCATATTTTCTTAATGCATCATTTTCTTAATAAAATTTGCCTCTCTATTTTCATTTATTGTTAACTGTAATTTCTTTAATCTCTTACATTTTTCAAAAATCTTGAAAACTGTTTCATTTAATCAGATTCTTCATCTAAGCTCCTTCATTTGTTTATCAAATTGGTACTTAGTTTTCTTTTCCTCTATATACCATGTTATTTTTTATTGGAATATTTTAAATATGCATCCAAATAATTATATATACAGAAATATCATATATATATATATGTATATATATATATATATATATATATATATATATATATATATATGTTTGTAATCTCAATACTTTCCTATGCTTGTACACAGCACAATTTGTCTTCTAGAGGCTCCACTCAGCAGATAACACAAACAAATACAGACACCCACAGCCAAAGGCTTTGAGACTCTTATTATAGAATAGGAGGAAGGATTGCAGGCTCAGAGAGGTTAGGAACTCCACAGGAAGACCAACAGAATCAACTACCCTGGATCTCAGATTCTGAGAATCTGAACCACTAACCAAAGAACACACAGGCTTGAGCTACGCCTCACTGCACGTATGTAGCAGGTGTGCAGCTTCGTCTTTCTGTGGGTCCAAAACAACTGGAACGTGGGATATCACAAAAGCTTTGGGCCTATATGTGGGATATGTTCTTCAAGCTGGACTGCCTTGACTTGCTTCAACAGGAGAGGATGCACCTAGCCTCAGAGACATGAAGTGTCAGAGTCGGGGAGATACCCAGGGGAACACCAACATGCTCAGAAGAGAAGAGGTGGAGAGGATAGGGTAAGAATTGTGGGTGGGGTGACTAAGAGGGAGGCAGTAAATAAGTTAAAAAAATAAATTAAAAAGTTCAAAATCTAAAACATAAACAAATAATAAATAAATAGTTTATAACATAATATTAATAGTCTTTTTCCTTCAAAAATATCTTATGATCTTTTATCGTCTTTAAGAATGTCTTTGCTCCTTTTGTTTAGGGCATGGATACATACTTTTAAATTTGAGAAGTGGCATATTTTCTTAAATAAGTTTTTCTTTGTGTAGCCTGCTTGAGCAGTAGGAAACATGCACTTAAATGGTCTCTTTGAGATTCTGTTTCAGCAAGCAGAGGTATCAAGTATGCCAACTCCACACATGAAACTGTCCAAAGGCATTTTCCCAAAGTCAAAATGCTGACTGAATTTTATACTCTCTAACTCTCTTGTGAGAAAAGATGTAAAGTTGAGACTATTTCTACTGTGCCAAACTGTTTCAGCTTCCTTCTGAAATTTAACAAGTTCACTACTAGCTAGTGAACTTATGTTTGCTCTCAGGGACAGTTGGATATCTCAGAACATTCAAACTGTCCAGTTCAACCTGAGAGTCGAATTAAGAAACTGAAAATTCATGTACTAGGGTAGGAATTCTGTTCTCCAACCATCACCCATATGCATATACACACATCATATACATCATAAACATCATATACATACATCAAATACATATACACATACACATACATATACAAAGTACATGTAAATATACTACCATATATTAATATATATTACATTTTTACATAGCATCCATTTATTCACAAGGGTTTTGAACTCTGTATAATTCTGTCATTGCCCCTTATGAACAATGAGTTTTGGCCATTTCTATTCAGCATTTTGATTAGCATTATTTAACTGATATTTGACATTGGAAATAATAAAGAATTTAAATATCACATCTCAACAAACCATGATGAAAGAGCTGATTGCCAGAAATCATAAATCTGAGCTCTAGTCTTACACATTAAAAATAATTATCTTTTAAAAATAAAATTAAACCTATCAGAATAATAATGTGATCCTTCTTCATTCAGAGTAAAGTGAAGTGTTTTGAAACACGACAGCAAAAGTATCATGAAAAAACTCCAGAATTTAAATTGTTTTAAAATTAAAGAAATTACCATAAGAAACATGCATTTAAAAAATATTAAAAGATCTGCTGTTCATAAATATTTTGAATAATAGATGCGCTGATATACCTGGGTTTTTTAATCCTTTTATAATAATACTTCATATTAAATCTAAACAGAGTTCTTATTGACTTCTGCCCATTACATGCTGTTGCCCTTGGATGTTTACTTTCCAGAACTTGACGACAAGCATTATTGCTAATTACAGACATGTTTGAGTCAAAGAACATGGAGAAATCGTGCTGTTAATGACCTTGCAACTTCATATCATTGGCTATCACTGAGCTACAATTTTCTATGCTCACCTCTGGAGCATGAGAGTAATCATCACTCACACCCAGCTATTTATTTATCCTGAACTACATTAATGACTGGCCTGGCAAGACAAGACAACTGGCAAAATAGTGACTGGAGCATAATTGAAAGAAACATCCATGTTGTAATTGAAATTAAGTTACAGTCCACAGGATAATACCCTTAACTGGTATCATTACTAGACTAAGAATTTGTGGGGATATATGTCATAGGCCTGGGGGAGGGAAACTACTACTAATTTTTTTATTATAAATAGCAAATATTGAACTCTATGTATCATTATATTCACAGTTCAGTCCACTGCTTCATGAATTTTAAGTGACTCAATATAATAACTAACCTTATAAGAAAAATTATAATAGACCCATAATTATTATTACTCAGAAAATGTGTATCTATCTCCATATCTCCATATCTCCATGTGTATATATGTAAATAGGTATTAGTGCATGCCAATTTACATGGAAAAAATGTGCATATGACTGGGGCTCAAAGGATGTGCTGCATGTGTTCTTTCTCTTCTGATATCATTCATCATGAAATTTAATATAGGATCTCTCCCATAGACCATATTACTGATTAATCAGATTAGTCCAAGTGGCCATCAGTGCCTAGGAATATTCCTGTCTGTAACTTCTCAGATCTGTGAAGAACTGTATTTTTACATGGATTTAATTTAAGATCTCATGATTATAAGGTTAATCTCTGTTAGATTAAAGTTTCCCTTAAAATCCTAGATTGAATGTTTAAGCGATAAACAACATCAGGAACTCCACAAAGTATTTGTTTGAGAAGGCAAATTTTTAAACAGTTAATTTTTAATTATATCATTCATGACTGAGACAATTTAAATTTGTTTAAAAATGAATTATCAAGCCAGGCTGGAGAGATGGCTCAGAGGTTAAGAGCACTGACTGCTCTTCCAAAAGTCTGGAGTTCAATTCCAAGCAATCACATGGTGGCTCACAACTATCTGCAATGAGATCCAATGACCTCTTCTGGTGTGTCTGAAGAGAACAACAGCGTACTCATAAAATAAAATGAAAATGAATTACAAAATACTGTTATATATTTGTGCTTAAAATTATATATATATATACATTGCTATCTAGACATTTTCAATTTATTTAATGATTTGAAATTTTAGTAATGCAACTGATTAATTATATGAATATAATATGAATCTAATTTTAATAAGTACAATTGAAAAAACATGTGTTTACCAATTTCACACACAGGATTGTAAAACTGAAGAAAACATAAGGTTTAGCCTACCATTTTAAATTTATATGAGCTCTTTAACTATTCAGAAGGTTTTATTTGCTAATTAGACAATTGGAATACTTAAAAAGAAATTGAATATATTAAATTTATGAGTGCCGCGTAGAATGTTGAAGGTGTTTAATTAACCATTTGTAAATGGTACCAAACATTATTCAAAAACCTATTAAAATAGGTATAAAAACTTACTAGATTTAGAAATATAATATTAATATGTAAGGCTTAAAAGCTTAAGGAAGAACTAGTTTCAGGATTTGTAACTTTAATAAATTGAATATTAATTTTTAAAACCAAAGTAAACTCTAAATAAACCTTTGGAACATAAAAACCTCCTTTGAGAACATAATGAATTTCATAGCTATTCACAATGTTTTGTTTGGCTAATACACAACATAGTAATTTTCTTTATGGATCAGTATTTTTTCCCTTTTACTCTGTCCCAGTGGATTTCTATTCAGTCGATGAGTAATTAATCTTAGCATTTTACTGAAGACATGAATCTTGATTCTTCTCAGAGGACCTAATGTTCTTATATGCTCTCCTTTCTTAAATTCAGCCAAATTAATCAAATAAAACTTGTCTATGTTACTCAAGATTACCAGCAGAGACAGAGTGAGATTAGGTAAAATATACGACGAATTTTGTTTAATATGCGTGGTCTACCAAATAGAGCAGAAAATCATCTACCCAAAACATTCTTAGAACCTATAAATTACCTGTAGTTGGGTAATAGTCTAGAAGAATGTCTTTCTTACAGTGTTGTATACTGAGTGTAATTTATCAGATAACTATTGCCAAAACATATTGGAAGCCCAGTAAAAATGTTTAACACCCTATAAATCAAAAAAAAAAAAACCAAAAGACATGTAGGTAGCTATAAAATTAAAGATGATTTTACCCTAAAGAGGAGATATATGACCCAAAGTACTGAAGAACACTGAATAATTGCAGTGCCAGGTAAAAAGTTTTCAGAGTCCAGACTCTGAAGGTTGACTTACGATGGTATTCACATATTCAAGTATTGACAGATGAACATATGAAGAAACTACATATGCAAGATTCATTTGAAGATCAGAGATAGAGATGTCAACATACACAAGTGATAATAGCAGTTGTATTGCCACCATAGATTAACACCACTTATGGCCGTGTAATTGAGAAAACAGAAACATCTTATCTTATTAAAAAGAAGCAGTGGATATGGAAACCACTCAGTATTTTTCTAAATGTCTAAACACTAGGGATTGAGAAAGAAAAACTTAAAAAATAAGTGAAGCAAACAAACAAAAAAAAGGAATTCCCACAAATAAAAAGAGAAAATAAATCAGTCAAATAAAATATTCAATATGATGAAAGTGATTAAAAAATCACCAACTAAAAAATTTACACAAATGTTATAAACTTGTTTGATTTAAAGAGAGACACACAATGCATCCACCATCCACTCACATAGTCCCAAAATATTAAGCCACATGTTAACAAGAATGACTCCTCTATTACTATACTTTTGTTTTTGAGACTAGTTTAGTTACAACATTTCTCCTTTCTTTTCCCTCCCTCCATACTCTCTACATTACTCTCCCCAGTCTCCCTAAAGTACATGGTCTCTTATTTCATCAATTGTCATTGCATGCATACATAAAAATATAATATATAAATATATAATATATAT
>JANHMN010000011.1:50241387-50257879 GCA_030674055.1 Rhabdomys pumilio
TGAGCCTGTCTTAGGTCATTCTGACACAATGCTTTCCTTACTCATAGTGGAATATGCATTATCAAAAGCAGAATTATTAAATTTTTATTTATTTTATTTTTATTGTATTAATTTACAATCTAGCCATTGTCCTTCTGCCTTGTCTCCAGTCCCACAGTTCCTCATCCCATTCCTTATTTCCCCTTTAAAGAATGATGCTCCCCTACCAAATCTCCACCATCTCTGAGCCTCAAGTATCTGAAGGATTAGGCTCCTCTTCAGACATTATGCAGTCTCAGGTGATGGAAGGTGGGGGAACCCTCTAGAAAGTGAGAAACTCTCAAAACCTAATGAAGGTGATCTTAGCCAATGTTTCCAAAGTGGGAGAGAGAAATCAAAGAGTCCATCTCCAATAAATGCACAGGGCTACAAGTCAAGGTACAGGATGGGATTACTAGCTGTAAGTTAAAATTTCTGACCCAGAATTGTTCCTGTCTAAAAGAACTGCAGGGACAAAAAATGGAGAAAATACTGAAGGAAAGGCAAATCAGTGAGTGGCCCAACTTTGGATCCATCTCATGGGGCAATGGGGGTTTTTGCACCAAGGCCTGACACCCCGACACTATTACTGATGTTATGATGTATTTACATTTTAAATTTAATTTAAATTTTCATATTAAAATTATTAAATTTGGCAAAAATTACAATTTCACTGAGAAGTTAATGACATGTCTTGCTATTCCACACTGACAAAAAAGTTTTTTACACACTTTTTAAATAAAATATTATATTTACATTTCAGATTTTATCCCCTTACCTCCTTTTTTCTCACCACCCAGAAACCTCCTATCCCATCCTCACTCTTCATAATTCTACGAGGATGTGGCTTCACCTACTTCCCCACTCCCACCTCCCCAAGCTAGAATTTGTTCCCACAATTCAGTGTTCAGTCTTCATGGGACCGAGGATCTCCTCTCCCACCTATACCCGACAAGGCTATCCTCCCCTACATGCACACATGGAGTCATGTGTCCCTCTCTATGTGCTCCCAGGCTGGTGGTTTAGACCCTGGGGAGCTCTTGCTGGTTGGTATTGTTGCTCTCCTCATGGGGCAACAAACCATTTCTGATCCTTCAGTCTTCTATCTAACTTCTCCATTGGGAAACCATTGATCAGATCAATGGTTAGCTGTGAGTATTTGCCTCTGAATGTGTCAAACCCCGGCAGACCTCTAAGGAGACAGCTATATCAGGCTCTTGTCATCTTGTACTTCCTGTCATCCACATCAGTGTATACTTTCGTGACTGACTATACATGGGATGGATACCCAGGTGGAATGGTCTTCAGACGGCCCCTCCTTTAGTTTCTGTTCCACACTTTGTCTCCATATTTGCTCCCTTGAGTATTTTTGTTACTCCTTCTAAGTAGGACCGAGGCATCCACACTTGGTCTTCCTTCTTCATGAGCTTCATGTGGTCTGTGAGTTGAGTCTTGATTATTCCAAGCATTTGGGTTAATATCCGCTTATCAGTGAGTAAATACCCTGTGTGTTCTTTTGTGATTGGGTTAACTCAGTCAGGATGATATTTTCTAGTTTCATCCATTTACCTAAGAATTTCTCGAATTCATTATTTTTAATAGCTGAGTAATACTCCATTGTGTAAATGTACCACATATTTTGTATCCATGCTTCTCTTAAAGAAGAACTGGGTTCTTTCCAGCTTCTGACTATTATAATCAGGCTGATATGAACATAGTGGAGCATATGTCTTTGTATATCTTCTTGAACATCTTCTGGGAATATGACTAGGAGTGGTATAGCTGGATCCTCAGGTAATGCTATGTCAAATTTTCTGAGGAACCTCAGACTGATTTCCAGAGTGGTTGTACCAGCTTGCAATCCCACCAACAATGGAGGAGTGTTCCTCTTTATCTACATCCTTGTCGGCATCTACTATCACCTGAGATTTTGATCTTAGCCATTCTGACTGGTGTGAGGTGGTATCTCAGTGTTGTTTTGATTTGCATTTCCCTGATGCTCAACTAAGGAGGTTGAGCATTTCTTTAGGTGCTTCTTGGCCATTAGAGTTTCCTCAGTTGAGAATTCTTTGTTGAGCTCTGTACCCCATTTTTAATAGGGTTATTTGGTTGTCTGGAGTTTAATTTTTGAGTTCTTCATATATATTAGATATTAGCCCTCTATCACATGTAGGATTGGTGAAGATCTTTTCCCAATCTACTGGTTGCCATTTTGTCTTATTGACAATGTCTTTTACCTTACAGAAGTTTTGCAATTTTTGAGGTCTCATTTGTCAATTCTTGATCTTAGAGAATATGCCATTGGTGTTCTATTCAGGAACTTTTTTCCAGTGCTTAGGTATTCGAGGGTCTTCCCCACCTTCTCTTCTATTAGTTTCTGTGTATCTGGTTTTATGTGAAGGTCCTTTATCCACTTGGACTTGAGATTTGTACAAAGAGATAAGTATGGATGGATTTGCATCCTTCTACATGCTGACCTTCAGTTGAACCATCACCATCTGCTGAAAATGCTGTCCATTTTCACTGTATGGTTTTAGCTCCTTTGTCAAAGATTAAGTGATCATAGAGGTGTGGGTTCATTTTTGGATCTTCAATTCTATTCCATTGATCTACCTGCCTGTCTCTGTACCAATACCATGCAGTTTTTATCACTATTGCTCTATAATACAGTTTGAGGTCAGGGATGGTGATTCCTCAGGAAGTTCTTTTATTGTTGAGAA
This sequence comes from Rhabdomys pumilio, assembly GCA_030674055.1. Taxonomy (NCBI): domain Eukaryota; kingdom Metazoa; phylum Chordata; class Mammalia; order Rodentia; family Muridae; genus Rhabdomys; species Rhabdomys pumilio. The sequence continues at coordinate 50,244,126 of JANHMN010000011.1, forward strand.
CAGTTTTGTCTATCCTGGGTTTTTTGTTATTCCAAATGAATTTGCGAATTGCTCTTTCTATCTCTATGAAGAATTGTTTTGGAATTTTGATGAGGATTGCATTGAATCTGTGGATTGCTTTTGGCAAGATGGCCATTTTTACTAAATTGATCCTGCCAATCCAGGAGCATGGGAGTTCTTTACATCTTCTGAGATCTTCTTCTATTTCTTTCTTCAGAAACTTTAAGTTCTTGTTGTACAGATCTTTCACTTGTTTGGTTAGATTCACTCTAAGGTTATTTGTTATTTGTGACTTTTGTGAATGGTGTCATTTCCCTAATTTCTTTCTCAGCCACTTAATCCTTTCAGTAGAGGAAAGCTACTGATTTATTTCAGTTGATTTTATATCCAAACACTTTGCTGAAGTTGTTTATCAGGTTTAGACGTTCTCTGGTGGAAGTTTTAGGGTCACTTAATTATACTATCGTATCATCTGCAAATGGTGAAATTTTGACTTCTTCCTTTCCTATTTGTATCCCTTTTACTTCCATTTATTGTCTAATTGCTCTAGCTAAGACTTGCAGTACTATATTGAAAAGGTAGGGTGAGAATGGGTAGCCTTGTCTAGTCCCTGAACTTAGTGGGATTGCTTCCAGTTTCTCTCCATTTAGTTTGATGTTGGCTATTGGCTTGCTGTATATTGATTTTACTATGTTTAGGTATGGGCCTTCAATTCCTGTTCTTTCCAAGACTTTTAACATGAAGGGATGTTGAGTTTTGTCAAATGCTTTCTCAGGATCTAGTTAGATGATCATGTGGTTCTTTTCTTTGAGTTTATTTATGTAGTAGATTACATTGATGGATTTCCAAATATTGAACCATCCCTGAATTCCTGGGATAAAGTCTACTTGATCATGATGGATGATTGCTTTGATGTGTTCTTGGATTTGGTTTGCAAGAATTTTATTGAATATTTTTGTGTCAGTATTCATAAGAGTGATTGGTCTGTAATTCTCTTTCTTTGTTGGATCTTTGTGAGGTTTAGTTAAGAGCGTAATTGAAGCTTCATAGAACAAATTGTGTAGTACTGTTCCTTCTGTTTCTATTCTGTGGAATAGTTTGAAGATTGGTATTAGGTTTTTCTGGAAGGTTTGATAGAATTCTGCACTAAAACCATCAGGTCCCAGATGTTTTTTGGAGGGGAGACTTTTAATGTCTGCTTCTATTTCTTTAGGGGTTATGGGACTGTTTAGATGGTTTATATGCTCCTGTTTTAATTTTGATACTTGGAATCTGTCTAGAAAATTGTCCATTTCATCCAGATTTTACAATTTTGTTGAGTAGAGGCCTTTGTAGTAGGATCTGACTTTTTTTTTAATTTCCTCAGTTTCTGTTGTTGTATCTCTCTTTTCAGTTCTAATTTTATTAATTTGAGTACTGTCTCTGTGCCCTTTGGTTAATCTGGCTAAGTTTTTATCTATGTTGTTGATTTTCTCAAAGAATCAGCTCCTGGTTTTGGGTTTTGTTGATATTTTATATAGCTCTTTCTGTTTCTACTTAGTTGATTTCATCCCGGAATTTGATTATTTACTGCCATCTACTCTTGGGTATATTAACTTCTTTTTCTAAGGCTTTCAGGTATGCTGTCAAGTTGTTAGTGTATGCTCTTATTATTATTTTTTTTGTAGGCACTTAGAGTTATGAGTTTTCCTCTTAGTACCACTTTCATGGAGTCCACAAGTTTTGATATGATGTGTCCTCATTTTCATTAAATTCTAAAAAGTGTTTAATTTCTTTCTTTATTTCTTCCTTGACCAAGTCATCATTGAGTAGAGCACTGTTCAGTTTCCACTTGTGTGTGGGCTTTCCTTTGTTTTTGTCATTATTACAGACCAGCCTTAGACCATGGTGGTATGATAGGGTACAAGGGATTATTTCATTCTTTTTGTATCTGTTGAGGCCTGTTTTGTGACCAATTATATGGTCTATTTTAGAGAATGTACCATGAGGTGCTGAGAAAAAGGAATATCTTTTTGTTTTAGGATGAAGTGTTCTATAAATATCAGTTAAGTCCAATTGGTTCATAACTTCTGTTAGTTTCATTGTGTCTCGGTTTAGTTTTTGTTTCCATGATCTGTCCATTGCTAAGAGTGGGGTGTTGAAATACCCTACTATTATTGTGTGAGGTGCAATGTATGCTTTGAGCTTTAGTAAAGTCTCTATTATGTATGTGGGTACCCTTGCATTTGGGGCATAGATGTTCAGAATTGAGAGTTCATCTTGGTACATTTTTTCTTTGATGAATATGAAGTGTCCTTCCTTATCTTTTTTGGTTACTTTTGGTTGAAAATTGATTTTTATTTGATATTAGAATCGCTACTCCATCTTGTTTCTTGGGACCATTTACTTGGAAGATTGTTTTCCATCCTTTTACTCTGAGGTAGTGTCTGTGTTTCCTGTATGCAGCAAACATATTTATGGGTCCTTTTTATGTATCCTGTCTGATAGTCTATGTCTTCTTATCGGAGAATTGAGTTCATTGATATTAAGAGATATTAAGGAAAAATGAGTGATGCTTCCTGTTATTTTTGTTATCAGAGGTGGAATTATGTTTGTTTAGCTATCTTCTTTTGGTGTTGTTGGAAGATTACTTTCTTGCTTTTTCTAGGTTATAATTTCCTTCCTTGTGTTGGAGTTTTCTACCAATTATCCTTTCAAGTGCTGGATTTGTGGTAAGATATTAGGTAAATTTGGTTTTGTCATGGAATATCTTGGTTTCTCCATCAATAGTGATTGAGAGTTTTGCTGGGTATAGTAGTCTGGGCTGGAATTTGTGCTCTTTTAGTGTCTGTATAATATCAGTCCATGATCTTCTGGCTTTTATAGTCTCTAGTGAGAAGTCTGGTGTAATTCTTATAGGTCTGCCTTTATATGCTACTTTACTTTTTTCCTTTACTGCTTTTAGTATTTTTTCTTTGTTTTACACATTTGATATTTTGATTATTATGTGATGGGAGGTATTTCTTCTCTGGTCTAGACTATTTGGAGTTCTGTAGGTTTCTTGTATATGTACGGACATCTCTTTCTGTAGGTTAGGAAAGTTTTCCTCTATAATTTTGTTGAAGATATTCACTGGCCATTTAAGTTGGGAGTCTTCACCCTTATCTATACCTATTATCCTTAGGTTTGGCCTTCTCATTGTGTCCTGGATTTCCTGGATGTTTTGGGTTAGTAGCTTTTTGTATTTTGCATTTTCTTTGACAGTTGTGTCAATGTTTTGCATGGTATTTTCTGCACCTTACATCCTCTCTTCTATCTCTTGTATTCTGTTGGTGATACTTGTGTCTATGACTCCGGATCTTTTTTCTAGGTTTTCTATCTCCAGAGTAGTCTCCCTTTGTGTTTTCTTTATAGTTTCTACTTCCATTTTTAGATCCTGGATTGTTTTGTTTAATTCCTTCACTTGTTTGGTTGTGTTTTCTTGCAATTCTTTAAAAGATTTTTGTGATTCCTTTTTTAGGGCTTCTACCTGTCTACCTGTGTTCTCCTCAAATTCTTTGAGAGTGTTATTTATGCCTTTCTTAAAGTCTTCTATAATTGTCATGAGAAGTGATTTTAATTCTGAATCCTGCTTTTCAGGTGTGATGGGGTGTTCAGGGCTTGCTATGATGGGAGAGCTGGGTTCTGATGATGCCAAGTAACTTTGTATTCTGTTACTTTCATTCTTGCACTTGCCTTTTGCCATCTGGTTAACTCTAGTGCTACCTGCACTTACTGGCTCTGACTGGAGCCTGCCTTTCCAGTTATCTTGCTTGTGTATGAACTCGTCAGGGTCATGATGTCTCTGTTATCTTGTAATCTTGAGCTCCAGATTCTCTGAGTACAGTGGCTCATCTAGGATGTCTCAGATTATCATGTCTCCATGGTGGGAGACCACCTAGGTGTCTCCTGCTCTGTGTGCAGTGGCTCCTCTAGGATGTCTCAGGATATGGGTGCCCACTGCTCTTAGTTCATTGGCTCCTCTAGCATATCTCTGGAAATGTCTGCTGCTCTGGGTACAGTTGCTTCTCTAGGATGTTTCGAGGTATTGTGTCTGTTGCTCTGAGTTCAGTGGGCCCTCTAGGATGTCTTGGAATAAGGTGTCCACATGGGAGCAGACCAGCTGGGTGCCTGCTCCAGGCACCAGGCCCAGGCAAGGAGCAGAAGGGGAGTGGTATTCCACAGGGGAGTGGTTTGGGTGTCTGCTGGATACTGAGTGCTCCCTGCACCCAGTTATGGCTCCGGGGCAGGCATAGGGCAGTGAGTGAGTGTTCTTACCTGCTACTCTGTGTTCAGTGGCCCCTCTAGAATGTCTCTGGATAAGGTTTCCACATGGGAGCAGACCAGCCAGGTGTCTGCCCCAAGCACCAGGCCCAGGTGAGGGCAACAAGTTTAAAGTTATTTTTTAAACATTTTATTAAATCTTTAAGATTTTATGCAATGCATTCTGGTCATATTCTGCTCCTATCACTCTACTCAACCACTCTCTTCCTATACTTCTCTATAACTCCAACTTTCCATTTTTTCTCCCTCATTTTTTGCTTCTTTTCCTCCCCCTGTTCCTCCTATTCCTACTCTTCTTTCTCCTCCTTTTCTCATTGAAAATCTAGAGTGTGTTATCTGTCTTAGATTGTGGGTGACCTACTAGGAGTCATAACATTAAATGAAACTGTAAGCTAAATATGATGGTTTCTATATGCTCAGTCCAGGGAATGGCACTATTAGAACATGTGGCTGTCTAGGAATAGGTGTGCCACTGTAAGTGTGGGCTATAAGACCCTAATCCTTGCTGCCTGGAAGCCAGTATTCTGCTAGTAGCCTTCAGATGAGGATCTACAACTCTCAGCTCCTCCTGCACCTTTCCTGCCTGTATGTTGCTGTGTTCTTGCCTTGAAGATAATGGCCTGAACTCTGAACCAGTAACCCAGTCCCCAATTAAATGTTGTCCTTCATAAGACTCACAATGGTTGTGGTATCACTTCACAACAGTAAAACCCTAACTAAGACACTAAGCTCTAGCTATCAAATTCCAACAGCATCACAGCTAATAATGTGATTCCATGGCCAATGGAGTTCCATACTGTGAATTTGTCTGGCATTGGCTAGACAAAATTTGTTTATGTTAATCTTGGACATGCAGTCACAATTTGTGTGAGCTTATATGTGCAATTTCTCTATTGCTTCTGATGGTAAAAGGGGGATTCCCAGTGATTTATTACTTTACTCATAAATCAAGGCATCTGTCAACATTAATCAGAGAATCCCCTTGTGGTAAATTACAATTAACACAGAGACTATCAGCTTGCCATTGTCCAGAGAATAAAGTACTGTGGAGTGATCATTCTTAAAGAACACATCATATCTTTATCCCCAGAGTCAAGAATTGTCTCAGGAGACTGATGAAAAGGTTGTGAGAGACAGAAGTGTGAAATGACTTCAGGTTTTAAGTTTTTATTTATATTATTTCAAACTTAATTGACTTGTGTAAAAGATATAAAACAGATATAAAATTATTTCATGTTAATTTGAAGATATATTAGAAATGTAAACTAAATAGTGTTTTATTGATTGAAAAAACTTATTGAATACACAAGAATTACATAGAGTAGATAAAGCAGTAGAGGATAACATATCAAAAGTATATTATTCTAAGTTGCATGAGAAGCACTACATTAGATTAGTATAGATAACATCTGCAAATAATTACCAAAGCAATGTTAAAAATAAACTAAAATTGTGGTTTGGAGATTATTGCTTTCTTTTTTGAAGGTCATCTCTTAAAATTTTCATTATGAGTCTCACATTTGTTTGAAGAGGAAGATCCCTTAGATTAAAATGAAATTACTGAAATAAATTCAATTCTCTACATGTTAAATTATTTTAAATATAAAATAAACAAATTACACTCTAAAGTACTTAGTAGCTACTGATATTCATTTTTCAGTCACATATTATATTGCTTTGATAAAACAGTGATAAATGCTGCAAAAATAATTTATTTTCAGGCTCAAATAAAATTGGCAGTAAAGATTTAACTCACATTACACTGGAAAGTCAGGGGATTTCGAGTTGAGCCTCAAGCAACTAGAAGTTGTAGTTAGAAATGTGTCAGTAAGATTAAGTAGTTCTGGCTTTCATCTAGAAAGTGTGGACAAGACTGAGTTTTCAAAAATGCTTCATTGTGCAAGATTTGTACTTGATATTGGAAAGTAATTTTCATTTAACAAACATTAATCAGCCTTTATTTTGTGTTAGAAGCAGTTGTAGATCCAGGACATAGATAGCAAATAAATGAATAAATAAAGTCTTTCATTCAAATGTTTATAATTGAGCAAATTTCAATTATTTCCTCAGGACACAAATCTTTTTAACATAAAAAATGGCATATATACCTGATCCTTTTTTTTCTTTCCCCTCCCCATATCTCTTATACCAGGTCCCTCCCTCCCTCTGCCTTTCTTGATAACTTACTTCCCCCTTCTAAGTGGAATTGAAACATTTCATTTAGGCTTTTCTAATTGTTACACTTTTTATGGTCTGTGGGTTGTGTCCCAGGTATTTTGTACATTTTGGCTAATATTCAGTGAGTACATACCACATACGTGTCCTTTTGGGTCTGATTTACCACATTTAAGAAGCTATTTTCTAGTTCTAACCACTTGGCTGCAAAATTCATTATGTCTGTACTTTTAACAGCTGAATAGTATTTCATTATGCAAATGAATCACATTTTCTGCATTCATTCTTCCTTTGAGGAACATCAGGTGCCAGATTCTGGCTGCTGTGAACATGGTAGAGCATATGTCCTGGTGATATGGTGGAGCATCTTTTAGGTATATGCCCAATAGTGTTATAGCTGCATCTTCAGGTAGAACTATCTACAATTTTCTCAGGAAACACCAGATTGATTTTCAGAATAGTTGTACCAATTTGCAATCCCACTGGCAATGGCAGACTGTTCCTCCTTCTCATCCTTACCAGCATTTGCTACCTAGACTGTTCCTCCTTCTCCACATCCTTACCAGCATCTGCCATGTCCTGAGGTTTTTATCTTAGCCATTCTGATTGGTGTGAGTTGAAATCTCACAGTCATTTTTGTTTTCCACTTCTCTGTTACTAAGGATGTGAAAAATTTGATTAAATGCTTCTTGGCCATCAGAGATTCTACTGCTGTGAATTCTCTTTTTAGCTCTGTATCTCATTTTTAATTCAGTTATTTGGTTTTCTGCAGGTTAACTTCTTGAGTTCTTTATCTATTTTGGATATTAGCCTCTGTTAGATGGAAGGTCAGTGAAGAGGTTGCTGATTTGTTCTATTGATGGTGTCTTTTGCCTTACAGAAGCTTTTCAGTCTCATGAGGTCCTATTCATCTATTGTTGATCTTATAAACTGAGCTATTTGTTGTTTCCCTCAGGAAATATCCCCTTGTGCCAAAGAATTCAAGGCTCTTTCTCACTTTCTCTTCTATTAGATTCTGTGGTTCTGTTTTTGTGCTGAGATCCTTGATCCACTTGGACTTGAGCTTTGTACAGAGTACTAAATATGGATCTATTTTCATTCATTTACATACAGACCACCAGTTAGTCTAGCATCATTTATAGAAAATGTCTTCTTTTTTACACTGTATGTTTTTGGTTTCTTTGTCAACAATCAAGAGTACATAGCTTTGTGAGTTTATTTCTGGGTCTTGGATTATATTCTATTGATCAACTTGCCTGTTTTTATACCAATAACATGTGGTTGGTTGCTTTGTAGTATAACTTGAGGTCAGAAAACTTCCCCCAAAAGTTTTTTTTTTTTTATTTATTGTTGAGAATTGTTTTGGTTATTCTGTTTTGTTTTTTCCATATGAAGTTAAGGATTGCTATTTCCATGTCTGTGAAGACTTTTGTTGTAATTTGATCAGGATTGCATTGAACATGTTGATTGCTTTTAATAAGATAGCCATTTTCACTATGTTGTTCCTACCAATCTATGGTTATGGGGCATCTTTCTGTCTTCTGAGATCTACAATTTCTTTTTTTAGGCATTTATAGTTCTTGTCGTACAGATATTTTACTTTCTTGGTAAGAGTTACACCAAGATATTTTATAGTATTTGTCGCTTTTATGAAGGGAGTCCAGTAATTGGCCCAAAGTGGGATTCAGCTCAGGAGGAGGCTTCAAAGCTTGACACTATTACTGATGCTATGGTATACTTACAGATGGGAGCCTAGCATCACTGTCCTCTGAGAGGCCTGATAAGCAGCAGTCCAAGACAGACAAGCTCAATAAGCAGTTGACTGAGACAGATGCAAATATTTATGCCCAACCCTGTGACTGATGTTGGAGACTCCTGTGGTTGAATTAGGGAAAGACTTGACAAAACTGAGGAGGAGGGCTACACCATAGGAAAATGAGCAGTCTCAACTAAAATGGATCCCTGAGATCTCTCAGATACTTAGCTGCTTTACTTATAATAGCCAGAAGCTGAAAACTATCCAGATGTCTCTTGCAGGAAGGAAGAATACAGAAAATGTGGTTCACTTCATAATGAAATGCTACTCAGCTATTAAAAAGGACAAATTTACAAATTTTTCAGGCAGATGGATGGCCCAGAGTAGGTGGATATTAAATGGGTGAGACAGGAATGGATGGATGAGTGGGAAAGTACTCTCTTAGAGGCAAACTGGATGAGAACTGGGGTAGGGAACTTGTGGAGTGGAGATGAAGAAGGGGGATAGCATTTTCTGTGTATATAATTAATATAACTAATTAATTAGTAATTTAAAATTCTATAAGTAATTTCTTATATTTTGTGTATAATTTACTGAATTACAGATTTCTAATAACATCAGTACCTATATCATAAAGTTTCAACAGCATGACTGCCCAAATGTAAAGTTAATGGTCAATTTCAATCTCCAAGGATGACATCAATGGGCAAGGCAAATTGGATAGGGAAAAGCCCATGGAGCCTCAACTCAACAACAGCAACAACAAAGTAACTGAGTGACTGAGGCATGCTAGAAGCCAAAGACATGGCCTTGCTCACGATGAACACAACAGTTAGTTGTCCAAAGCCAGAGTCAAGTCTAAAAACATACAAATGTATAAACTTAACAGGTTGTATTTAGAAATATATGTATCTATGTATATATATATGAATAATGATTAATTAAAATGAGGCTATGAATTTAAAGGAGAATAGGGAAGCATATCTAGGAGGTTTTGGAGTGTGAAAAGGAAGGCAGAAAATTGTAAGTATAATCCTCAATGATATTTAAAAATATTCATAAAGTATAAGATTCTAAAAGATCATAGTAATGACAGAATAGAGTTCACAATTTCTGTGTTATATAGTCAGTATGTTGGTGGTAGTTCATTTTCTTTTCCTGCCATACATTAATTGAAATGCAATATTTCATTTGCTTAACTATTAACTCTAATAATAATTGCACATCAGTTTATTATTCCAGGAAAGGTATAACTCAAAGAAAATTTCATTAACAGATAGAGTTTCAACTAATGATAACAAAATTATTAAAGTAATATGGAATACAGTTTAGATTATTAAATGAACTTTCAAAGTCACAGTCATTTTTATTTGTAAAGGTTATGATAATTTCACATTTTTTTCCAATTCTGAAATATTGAAACTGAAAATTGGATATTTTTCAATACCACATATAAGGAAATTATAATTCAGCAGAAAATCCATATCATTTGCAAATGTCATTAAGTGCTTTTGGGTAATAGTGAGGTATGCTGATTTGGCCTTCAGTAATATTAAAAACTAATTCAAATCAGTATTTCAAAAAGTTACAGATATAATTTTATAAGTTGCATAGGTACAGATATAAAGATAAATACAAGTATCATGGTGCTTAAGTATCACCCAGTATTGTGCATAATTTTTATGATAAATGAGAGTTTATTCTTTTAAATGTTTTCTCCTTTAACTGCTACATGTAATAGTAAACACTCAAGTAATCTCTACACTTCCTTCTTTGTTGAGTCTCTCATTAGAATTTAAACATCATATTAACACACTCTTTTGGGTTCAGTGCCTTCTTCCTAGGCAGATCTGAAAATACTTCAGAGTTCCCATGGGCTCATGCAAAAACCACTAAAACTTTCCTTCAGGGTTAATCTCTTGTTAAGTGTGAATTGTGTGGTAAATGCTTACTTATTTATGGCTGACATAGTCTTGTGTCAAGTGAACATAAAATTGAAGTTATAGTTAATAACCTGACACTTGGCATTATACCTGCATTTTTGCTCTCTTACAGTTAAGGTTGTATGAGTATTTCCATTAAAAATTGATTTTCAGGGGTTTGTAACTTAACTGAAAATGATCTGTCTATGAGATATGAAAACTGATATACGAGTGCATCCCTTAGGAGCCAACGCATAATTAAATCTGCATGGCTGTTTCAATGTTAAATCACTGCAGGTGAAGGGTAATATAAAAAAGCCATAGGTTTAGGAGAACATTGTAAATTAAATTTAGACTAGAATTTTTCCCATTTTAATTAACAAATATTATTAACATAAATAAACATTTTAATTTTATAGAAATTATAAAATACTAAAGTATGTAATATGGTCTTTTTAAATCTTCAAAAGTTCACCAACTGATCAGTTAGATTAGTATGTATTTGTATTAAGAGAATTCTATAAGTATCATCATTTGTGTTTTTTTCTGTTACTAATCATTTGTTAATGTATTCCATTATCGGATTTTAAAATGATCTACTTAGTTGTTTCAGCAAATTACTATGGTAGGTTTCTATTCAGTAGATGTTCACTAGCTAATTATGGATCTCAAATGGGTGAGACAGTACCTACCTGTGAGAATAAGTAGACACATAGACAATGCACTAGTATAAATAAATGTTTTTAATCATAAAATACCCCAGAATACAAACAGATGAAGAAAGTGATAAAGCTGAAGGATACAATATCAAACTGTATGCTGATGAAACAATTGAAATTAGAAAGATGATCTTCAATGAAGACAAGTGAATTCACACTTAATTTTTGTGACCAGGGGGTAATGTAAGAGAAAATTTAGGCTGGAGTCCACAATTTTAAAACAGACACTACAGTGACTTTATGAAAATCATTATCACTCTGTAAAGAATGACTACATTTTGTTTAAGCTTACCTTTTGTGGTAACTTCTCTATATTTCATTTTGATAGCATATATATATATATATATATATATATATATATATAATCTTTATGAACTTTAAAATCTTTACAGAATATTTAAAATAGAAATGTGAGGATAAGGTAATATATACTTTTGTGATGATGGAAGTATTAAAGATTTAAGAAGTTTATACATAGCATCATTCATAAATATGCAATAACTAGCCATTTGTGTTATTTGACTTACTTAATAGGAAGAAATATTAATGTACAAAACAAATAGTATGGAAGTCAATAATGCTGTTGATGGTAAATAGTAAATTCAATGAGGGTTTTTATAAGCAAGAATCAAAATTAAATTAGGCATGTCATATAAAAAACCTGAAGACAAAAATAAATGAGACTTGAGGCTTAAATTGAGTAGTAAAAGCAGAGTTGAGATAATTGATTTCAGGTTTCAAGAATAGAAAATTGTAAAGTGGATAATAGTCTCATGATCATAAAAGCATGTTTTTAATAATCATGTTATGTTGTTAAAGACGAGCTTTAACATGATGGTCATGAATAAAAGTATTTCCAGGACAAAAAAGGCTAGCCTGATCAAGCTATATATGCCATTCTTGAAGTATGCCCAAAATAGAAATACTGACCTCAGATCACGGGTAATTTTATCAGCAGTATCTGCTACATTAACACTCAGCAGAGCACCACTCTTCAACTTCATAAGCTCACTATGCACCATTAAAATATCCAGAGAGGTGCTAGAATTATGTCAAATACTTGCATGTAATTAGGCATCTGAAATATAAATAAATTCAATATCCAATAAAAATGTAAAAAAATAATTATTTTATGATGTGAAATTCAAAGTAAAATTTAAATAGTTGATTTTATCTGATAAATAAATTTCCCTTCAAAGACAGTCTTAACTACAATAAGATTAGAAACCTTAGTCCAAAAATCTCCACAAAATAAATTGGAACAAAACTTAAATTTACCCTAAAATATAAGAAGATGCACCAATGCCTTTTGTCTGCCCCTGCCATTGATTCAAAATACAAATAATGAACAAATATAAGAAAACTTGTTAAGAAAACAAGAGCACAGAAAATTACTCAAAACATTTACCACGAAAAAATATTTCTATTTATATTATACTAATTTTGCTGAATGAAAGATATAAGTAACACTAAATCTTGAAAAAAAAATCAGTTATATAATTAAAATAAAAGTAAACAAAAAGTCACAAATCAAGATATTCCCTTAAAGTGAATTGAAAAATGCCATATAAATTTGTTTGAAACTATTTATGCATGTGTCTATACATGTGTCATAGCCAAATGTATAAAAATTAAAAATAAATTATATTATTCTTCAGTCTAAAGACCTGTATACATCAGAGATATTTTTATAAAATTCTACTTTAATCCATTAACTATGAATGTCAATAAAATTGCTATTTCATTAAATATCAAATACAAATCTTAGCCATCATAATTACTGTAATTTCTTTTCTGATACTAGGTTTTCTGTGACTTTTTAAAATAAATTAAAAACATTCCCACCACTTATAAAAACAAATTTCATTTTTTGCCAACTATTAATGTTTTAAATATTTCACAAAGTTTACATGGGTAGTTTAGAATATATTGTTTTCATCAATAAAAATTTTTTACATTTATCTTACAGTATATCAATACAATATAAAATTTCTTTCTTATGTAAAGGTATACTAAATTAAAATCAGTAATTTTTAAATTTCAGATTTAATATTTATATTTCAGATCATTTAACAAATGTTTATAATGTATTATATTTACTCTACCCCTATATCTTTTTTTAAAGCTCTCTTCCTTCCTTGTTATACCTCACTCATCACTATAAACCTGTGCTCAAATTACTATTCTTTATGCTTAGAACATTTTAAATTTCTTTTTAGTTTTTGAGAATTTCATTTATTTATTCAACATATTGTCTTGTTTAACTCTTCAGTCTTCCCTCCCACTCTGGAGGAAACTCCCAAGACCTCTCACCCCCAATTCTTGCTCTCTTCTATTATTATTATAATTAATTGCTCTGTTAGGTGGGTTAGTGCTCATTATATGATCATCATTTTCATGAGCTAAAATTTGATAATCTTTGTGACCACTATTTTAAAGCTTCTTATTTAAGACTTATGGGGTCATCTGTTGGTACATATTAGCAGTCAGTGACCTTCCATCTCCCATAATCTATCAGTAGGCATTAGTTTTGCCATAAGAGTCTCTCTGTCATTTATGCCTGACTGGCGTTTCTTCTCCAGTAGGTAGGAACATTCACAGCTACTATCAGTTAACGATTGCAATTGTGTCATAACCATGTTGAGGATATTTTACAGCCATTCTTGATATTTCTCAGCACTTATATGTTCCAATCCCTTCTCTATCGTGCTTCCTTGGCATTAGTTTGCATCATTTTGTCTCAGGTTGACTTGATTATGGAATACTCTTAGTAATTTGATCAGCTAACGTCTTAATTCACCATCATTTAAAAAACAAAAAGATTTCTTTGATTAAAGATGAAGGTATCATTTGTTTCTGAGTATAAACTCAAAAAAAAAA
>JANHMN010000011.1:50257889-50315389 GCA_030674055.1 Rhabdomys pumilio
TTTTTTTTTTAATTTTTGCAAAAGAAGAAAATATTAATATATAAAGTCATTAGATGTCAATATATTTTAATTCAAACTTTGACCCACATGTTCCAGAGCTAAGACAATGATGGAAGTTTTTGTTATATTTTATCTTGTCTTGTTTTACTGACAGAGTCTGACTAATTGCCTGAAATAAAAAATATATGGGGATCCATCCCATATGCAGCCACCAAACCTGGGACACTTGTAGATGTCAAGAAGTACTTTCTGACAGGAGCCTGATATGGGTGTCTCATGAGAGTCTTGGCCAGAGCCTTACCAATACAGATGCAGATGCTTGCAGTTAACTATCAAACTGAGCATGGGGATACCAATGGAGGAAAGGGACTGAAGAAGCTGAAGAGATTTGTAACCCCATAGGAAAAACAATAATATCAACCAATCAGACCCCTCCTCCCTCAGAGATCCCAGGGACTAAGTCACCATCCAAAGAGTACACACGGAGGAAACCATGGCTCCAGCTGCATGAGTAGCAAAGGATGGCCTTGTCTGGCATCAAAGGGAGGGGAGGCCCTTGGTCCTGTGAAGGCTTGATACTCTCATAGGAGAATGCTAGGGCAGTGGGGCAGGAGTGGGCAGGTGAGTATGGAAGCACCCTCGTGGATGCAGAAAAGGAGGTAGGATGGGGGGGGTCTTTAGAGCAGGAAACAGGGAAAGGGGATAACATTTGAAATGTAAACAAGCAAAAATAACCAATAAAAATTTTTAAAAATATAAATATGAATCTGAAATATTGTTGCTTGTTTATTGCATCTGTGTCCTATCAGTGCATTTTCTTTTGATTTGTTCTTGAAAATATTTTATTGGGTTACAAATTTTCTGTAAAATTGAAGATCATAGGAAGTAAAATATTTTCTCAGATTCATTCATTTTTGTATTATTATTTTGGATATATATATATATATATATATATATATATATATATATATCCCACTTGTGTACTTGTTTTCCAGAGAAATCAGCAGAGGGAATCAAATAATTGGGAAGCAAAGCTATGCATGGTTGTGAAGACCATATCATTTCTGGGAAATAGAACTTTTGGGCATATAAGAAAGTGTTCCTAACAGCTAGATATCATTCACGCCTATAACAAAATATCATGTATGATGCATTGTATTAGTTAAATTTTCATCATTGTTAGACTCAAATCTCATTTTAGTAATTGCCATTATTTTTTCTCAAACCCTAAATCTATCAATTCCTTCTTTCATCACACACACACACACACACACACACACACACACACACACACACACAAACACACACACCACTATTCACATTTTCCTTTTTTAGACTGACAAGGATAGACTTTCACAGAAGATCAGAGGCTACAAGTGGAAGGCAGATGAATGTGTAAGTATGTGATTACACACACATGTACATGTATGTGCATATGTACACAGATATATGTACATGCATATTCTATATATTCATGCTATATCATCATGAGATACTTTATCATTTTTCTAATTTTTATTTAGAGTTTAATGCAGATTGTTTTGTCCTGAAGTATAATGTAGTTTCATTTTGTCTCCCTTTTCCACCATTTTAGCTGTCATTTCTTATTTTATTTAAATTTGGAAGAAAGACAAAGTTATATCTGAAACTCCAACTCTGAAGCATTCTTAAGTTTTCCCCAGTTTTTCCTTTAAGAAATAAGTGAGATATCATGGGATAGGGGTTGGTGGAGGGAGTAACCATGAAGTGGGATATTATTTGAGATATAAACAAATGGAGTAATTAATAAAAAATGAAAAATAAGTAAGAGACATTGTTTTCCCTTTGACCGGAGTTTCACTGTTATTTTCATAGATATTTACCCATTGGACATAACCAGTAGTGACTAAAATGTTTGGAACTGGTAAAGAATATTTTGCTTTGGAATAATCTCTAAATTTTACCATATATTGATTTACCTCCCTGTAAAATAGGTAATCATATTTCACTAACTTACATGGCTGGCAGGCTTCTCTTACTTTACTGGGTTCTTTGAGGCACTTGAATGCAAAAAGAAATTGAAATCCAGGACGTTATTACTGTTGTTATGTAGAAAAATGATATTAAAATACAGCTGTATCTGTATGCTTCCCTTGGGCCATTGTCCTTTATGTTTTCACGTTATTCACTCTCTTCTGTGTTAGACTGCCATGAATATAAATTTCATAGGAGATCAAAGGCTACCAGTACAATGCAAGTGCTTGAAACACTCCCTGTAAGGCAAGAATTAGTTAAGCTCTATGGTCTCCTCCTCCTAAATTTATATAAGGGTCTATTCCTTTGGTAAGTATATTTTCTTTTCATGGAAGTATGACTTGGTTGGCATATGTATAACTAGATGGAGATTCTGAATGTGTTAGAAATTTAAAATACATTAGCTTAAAGTCTAATTTTTCACATGAATTACTTGCCTTAGTAGATTGGATAGTGGCTTCTTAAGTCATGCATGACATAATTTTATTTTCTCTTTTCAACCATTTACAATAAATGTTTTGTCTTGTAATGGTTTTGGTGTCAGTGTTAAAAGTTGGAAATGCAGTTTTAAAAACATATCAGTGAACAGAAAGGTTTTGGATGTGTATATTTTCAGATTGTATTTTAAACCACATTTTCTGGAGCTAAATCTGATGTGTTTCTGACTTTCGTAATTTTTATCAATTTATTCATTATGTGTATGGAAACAATGTGCTTCTATTAAAAATATTTTGGCTTGCTCCATGAGCTAATCACAATTTCCTCATCTTCTTAGATTTTCATAAACGGTTAACGTATACCTACAAATGTTAGAAGCAAGTATCCAAATTAGTAAACGAAATCAAGATTGAGAAATATGTCAAAATGTTTCTTAGTTACCAACAGTAGTGTTACAGTGCAATTTATTTTGAATACTGAAAATTTCACAAATTACGATGAATTAGAAGTCTGATATGTAATATAACTTAACCTAAAGTCATTTCACATGTAGTTATGATTACATGTTACGGGTTTGGTGCTGAAAATGTAACCTTCTGTACACAAATGAAGTGTTTTTTATTTATTTCTATTTTTATTTTCATGGAGTGGTGTCCAAACCAGTACCACTGATTCAACACTTAGCAATTTGAAAACAGAAAAAAATATCTAATGTTTTATGAGTAAAAAGAGTAATTTCTGTCCAACTGAAAAGTTCAGTGGAAACATACAACAGTGCACAGCTTCTGTGTGAGGCTAACTGCTTTTTCTAAAATGTTGAGATAAAATATTTCATAGTTTCCTATCGTGTGAATGTGTAAGCAAATAAAGAACATCCAGATTGACAGAAATGAAGGAAGTTAGGAAGGAGATGAGACAGACAGACAGAAAGAAAGTGAGGAAGAGGGGGAGGGAGATTAGTAAGAGACGGAAGATAAAAGAGAAAGGAAGGAAGAAAAGAAAAATAAAGGAATGGAGAATAGTATCTTCAGTTTTAGCAGATCTGTGTTTTTATAATTTTGGGGGGTGTTTATTCTGTTTTTTAAAATATCTCTTATAATACGAGAATAAAATTTTCTATCTTTATGGAATATCCATAAATTGAAATCTGCATAATAAAATATATTAAATATATGAACTCTATTTCTTATGTTCATTATATAAATATTGTACATATTACTAACAATTATGCAATGTTAGTCATGATATATATATATATATCATATATATATATATGATATATATATATATTCTAAATGAGCTAAAAGTCTAGATATGTATCACCTGGGAAAACTCACACCATCTGTGTTTTTTTTTTATGCCCTCCGATTCTTGCTAACAAATATATGTGGACCAAATGAGAGATTTCCAATAATGACAGTAAACATATTTCTGTAGATAACTTGAACTATATTCAGAAAGTGTTTCTTTCTCTGGGATTTGTATTACCACATTTTAAACAAATCATTATAACTATCTTCAAGTTATGAAGGACTATAACTTTAGAGAAACACTTGCCAGTTCCCTTCAAAGGTACTGTAAAAATGTGCAGTGATTATGCAATGAATGAGAGGTGAAAAGCCGATTTGTTTCAACCTTGTGGGTTCCTTCTTCTCTATTGGTACAATACATTATGTACAAAGGGCTCCTCAGCGTAATATCTTCCCTCCTCTTCTCGCATTTTTCTTCCTATCTACATACCATCCTATCATTTCCCTCTCCTCTCTCTGTTGCATTAGTGACTTTTTAGTTTCCATGGGCTGAAACAGAAAAAGATGCTCCCACTTGGTACTACTTCCAAACTTTTGGGCTTTTCAAATCACTAGAATTGTAAAACAATAAAAGTTAACATGTTACTCAGTATTTGGTATTTGGTTCTCAATGACACAGACTTAAATGTATGACATTTATTTAACTTTCAACTGGGAGATAGAAATACTATAAACCACATTTTAAAAAAACATGTTAAACCCTAAGAACTTCATTTTAGTACTTTGAACATATTCATTCTCTGTAAAATTATCTTTTATTTGACTGATGTAATTTTTATTTTTTATACTTATTGCTGAATAAGATCACACTCCGTAGTTCTTTCTGAATTCTGGTTTGCTAGTTAACTCTGCCCTTCTGGCCCAAACTCCTTCACTATCTGATTTTCCCCAGCTTCTCTGCTCTGCTTGAACTCAAAGTAACTCAGCCAATCTGTTCTAATCATCTGGCTCCTCCTCATTCTCTGGCACATTCTATCTTCAACTGTGTTTATCCTGTTTTCTCTACGACCTGGCTCTATAAAATGCTTCCTGTAAAAACTACCTCTGAATTCTATGAACTGAACTACCAGAAACACTATTCCACTAGACTGCCTAACAACTCACTGAATTAACTGAACTCAACTCCTCTCAATTGAAATAACCTAACTGACTCCAATTCACTTAACTAACAAACTCAGTGCTCTACTCTATTATTTCCCTCTTAAATAGCTCCACTATTTAAGAGCTTTTTTTATTTCTCCTCTTAAATAGTTTCTCTTTCCCATGTATTGAGAGTTGGATATCTGTCTTAAGTTGGTAAGGATCTGCAGAATCTTACCTATCCTTGCAAGAATCTAAATATTAGTTTAGAACAAAGAAGTAATTTCAGGCAGAAGTCTAAATCTTAGGCTAGAACAAAGAAATAGGCTTCTACATGAAAATGACTTTGGGCAAGGACAGGGAAGTAGGCTCAGATATTTTGGACATCCTAATAAGTCCTTAGAAACAGTGATCATGGTATTAATCAGGGAACTTTGTTTATTGCCTTGCTTGTTCTTTGACTATTTGTATTTATTGTCTTGCTTGTTCCTTGACTATTTGCATCTATTGTATTACTAGTTCCTCTACCTAGAACTGACCTTAATACTTCTATGTAAATGGAATGGTATAAAAGCAAAAAGGAGGAGGGGGGATGGGATAGGGGTTTTCTAGGGAGAGAAAATGGAGAAAGGGGATGACAGTTGAAATGTAAATAAGTAAAATATCCAATAAAAATACTATAAAAAAAGAGAGACTTGGACATACCTTATCCTTTCAAATCTTTGATTCATCACTTTGTTTGTCCCTCAATTAGTTGTCAATGTTGGAGAGTAAAGGTATGTACTAAGAACATGTTTGAATTTTAGCAAATTCATACAAACCTAGAAGGTCCTTGGATATAATCACAACAACATTGTTGGATAAAATTTCTCTACAACTCTCCACTTATTGTCCAAATGACTCACATATACATCTCCAGTTCCTACTTTCCTCTTTTTCTGTCTATTATCTATCTATCTATCTATCTATCTATCTATCTATCTATCTATCTATCATCTATCTATTTATCTATCTATCAATCTACCTATTATTTATCATTTATCTATTTATCTATCTATCATCTATCAATCATTTATCTATTTATATGTTTGTTTATTTATTTTGAACAAAATACACTGCAGCAAAGATTCTGTGCCTCTGGCTCTTATAATCTTTCCACCCTCTTTTCTGTGATGCTCACTGAGCCTTCACTGTAGAATTTGTGAGGCAAATATATGAATTAGGAACAGTCACCCAACAGTTCTTTATTTTGACCAATTAAATCTTTCCATAGTTATCTGTATTTTCTTCAGAAGAAACTTTTTGGTGAGAGCTAGCCACAAGTATGTGTATGTATAAAGATAATCATTTAGAAGGCAATCAAAAAATTCTATGTTTTAGGAACATACCAGAAGGAAATATGGTCTGGTACAATAAAATGGAAAAGTATTGAAACTATAATTGTTGGTTACATTGTAACTAAGCTAAGAAAAATATTGAAACTATGACATAAAAATGCACTCAATTCAGAGAGAAGGGCAGGACAATCAGATCCATTTGTGAAGATGGGAAACAAAAATTAATGTGTCACATGGAAATACTGTAAAATCACATAATCACTCAATCTTGTAATCTTCTTTGTGCTTTGGAGAAAACAAAATAGTCACTCTCTTTAATAACTTTGGTTTGTAACTTTGTCAAATGTATCAAAAATCACCTATCTACTTCTGATATTTGTAAATAAAAAGATGAATGACATGCATTCATTCCAAATGTTCTGGGCATCTGTTCTGCACATCATTGTTCTGAGTAATGTAAATAAAAATTGTGTCAAGAAACAGCATGAGCCATCAGGTGATATTTATCAAAAGGTTAAAAATGGAAAAAAAAAAACAAATTCTTAAATAAAAATAAAAGATAAAACAGGAGTAAAATAAAACAAATCACAGAAGAAAAAACAGAAACTTTTTTCATTGATTATCTATTGACTTACCTTATTTAAGGAGGACTCAAATAACATAATTCTGAAAAAGTTTAAAAGAATCAGGCACATGTCAATGAGTAGTATATAGATTAAATTTTGCTAGAATAAAACTGTATAAAATGTTCAATCTATTCTGAAGGAAGATATTCTGTAACTATCATGAAAGATGTATAAAGCAATAAACAAAGATCAGTTATATTTTAAATTAATATTAATTTTGATAAAAATTGTTACTTTGTATTACATGAAGAAAACACACAATATTAAATTTAAGCATTGCAATAAAATCATCTGCTCTTGACTTAAACTGATAGGATTACATTAATAATAATTTAATTAAGTGGACAACAAACATGATTTATAAAAGATTCTACCTCGTATTGAATTTACTTTTAGGTAGTCCTTGGAGCCTGTTTCACACTGATTTTCCAAAATGAACTTTGAGAACATAAAGTTAGGCTGCTTTTTCATACTAGGCAATGAAATATGAAAATCTTTTCAACAATTATTAAGGAAATATAATAAAGCCCTACTCCTCCTGTTAGGATGTATTTCTCCCTCTTACTACTCTGTCCTTCATCACAGCCGCTCAAACATCAGCATATGCATGTCTGTTTACACATCCCTCCATCATATTGGTCGTTTGTCACTATTTTTTTACTTGCTTGGAGGCATTATTCTAAGTGAATACATTCTGTGGGTAGAAGACTCCTCACTCATCAAGGCTGTCAAATTCCCTACTTCTTCTTTTAGTTATTCTTGTTAGTTGTGCTCTCTCTCCCCTTTTTTTTTTAACTTAAGACATGCCACTCACTCCGCAGATGCACTGACAGATACTTGACTGATGTGAAAATTTATTCACAGGAAAGAAAAGAACATTTTTGTTCTGATGTTTTATTTTTATCTCTGTGTGCCATCTTTGTTTGACAGATTATAAAGCCATATTCATATTAGAAGCATTTTTAAATAAAGGCCAATTTGCCATATCAATATTTTCTTTCCATTTCTTTTATTTCTTTATCTTTAGAAGGCTCACTGAAAAGATTTCTCACATGTAGTGACAGTAATTCCAAGGATGGTGAATAGCAATATTATATTATTATTATTATTATTATTATTATTATTATTATTATTACTAGTAGTAGTAATAGTAATATTTACAACCACAAGCAAAAATTGTGTTGTCTTATGATGTGACAACTAGTAGATTTTCAGATAAACTACTTTTACATTTCTAAATGTTCTAAAATATTAAAAATGCCAGGAAATATAAAATAAAATTATGAAGTTTTGCAACCGAGGCCAAGTAGTCCAGAGGAAAAAATATGCATGCTACTTTATGTAGCAGAGAAATTTTCTGTGAAAGACAAAAGTAATTCTTTGTCAGTTAAGTGGAGAAAACAGCTTGTTGTATTTAAAATGACTATGTTGGATTTTTTTTCCATTTTCGAAATTGTTATTCAGAGCTAAGACTTTAGTGCAAACATTTTTGAGAAATTTTTTTTAGAACAAAGTTAATGGACTTATGAATATACAGAATATTTTTTTAATCAAGGAATTGTCTGAATCATGTAAACCATTGGTACTTTGTTATCTGATTAGAGACCTATTTATTTAACTGAAAATATGAGAATGATGGAGAAAGTAAGAAAATATGTGCATTCTCTTCTGCTCTATTTGTTCAAGTTTTTCATTACAATTCTGCAAATCATATCTTCACATTAGATATATGATAATTGACCATCTTATTAAATATTTCCATAAGTATTCATTTTAGTTATTTCATATATTAAATGATATCTACAGGTTTCTGTAGATATTTTGTAATAATATTTAATGGGTTCTTTTTCTTTACTATATTTTTTGTTAACTCTATTTCTAGAAATTCCATTCTCTTTCATGGGTATTTGTCCTTTATAGTTTTTTTTTAAATGATCATTAAATTCATGTAAAATATTTTTGTATGAATATCAAAATTTCTAGCACAGTAAGCATATGATATTAATGTCTTTTGTCTGTTTCACACAAAAAAGTTATCAATTTTATAGTCTAGAACTATTTTCAGAATAACATTTAATATAGCCATTGAAATTTGTTTTTCCAGTCTTGAAACTTTGTGTGTCTTCCTGAGACAGAGAATTATATGCATCCATCGACTCTCCCAATGATGAGCCCATTTTTTGATTATTTAATGCAGCATGATCATCCTTGAAAGCACACACATGAAATAACAGAATTATAATCAGGAGCATATATATATATACATATATATATATATATATTCATGTGTGTGTGTGTGTGTGTGTGTGTGTGTGTGTGTATTGCATACAAAGGTGTATATATAAAAATATATAAAAAATGAGTGTTGTTCAAGGGAGTGACTGGATGGGTGACAGAGAAAAGTGATGTAATTCTGTTTCTATTAAAACATTTTCAACATAGAAAGAAAATCATTTTTAACATTATATATTCTCTTTTGGAAATAAATATAAGTAGAAATATATTATTTTAATATTTAACAGCATTCAATTTATTTCACTAAAATCACTAGTATTTTACCTGATTACATATTTACTGGGCATAAAGTCAAAGACTGCAAGTAAAGTAAAACTTTTGCCATATCTCTTAGAAGCCAAAGGATACTTTGTAGCTTTTGCTGCATTAAACCATACTTAAAATTGCCACTATACTTCGTGAAATTGTATTTTCTGATCATTTGATTGAAAATCAGAATTACTAAACCATGCCTGAAATGTGAGATATGACGTCCTCAAACTGAATATGGCATTATGATGCATTGATATAAAAAATATCATTTTTTAAGTGAATAAGGTGAAACCAAGAATTCAGAATTTATTCCCCAGAGTGAGTAACCTGTCTTTTAAAAGGCAGACATGCTATATTGCCAAACCACACAGCTTGCTCAGTTTTTGTATATGCCAACTATGCCACTACGTGTGTTGAACTACTGCTATACTGTGTTTGTGCTTGTTTCTGTGTGTGTGTGTGTGTGCGTGTGTGTATGTGAATGTGTATGTTAAAGATTTTTCTAGAATAGTCCTCAAGCTTCCCAGGCCACTCTGTTGAACAAATGTCCATACGGCCATAGGCCAAAGATAAATGAATGAATGAATGAATGAATAAATGAATAAATAAATAAATAAAAATAAATCACTCTTTTGTACTCCTATCAGCCTGAATCTGGGCTCATATTACATAACAAAGGAAAAGGAAGAGGTGGATTCTTTTACTCATGCAGAATCTCCTATAAGTACACATTTTAAAACATTGTCAAACAATTCTTTTTGGCTCTTTTGAATGATGACTTGTTTTGAAAAATTCATTTTTCTTTTTATTAACATTTACTTTATTTGTATTTATGTCAAAGATTTATAAATAGCATATAGAATTTAAATATTGCAACACTGAAAAAATATGTAAAAATAGACAGAAACATGTGTCACGCAAGTTATACTATCTTCTAATAATTCAATATATATTATGAATTTATTTTAAAGAACAAAATATAACTCATTATGTTTCTGGATTCTGTTTTTTCATTTTAATTTTACTGTTTGACTGTTAGGTACATACTAAAAATACACACATATAGTATACATATTCACAAGTGTGTTGGTACATAGATTAATTAATTTTTTTGTTCAAGGATAAAATATTGTGCTGAATATTTGTAAATATTCATTTCGTTTTTATTATTTTGTCTTTTTCTTTCAGAGCTGAGGACCAAGAACAAGACCAGGGCCTTGTTCTTGCTAGGCAAGCACTCTACCACTGAGCTAAATTCCCAACCTCTCATTTCTTCTTTAATGGATATTAGAAGAATAAATATTTTAATCTTGTCTTAATTGATTCATGTTGTTTATTCTGTTTATTCAATGTGATTTGTAGTGTTCAATAGCCATTTTTAATGTGAATGGATTGACAGTAACAAAAAAGCTGTACCTCTGGGTGTTTCTTTGAAAGTATTTCAAATAATATTTCACTACAGAAAGAAGAGTATACATTGGATGAGGCCTCTATCAAATCTAAAGCAAAAATACAGAAAGTAAGCTAAACCAGCATTCATTGTTCTCTGCTTTCTGAGAGTGACAGCAAAATCACTGGCCTACTAAGGACATGTTGTCCTTCCAACTGAGGTAGATTTTAATTCCTCAATCCATATACCAAATTACAAATTACTTTCCTTTAAATTGATTTTATCAGATATTTGACACAGTGAGAAAAAACTATTGGTAAAATTAGAGCATATCTTAACCATTTTCTAATTAAATACATTTGAAGCAATTAAAATTATATTTAACTTTTTACCTATTTTACAATTAATAAACAGTAATACAAAATAAATGAATTTCACAGTTCCTTCAGGAACTTATGAGAAATTGAAAAGCAGCATTAAGAATTTTGCCTTGGGCATAATGAATGACAGTCAAGCACTTTACCAGAATATTTTAACCTCAGCTCTTTCATATTTACTATTTACATCAGGTAGAATTTAACTAATTGAATTGTGGCCTTGAACTTGTTTTATAGTCCTTGTAAAACTTAAGCTAACAATTTTAATATTTCAGAAGGTGATTATTGTATAACTATGATCAAACTTTTTTATTTTACTGAAATAAGACAAATATTTCATTTATGAAGGAGTATTAATAGATATTTATGGGACATGTTAATATTTCTGAATGTTATTTAAGAGTAATGAAAATGACAAAAGATATAAATACTATTTATACTTTAAAATTAACCTTACTGGTTAAGTGAACAATCCTCTAATGGATTTAAAAACAGTCTTTATATAAATGGTATGCTTTCAATTTGTGACTTTCTTAAATATAAAATAAAGTAGAAAAACCAGAAGTCAACTAAGGAGCTTTTCTATCTGTTGGAAAATAATAAAAATGTTACCTTTGGCTTTCCAACTATTAACCATTTCTCAGCAGATGGCTTTATTCAGTTTGCACAAAACCAGGTAAGTATTTTAAATCTGTTTAATTAAATATATTTTTATAAATGCTGTTTGGTGATTTTAAATGATAAGGTATGATCGATATTATAAAATGTTCTATACATGTTAAAAATTTTCAGAATTGAGGGAAAAGAGTTGAACAATAGAGATCACCTAGAAACTTATAAGTTGTCTTTGACAGTGCCTCAGGCTATATGAATATTAGAAAAAACTTTCATTTTAAAATTTTATCCAGAACTTTAAAATCTATATTTCATACAGTCTTAAACATATAAATTAATATAATTTTATTTTTTACTTCAAATCTCTTCATATAAAAATTAAAATTGATATTTTAAGGTATATGTTGAGAGCATTATATTTCTGTCAATTGTGAATTTTGTCAAAAGTTGGTCCATAAAAGCACCAAAAGATAGTCAAAACACACTATTTCATGATAATTTACAGTTTCCAGTGTGCTAATGAATTTTCTTGAAGGGTAAACTGGAAAAATAAAAGCAAGCTTATTATTTATTAAATATATTATATACTGATATATTATTATATTATATACACACATAAAACATTTTTAATTAAACTCCAGTGACTCCTATATAATTAATTAATGCAGAAATGTTCTGGGATCATTTACAATCTCTTCATCAGTTGTATTTCTCACTCTAAAATAAAACTTTCCAGGCCCAAACAAAAACCAGGATATCTGTAGTTCATTTGCCAGAGTTACTGAATGTGTATCTAGGATTGACAAAGGATTGATACTGTCAGTCAGCTTTCTAATTAAGGGATGGAACAATGTTAGAAGAAAAGTTGCTCATGGAACTTTTTTACTTTCAAAGTTTTAAATATGGATTCTTGTTATGGGATGATGTGAAAGACAGAGAAGGAGATGATTATGAAAAAAACATTCAACCTTTCCACCCAATATTTCAAGTCTTTGGACTAACAGCTGTCAGTTGAAATCCACATGCTTAGGTATGAGCCCTAACAAGTCTTTCACATGGAAGTACCATTTTTTATTTTATTTTTCTAGAAAAACTTACCTATATAATTTTGTCTAAGGGATACCAGATTAAAATAGAGCCCCATGAATATAAAAATTAGCTTCATTAATATGACACACACTTATTAATTATTCTTGGAAGTATATTATTGTTTTAAATTATAATGTTTTTAAATGTTTTCTCCTCATCCAATAAAATCACAATGTCAAAATATGTTCTTACTCGATTTGCAACTTATTAGCAAAATATATACATTATTTCAAGTAAGTCATTTATGTTTAAATAGATTTCCTATGAAGGAATGGATAATTTTAGGTTTTGTTGTATACAGATCATTGGATCTAATAGGGAAAAATACATACAATGTATGCATTAATTAGTCCATATAAAAATAAATTATTTGTGAGACTGTCTAAAATATTTAATGAAGTTTGTTAGATATCAATTTGACAAAAAAATTCTTTGATCAATATCTAATATCTATTTTACTGTTAATGGTAGCATGATACCACAGGGAAATATCCAAATTTCTTCCTTCTACAAAACATTTGTATGTTGTAATCAAAGCTATGAGGTCAGATGTGCACATGAGCTCAACAAACAAAAAGCTAATCTGTACTGTCATAATATGGAAAATGAAATGACATATAGCTAAATGGTTGTGAACTCAAATGATATATTGTCATGAAAATAATTGATGTTTTGAATAAAGAATTTAGGAGCTGTAGGACAGCATGTTAAATTAAAGAGCACCATAATCAGACATTTTTGTACAGAGCTGAAACTTATCTGATAAAACAAACAAAAATGAGTCAATTTTCTAGTTTGCAGAACTTTCGCTTAAAGGTTTTGAGCAAATGTTGGTGTAGTAATATTTAAAGCACAAAACTGCATGCTTCACAAACCATGCTCAAGAACATATAGCTTTCACGGGTCACATGCTTTGGGCAAGTTTAGCCTCTGATCAGGTGTTTGCAAGATGTTTAAAAACCAATAAAAAAGGAACCTGTCCTTAAGTAGAACTCTAAGAGGTTTCTTCTGTGATTTTTCTTACAGGAAAGGGGATGAGAATCTGTGCAAGTCCCTATAAAATAGAGAAGGTTAAGCATTTGATATAGAAACAGTTCAATGAAAGCTCGTGAGGCTGAGGTGCCTTCATTGAAAGGGTTTATGAAGCCCTTGAAGATGTTAGCCATGAAAGAACAGGTCCAGGGGCAAGTTCTACAACCATCAGCAACTAGACTAGATAACATTCTGAAATAAGCTTGCTCTGACTGATACACAAGAGAATCTTTCTTATGCCGATTGGTAAAAGAAAAGCATAAATTATTTACATGGAACCAACTTTATTGTAGAATAAAGGGAATTATAGGAAGCTAGAAAATTTTGGAGTATGACAGTTCTTATGACTCAACAATTTGTAATTCATAATTAGCAATCCAGAATATTTATCCAAAGTTATGAGGCAAGGTTTAAGGACTGTAGAGCATTGAGTTTTGTTGTTGATTTGAACCATAACTGTAAACATTAACTTTCTTTATCTTCTCTACCCCTCTTCAAGTTCTTTAAGTAAAATTTAGATCATCTCAATATTTACATTTTTCTGCATGTGTTTCATTTTATTTGTATGGATGTTTTGCATCAAATTATATGTGTGTGTGCCTGGACCCTGCAGAGGTCAAAAGATAGAGTCAGATCTAGAATTAGATATATTTACGGTTGTGAGAAAAATTGTGCATGCATAGAAACAAAACCTGAATCCTGTGGAAGAAAAACATCTGCTCTTAACTTCAGGGATTCTGTCTACTCTCATATTAGTTTTCTCTTCTCAGTAAGACACATGTATAAGAATATAAGCAGCACATACTGGCAAGTCATTTATGGCTTTCCCTTAGTTTGAAAAACTTTTTTTTTTTTTGGATATTTTGTTTATTCACATTTTAAATGTTATCCCCTTTCCAGTCTCCTCAAAACCCCATATCCCATTCCCCCTCCCCTGCTTCTATGTGGGTGCTCCCCTACCCACGCACCCATTTCTGCCTACACTGGGGCATCAGAGCCTTCATAGGACAAAGGGTCTCTCCTCCCATTGCTGCCCAACAAGGTCATCCTCTGCTACATATGCATCCGGAGCCATGGGTCTTTCCATGTGTACTCTTTGGTGGTTTAGTCACCAAACCCCTTCAGCTCCTTCAGTCCTTTCTCTAACTCCTCCATTGAGGATTCCATGTTCAGTCCAACATCTGCCTCTGTATTTTTCAGGCTCTGGCAAAGCCTCTCAGGAGAAAGCTCTATCTGGTTCCTGTCAGCATGCACTTCTTGGTGTCCCCAATAGTTTCTGGGTTTGGTGACTGTTAGGGGATGGACCCACAGGTGGTAAATGTCTAGAAATAATTTCTACACCACATTAAAATTTTGTTGATATAGTTGATGTCTTTAGGCCAAATCTGATTTTTTCTTTCTGTGAATTATTGTAGATATTCAAGACCATTCTCTGACCATTTGGCCATTTCTGTCTTATTACTTTCCCCACAAGAAATGAAGCATTTTACAGAGCATCTGTGAACCAATTCTTTAACATAGAATTGTAAATGTGAAACAATGTCCAGCCAGTAGTTTAATATTAATTATGTGTCACCAATTTGATTATTGTTCTAATTTTTTATCAGCTGATTCTCCTCTTTGGTCTTGTGTGAACTTGGCAGAGGATTATGTAATATATTATATGTAATTTTTTCTAAATACCTTTCAAGTTTTGTTGGTAGAGCATCAGCACTATTATTTTTTGTAATTAAAATAGTAAGTTCTTTTTCTGAATATATGTTAGCTAATACAGTATTTAAAACTTACTTAAATACAAAAATCAACTGATTAGTATTAATTGGTTGACTGATTTCTATTTGATTCTTATGAATCCCATATAATCCATTTTTCATTTTTATAATGATATTTTATTATACTCATATGATCTATGTTCTCATCCATAAATAATAACTAAGTTTGTCCTAGATTTGAAGGTATTATTTTAAGAAAAACAAATTTTAAAATATAATCATTTGCATCTCAAAATTATATATTTGTAGCAAATGAATAAGAGAAAGTGTCACATTTTTACTACCATATAATTCAGAGTACTGACAGGTTCAGAACTTACTATATATCTTGTTTATAAATGATGGAATGCATATATTTAGTGTATTTCTAAACTTTACCTAAAACCAAACTTTCTATTTATGAACAAGATTTTAAATTTACAAAAGTTGTGTTAAGAACAAGGGCTTTACATTTTATCTTGTTATTAAGCAATTAAGCACTTAAATATAACAATTACATCTTCTTTCACATAATTGAACAAAAATAAACACAAAGGTGAATTAATGAGTTAAAGCCACCGCCTTAGCTTTTAGATTATTTTGTGTGCAGCTGCTTTGCCATCACCAGAATACATGCTTGCTTTGGTTTTCTCTGCTATGTTGTTCTTATAATTTTTCTCCCTTCTCTTCCAGTTTGCATTGTCCAAGAAAGAGAAAATGTCTATGAGTCTCACAAAAGCAATAAGGTCATTACTAACCTTCTTTAAAGCAGATATCAATGGCTTGGTATTTTTACTGGAAAGCAAACTTTAAATTCTTTTATATATTCTTATTACCCCTTTGAAAAAAATTACTATGTGCTGTGATTATATTTAACTGTACTCCGAGATTCTCTCAGCTCTAACCCCTTACTCTGTCCATGCAATTTTGTATTTATTTATTTATTTATTTATTTATTTATACTTTATTCATCAAGTTCAATCTAACTCCCCATACATTCTTGCTTGTGCGTTCTTCCACTGCAGTGTGTTTGACTTAGCAGGGGCAACGCTTAAAGAAGACCAATTCTCTCTATGTCAACAATTACCAAATGCCACTACCAGATACCACAGACAAAACAAGACAAAATGAACAACAAAAAAAGAAACAAAACAAAAAGATAAAAGTCCAGTATAAGAATGTTTTACCAATTTAGTACTGATTGCCAGTGAGTATCTATATATGCCCAGACATTACAGCCTCATGACATTGCTGTTAGCTACTGTCCAGTATACTATGGTCAGTCCTCTTTGATGAAGACACCACAGAATGGAAATATCAAACTGGAACTTAGAAGTCTCATCACCACAGTATACTTTCTGTAGTACTAGAAGGTGCAGGGCACATTACTGGATGAGAAAATTAATCATCGGTCTTGTTCATCTTTTAAACCTGTGAGCTTCAATAACATGGCCTGGGATGACAAATCTACTGTTGAAGTAGTGACATAATCACGAAGAGAGCAATCAGCAACTGGGGCAGCTGTACATAGGAACTCACAGCAGTTGTGACAGTATGCAGAAGCTCTGTGTGAGTTCAAGTTAAGACCAAATCTCATCATAAAGAGAAGCGGAAGACTTGAAGTTTCAACACTAGCCAAGAAGATATTAGCAATTGATAGATTCTTGAAAAGAAATTTAATTGTTGATTAATATATTTATATATATTGCTACCTTAGTAGAATTTAACTGCTTCACTCACTAGCACAACTCAACTCTGTAAAAGTACTGAATTTAGATTATTTATTTATTCTATCAGATTTTCATAATTTTTCCATTCTTATTAATCATTAACATTCAATATATCATCAATCTTGCAATTAACATAATCACATGATTACAGATGAAGAATCACAGAAGTTATTTCTACCTTATTTCATTAATAATATATCAAACTTGTAAAATACTGTCACATATTAATTTCATTATATAATATGTGAAACATTTATTTTTGAATGGAATAATTTCTTTAGTCCTTATATAACTATTCTAAAAGAGGTTAAACTATTTTTAATATAAAACAATAAATATGGGCTGATTTTAATCACATTTCAATGAATTAGCATTATATAGAATGTAAAAGTAAATGTTTTTATTTTTAATCTCCACATGTAAAAATCAAAATTTTATCCATTAATTAAAATTTCCCAGGGCAAATCTGTAAGAAATGTGAAGTAGGATATCTTATTTTTATAGCATTTTAAATATGATATTTCAGAGAAATAGAATAATAATTTATATTTATAATTTTTCAAATAATATTTTCCTATGTATCAAAATATTTTCAAAAATCAAACTCATAGATATAGAGCTAGCTAGAGAAGGAAAGAAGGAAAGAAAGAAAGAAAGAAAGAAAGAAAGAAAGAAAGAAAGGAAGAAAGAAAGAGGAAGGAAAGAAAAAAGGCAAAGAAAGAAAAATATATTTTAGATAACATTTTAACCCAACAGTACTTATTTAACTAAATTAACTAAAATCATTTTAGTGGTGTTTAAAGGATTTTTTTCTTAAACCTCCCATTAAGCTCAAAAGAAACAATACACAAATAACACAATTATAACATTTCAAATCTTAAGAAGAAACATTCACAAAGCACCATTAGGAGATTTCAACAGTACTGAGATCTGCTCAGGTTAACCTGCCAACTGTCCTATTTGCAAGTAAAATATGCCCTCTTTCCTAATCAGCTGCTGGAGAGCTGATTATTTTCCATTTATGTAATGCTATCTGCCAGCCTCTCAAATGTTTTAGTCCTTACTTTAGGATCATCTCAGACTCATTAGCCTTCTATCTGACAGAGCCAATGAGACTATCTGACAGCCAGAGACTAGGAACAGTCATGCCTCTGTGAGGCAAGATCTTTTCAGGGAAAGTTATTTAAAAATAAAAAATTAACTATACATGTCATATATTAAATACAAATTTATATATAAAATTAAGAAAGCCAAATATGCAATATTAATGCTAATAAACCAGTGTAGTTTTTTTATTTTGATACAACCAAAATTAAATATTTTTTTTGTTTTTGATTAGTGAAACAATATCCTTTCTGAAACTTTCAATTTCTTTTCATCAACAAGCTAATTTCTTTAATCACATCGAGCTAATAATGAAAACAGCATTTGATCATGACCAAAAATCAAATAATGTCATTGTAAATTTTTAAACCTGAGACAGTGTATAATTATTTCTATTTTAGCAATGTATTCGCTTACATTTGTAGATAAATTTGAAGTCACAGTTGGAAACTAAACCTTTTATTTCAAAAACAATTAATTTAAATGTGTCTGTGAATTAAAATGAATTCAGTAACTTAAACTATCAAGAACTTTATAAAGGGACAGCTTTTTTAAAGTTTACAATCGGCTATAAGATAAATTAAGTGTGCAAATAGTTAATTTTGATAGGAGTTAGCTTGAACAAATGAGCTATTTGGTGAGGGTATTTCAAACAGTCTTCCATGGTCGGTATAGGTCTACAGAAACCAGCTTGCACTAGTATTCTATGCTATTTAAGTCATCTGTCTAGAAAATCCAAGCTTGCCAGTCTATTTTGATTTTGAGGCAAGCAAATCACTTGGAAGGGCATAGAATGTTACAATGTGTCATAAATTTACATAAAAGAGCTATAAAAACCTCATGGCTTCATGATTTTTCTGCTAGGCACTCTCAGCCCAATTATACAGTAATTCGGAAGCATTAAAGAACTGGTCTGGGGTCACAGAGTTAATGCTCACACCTGAATTAGGATCGGATGATTTCTAAGCTGTGGTTAGTTCCTATTTCTTTCACTGTTTTATAAACCATCCCATTGTGTATATTTCTACAGTGGTTTTTTTTCATTCATAATATTACTGCTACTGTTAGAAAGTAGAAACAAAATGGTAAATTTCCTATAATATTGATAAAGTGCGTTTAAATGATTTCAAATATATACCTTATTTTTTTTAAAAAAAAAAGTCAATTTAAACATTACATTGTAAATTTGTATTAGCACTAAGAATTTTCCAAAAGGTGGACAGTCATTATGTCATTATTCATACATACATAGGCAATAATATTTCATTGCAATATAAATTGTGGATCATGTGCTAATTTTGTGGTATGTGGTATGCGTGCATGTGTGTGTGTGTGTGTGTGTGTGTGTTTATATGTGTGTAGATGTATGTATGTCCAAGTGTCCATGTGGAAGGTTAAAGGAGGAAAAGAACTTCAAGCATTATTCCTCTCTATCTCCCAACATTTTTTAGAACTAAGATTTTCACCAAGTAGGCTAAGCTGTCTGGCTCTTGGCCTCCAGGTATTTACATTTCACTGTGTCTCTAGAAATTGGATTACAATCAGTCTCTAGGGTATTTGACAGATTCAAGATGGCTTCGTTGAATCAACTTCACATCCTCCAAATTGTGGAACAAGTAATTTACTTACAAAACTATCTCAGATGCCCAGCAAATGATGCATTGATATATAATTTCAAGAACTACATAAAAATCACTGGTTTCAATATGTGCAGTGGTTTCTCATAAAATAAAAACTAGCATTGCTATACAACTCAGCTAATACAGTCCTAGAGATATAGCTAAATATCTTACTGAGGAGAGAGTTACACACCCATGTTTATTGCTGATCTATTCACAATAGCAAGGAGATGGAATTCTCTGAGATATGTAACAACTGGTGGATCGGGTTTTAGAATCTTGCTAATATACACACTAGACCTTATTCATTTTTAAAGAAAAAAAATAATCTTAGAAAATGTAGGAAAATATGCAGTACTGGATAAAATATGATGTGTTTTCACTTATGTGTATCTAGCTTACTATTTCTAGTGTTTGTATTCCCATTTATGTTAAACACTGTATGGAGGCCAAGTAGCTAGAACTAGGCTCATTAAATAAGACAACAGATTTAAAGGGAGAGGAAAAGAAGACTAATCGAACACATAAGATTAGGAAGTGTTAGGGGAAGTTGGGTGTGACTGAAAGAGTTGGAGAGCACATGGGTGCAGACGGAAGGAAGAAAAGGAACCGGGAAGAGCTCAGACAAACTGAATATGGGTGAAGACTTCTGAGTAAACCTCTACTGCACACACTGATTGAAAAGAACCTGAGAAGGGGAGATGGCTCAGCAGTTGAGGACCTTATTTCTCCTCACAGAGGTGGCACCTATTCAAACATACTCACATATGCACACACACAAACACACACACATACATCCACACACATACACATGCACACACATATGAACACACACATGCACATGCACATACACAAACACACGTGCACACATGCATGCACATAAACACACACATACACATGCACGCATACACACACATGCACTCACACGCACACACACAAACACACACACATATGTACACACACACAACACTCACACACTCACACACACACACAAATCTAATAATTTCATAATGGGAACTCTGTGAGTATAATTATCAAGAAACGAAAATTAAAATAAATGTGAATAAATACCAGGAAGACATTGAAAGATTGTTGCCAAATTAAGATATCACATTGAGTAGGATCAAAGTACTTCAGAGTATCATTTTCAGTGTAGTTCCCAGATGTGTAAAATGCAAGTCTCATCACATAGCAATGAAGTTACCTTGCTATTTTTTACTATTGTCTAAATCTGATATCATTATCTGAGCAAGGTATGGCCAAAATCACCTGTTAAAAATATCAATGAACTTAAAATGTATTTCAATTTAAATATATATATATATATATATATATATATATATATATACACAAGTATGTGTGTAAAACTAAACTTTGAACAATA
The DNA here is from genome assembly GCA_030674055.1 of Rhabdomys pumilio. Classification (NCBI taxonomy): domain Eukaryota; kingdom Metazoa; phylum Chordata; class Mammalia; order Rodentia; family Muridae; genus Rhabdomys; species Rhabdomys pumilio. The sequence goes on from JANHMN010000011.1 coordinate 50,279,332, forward strand.
GTAAAATGAGTCTAACTGGAAAGTGAGATAATACAGGCTCAACAAAGTAAATAGAATAAGTTTAATATATACATATATATATATATATATATATATATATATATATATACATATATATATATATATATATGCATGCATGCACGTGCAGTGTATGTTCCCATATTCTCTGAAGATTAAAGAGAAAAATAATGACTAAAACATATTTTAATGATGGACTGCAACATGAGATAATTTAAGAGAAAGACAGACATCAAATGCCTGTAATAAATATAAGGGTTGTGTGAACATTGATCTTGTAATAATACTGCCTCGCAATATAATAGTTTTACAATGTTTGCACTATAAAAATGACAGAAAAGTTATCATCTCAGCCAATAAGTTATTTTAAAGACAGTAACCCAGAGAAATTGTCTCCCAGATGATAAAATCTCAAAAATATAGGCTCTTATTGTATGATTCTTTTCTACTTTTGTTTTTGTTTTTTGTTTTATTTTGTTTTGTTTTTTCATTAATCTTGCCCCTTCTTGTTTTCAGCCTCCAGTGAACATTATTTACCAGTATCAGATTACCTTTGGCTTTTCTTGTAATTTCTTTTGGTCTGCACTAGATCCAAGTGCTAGGTCATAAGCAGGAAACAGAGGCTACTGCCAATCTGGCCTTTCTGCTCCTTGTGTACACATTATAGATAGGCTTACAGCAAGGTCAGCCAGGGAAGCAGTGACCACCTGCTCTCACACTGAGAATAAAGTCACCTTCACAGTATGCAGGAAAGTTTTGCCACTCTCTCTGTTCTTCTCTGTAGGGAGAAATCTCTCTGTTGAGACACTGAACCTGACCTTCCAAGCCTGACAAGGCAGTCTTAGGATCCCACGCTGTTTTGTGGCTAACACTACTGCTTCACACTGTTTCAGATTTCCACCTCTGACACGCCATGCTATCCTTAAAGTGAAGAAGTTGGGTTTTTATTATAGTGTTAGCTTTTCCTCAACTTATTTCATGTCACATTGTCAGTTTTTCTTGATTTTGATGATGACAATATTTTTCACTTCTGAGGTGATGTCTTTCATCTTTGAGTTCATAAAAAGACACAAGACCTTATCCTGTTTGCTTACCATGTACTCCAGATATTAAAATTAAATAGACTGTCAAATGAGCTTTTGCTTTTAATAACAATGTGGTAACAAGAGTCAGACTTATGATAATCTAAAATCACCAAATAACAAAACAAAACAAAGTAGATAATATGATGGTAAATAGAATAGATGACAAGAAAAGTTCACTGAACCTTTAAAATCAGAAACAAATGAGGTAAGGCCATGTGTGTATTTCTATAGTACCTATCAGTTTTTATATAAGCAGAGAAAGTAAAAAAAAAATGTGTTTCTCTCTTACCAAAGAGGATCCATTACTTATTTTTATTTGAAATTATACATGGTTCAATTCCATATTAAAACATAAAAATGTAATAATCTAATTCTTTAGAAATGGAGACTTCTAGGTCATCATTTTATATATCTGTGTGAATCATCAGTACTGTGATTATTTCAAGCTAAATACAATAAAATAAATAATTATCTGAAACATTTTATGAATTCATGTAGTTTGGGTAAATATTTCAGATTTTATTAATTTTTTGTTATTCTTTGAGAGAAAATGAAATCATGTTCTAGGTTTGCATTGATATTCATATTGAGGAAAATAATTTTTCAGCCTTTTCTGCTCTGTTTAAAAAGAAGAGGAATTACTTCTTGCTTCTTCTTAGCATTATCTCATGTCTAATCAGGTAAAAAATGGAAACAATGTAATGCCATTCCTCTATACTTTTGTATTCCTTATTATTCTCTACTTGAGATCATATCAATCTTCTACTGTCTTTCTGATCCCATTTTCAATTAGAAGTGTAGTAATGTTCCTTCACCTTTGATTAAGAAAGGAGAAAACCATTGGAAAGAAAACACTATTAGTTTAATTTGATCATGTATTGTAAATAAGAGGTATGCCTGATTTGGTTTCATTTATAGTATCTAAAACATTGAAAGATAAACGAAGAGCTCTGGAGGGTCTGGTTGGTTGATATTGTTCTTCCTAAAAGGTTGCAAATGACTTCAACTCTTTCAGTCCTTTCTTTAATTTTTCCCTCTTTTTCTCCTTCTTTTTGTCCTCCTCCTCTTCCTCTCCTTCCTCTTTCTCCCCTTCTCCAACCTTTTTTTCCTCCTCCTCTCCTCCTCTTCCTCCCCCTCCTCCTCCTCCTCCATTGATATAGGGTCTCCCAATATATCATTGGATGTCTAAGAACTCTCTTTTTACTCCAGGCTTGGCTCAAACTCACAAAGATCCAAGTACCTCTGTTTCCTCAATTCTGGGATTAATAGTATGTGCTAATTAATATTCTTAGTAGGTTATGATTTGTTGTTGTTGTTGTTGTTGTTGTTTTGTTGTTTAGTTGGTAGTCATTTTTGGTTTTCACTTTTTTTTGCATTAATCAAATTTATGTTCTATGCTTCTCACACCATTTTCAGCAGTCTTATGCATCATCTCATAACTAGTGTAGAATCTAAGATGTTTGTCTAGTAATTTCAATTATATTAGTAGTTAAATGACTCTGCTATCCTATACAATTCATGGACATCTCCATCTACCAGGTCTGCTGGGGAGTCCAACCTGTTATACATAGTGAAATTCAAGATAGCCAAAGACATGTAAGAAAACCATATCTCAAAAACAAAAAATAGAAGAAAAACCATAACTAAGATATAGCAGTCAACCTGAGAAGACTTTACTTATTTTCCAAAAACCTGGAATATACCTATGTGATAAGATGAACATTTCTCCTAATTTGGACTAACTTGGGCCACCGTTGAGAAAACAAATTCTGGGACATGAAAGCTTGTTTAATTTTTAGTATGAACTTATGACATATAAACAAAATTAAGCTCCTTTGCTGAATCATGTTGACAGTGCAAATGACATTTTACAATACACTGTCTTACTTCATTTACTATGTATTTTGTTTATACAAGAGTCCAGTCTCCCCTTAAATGCATCCCACAAATTTAAGTACCTGAAGCAAAATTTCTTTATCTTACCTATCATATAGTTTCTAATCATGTAAATGAATTTTTATATTATAACCATTTATAGTGATCCATATATACTGAGTTTTTACAGATTAATAATGATTGTAGTGAAACTGTCGTTTTGGAAAGTGGCATAGCCATTGATAAGTTTGTACCAGTAAATAATTTCCGAAACAATATAGTTTTTAATGATTGTGAAAATGTTTACAACTAAGCCGAGTAGAGTTTAATTCATTTTTATTTTGTCACAACACCTTTTGCTTTTTTAATACTGGCATTAGAATACACAAAGCCATGTAAAAATATATTCAAATAAGTTTGACAAATACTGAATATTAATTACTTAATCAGATTCTGCTATTTGGAAATTACTCAGTTAACTTGACATGTTTTATGGCATTATCTAAGTGAAGTTAATGAATGGGCACTCTATTATCATCTACAGTAATTAAATACAAATGAAACAGCAAATGAAAACACAAGTCTCTTAGTAAAAGGCTCCTTTAAAGTTGTTCTACTACATGAAGCACAGCACAGAGAAGCCCTGATTAATTTAGATTTTTCTTATTATAACCATAAATTATTCCAAACACTTTTGGAACCTGGATTCATAAGCAAGTATATCAGTTTTATCTATATATATAATAATAGATTTATAAATGTATGGGTAAAACCACCAGGGGTTACAAAAAGATATTGTATTTAGAAAAAGGAGAGGTAAAGCAGGGTTTGGTGGGAATACAAGAAGATGGAAATTATGTAAATATATCAAACAAAATAAATTCTAAAAGTTTATAAGTACATACAAAGTTTTCTTGATTTGTATACTATTGACCATCATTATTTACATTATTGAACCCATATAATATATGGGCATATATTGGGCTATGGTATAATGGAATGAGATTCTTCCATAAAATATTAATATAAAACTTATTATTTTTTTAGTTCTTAGTTATTGAGAGTGAGACACAAAGTCTGAAAATTCAAAATTTAAAATGTTTTTGAACTTCAGCAATGTGTCATATGTAGAAAGTTTAACATCTACTCTCATATGATATCAAAATGCATTTACACCAAAAATTGAGTGTGATATTATATACTATATGCTCTCTATACAACTGTAGAAAGTGAGCTCTTAAAATGTTCAGAAAAATAAATATAGTTGGACAATGTAATATTAAGCAAGATGAAGCAAATTTACTGAATAAAACCCTGTATGTTCTCTCATATATGTGTATTTTAGTCTATAGTATGTACAGACACACACAAACACACACACTATAAAGATTGCAAAAGAGATCCAGATGAAGTTACTGTATGTAATGAGAAAGGGCAAAATTTAGAAAAAAGTATGAAAAAAAATGCTTTTGAATCATAAAATTGAGTGCAAAGCTATCCCTAACCACAGTTTCAACTCCATCCTAGGTAAATTTTTCCCTATTTCTGTGAAAAATACTGAATTCAGTCTTCTGGGAATTGAACTAGCAAGAATCATAAAAAAAGAATACGTAATGTAATTGATAGTGCAAATGTAAGTGCCCCAGGCAAAAAATCCCCATTGCTCCATGATGGCCTTCTAACTCTGTCACTGAGTTATATAGTTATATACTATGAACATATTTCCAGAACTTCCTTAATGCATCTGAGTAAATTTGTGCAGATTGATTTGCATAGCATGTTATTTATTGAAAAATAAACTATAATAATGGATAAAGGTATATAAGCACATGGCTGTTTAGGATGCAAAGCTTTCGTGTTCTTTCTTTAAGGTAGTCCACACTAAAACTCACAAGACGTTTCTCATTCAGCGAAGGTATCTTATAAGTCAAAAAGTCAAAATGGATAGGATCAGTTGCAGCCTGTGGCAGGTCTGTCATGTCTGTTCACATTGCTGCAAGGCCCCTGAAATGCTCACTGTGAAATGCACTTTTAAAATTCAAAAGGAAAAGCACTTAGAATTAATGTGAAAAGAAAGGTTTTCATTTTGTTTTGTTTTCTGGGGAAAAGCTTGTGCTTTAACCAAAACAAAAAGCAAACACAAATATTTTTTAAGACAAACAAGAAAATCGCTTGTGAATTGGCTTCCTATGGAGGGTGATAGAGCTTATGGAATCTTGGAAGATAGACAGTTTACATGTGTTAAATATAAAAACCATCCCATTATTTGGCGAACTAGCACATTAAAATAAAAAGAACATAAAGGCTTTGAGGAAACATTTGTGTGTTTGTGGGTGAAGTATCCTGCACAGTGATAAAATCTCACTGGGCTGCTCCTTGAGGCAGTGAAAGGTGTGAAATACCCCAGGACTCATACTGATAAAACATAATCTACCGATGCTCACACAATTTTCAATGCATTGATTCTTTGCCTATGAAGAAAAAGTCACAGTATCCACTTTCCTTGGAAGAACAAAATAAAAATCAAAGAACTCTGTAGGGGGTAGACTTTTACTCCTGACAGATCTGGGATATGCTTGATTTTTACTTAAACTTTTAATAAGTAGAGATGGGGTAACAGGTGACAGCTGTAACTCAGATAATTAAATGATTTAATCCTCTAGCTTTATAATCAATATTCAGGAAATGTGATAAATCTATTCATAGGGTCAAATTCCTTTTTGTTCTCAAGGTAAAATTTACTGCTGTTTTCCTTTTTTATGGTTAAATTGCCACATGTGAAGAAATGATTGTCTTTTTGCCCAGGAACAACGAAGTTGAGAACAGCTGTAAAATATTCTCTGACAGACAGAAGGGAATTGAGTAACAAGCATAGTTCATGTTATAAATGTATTGAAAGTGTTGAGAGGGTAGAAATTCTCCAAAATCTCTGAGAGTAAACCTTAGATTTGCCAAGTCAACCAACCAACATACCAATACATTTTTATGTATATGATTTCTGAATGGTAAAAGATAAAGCTACTTGGTAACAAGGGCAAGGAAACAGATACCACATGTAACAAAATAACACAAATAGTGAAAGATTCTCTCTCTCTCTCTCTCTCTCTCTCTCTCTCTCTCTCTCTCTCTCTCTCTCTCCTATCTCTCTTTCTCTATCTCTGCCACGTACTATATATGTGTAAGTTATGAAACACTTTCATTTAGTGAAAAGAGAAACATTATTTTTCTTCTTTTTAACAATTAATACACAGATCAAGGATGTTAAACTATTGGTTCCCAGTCAACAGCGTTATTTTTATATTCTTCCTCCTGCTCCCTCACTTTTCTCTCTCTCTATCCTTCCTTCCTTCTCAATTTCCATCCTTCACCTTCTCTTTCTTTCCTTTCCTCCATCTCTCCATGTCATTTTGTGTTTTAATAGATTCACACATACCATCATTTCCTAGTCATTTTTTACAGTATATATGAAACTATAGGTAAATAAATTCCAATAGCTAGGATTTCAAAGCAGTACATACAGATTTATCCTGTTATGAATTTACAAATCGTTGTTGGGACTTGCTATTGTCCTGTCGGTGGTTGATTTTTGTCTATTGCATCATGAGTCAAGACACTGGGCTCTATATTTGACTTACTCTGGTATTTGAAACGTACCTAGTATTTAAAAGGTTGCAGTTCATAGACCACTGAACTTGCTATTCTTCTCATTCACTTGCTGGGAAACACACATACACAAACAAAATAATACAATTTAATAAAATAGAAGGATGTGTACTATCTTTATTATGTGAACCAAGTGTGAATGGTTCAAATTTTCCAATTTAATGATCTTTCAATTTTTAGCATGCCATATTCCATGGAGCTATCTCAATTAAATTTGAAATTATTCAGTAACTGAAAAGAAGCTTCTAAAACATTCAATTTACTTTAAAGAACTTTCATTGTGAGATTAATTGCTTAGGTTCTTCTGTGAACAATCGTATTTTCTAAACAAGTTTACATTCTAGAAAAATTTCAGATAATTGAAAATGACTTTCTTACACTGAGTCAAAATATTTTAATTATAATTAAAACTCAAAGTTCAAGTTTACTGTGTTTGATTAGATACAGAACACAGGAACGAAAATTTTTTTTAGAAAGGTTTCACTCCTTGTGGCCTCATACTTTCTGCTGAGCTTTGATTGTATGACTTCCCCACTGTTGAAATAAATATTCTGTTTGATTGTCTGCTTGAAACCTTGCCTGATGGCTTCATTACATTATAATCATGAAAAGTAAAAGAAAAGCTGACAACATTGTAAACCCTTCTAATGCTTATATTTCCTGACACAGTGTTCTATTTTCAATACTTACATGTTTGTGTTTAGTCCTCATATCTGCTTCTTTTTCTGGAAAGTCAAATGGGTCAGCATCATAATTTTCTTGGTTTTCCTGGCATGGTAGTAGACCTGTTCTTACCACATTAAAAGAGAGAAAAAGTTATCCTTTTTGATTAAGATCGACAAAAGTAATTCCTCCAGGGTTTGCAGAGGACAGAATGCAGCAAAGATTAGTTTTAGGTTTTTATTTTTTATTGAAAAAGATGCTCCTCTCACTCAATAAGCTGCAGTCACATTTGCCACCCTTCATCCACTCCTTTGAGCTACCCAACCAACACCCACCCCAAAATCCACTCCCCAGTTTCTTCTTCTGAAAAGAACAGGATTCCAAGAGAAGATAGTCAAACAGGACAAAACAAAATACAATAAGACAAGACAAAACCTCTCTCATCAAGCCTGAATAAGGTAATTCAACAGGAGGAAAAGTGCAGACAAAAAAGTCAGATACATACCTGAGCCCACTGCTACTCTTATAACAAAAACACCAAGCTAACAGCCATAACACACAGAGAGGATGTGGTGCAGACCCATGCAGGTTATGAGCTTGTTGCTTCAGTCTTTGTGGGCCAGTGTGAGCCCTGGTTAGTAAATTCATTGAGCCACATTCTTCTGGTGTCCCCTTTCCCCTATTACTCCTAAAATATTTCCTTCCTGTCTTCTTAAGAGTTTCCTCTAATAAATACTGATTTCCTGGTGTATGTATTATCTTTGGCAGTCCCTAAGAAAATCTATAATCTTTGTCCTTTTACTCACTTGCAAAGTAGTTTTTGCCCTTCATTATGGAAACTTCTTTTGGCAAGAGAGCTACATCACTACAGAAAGCTAAAATCAATTAAATTTCAGAGTTGTTAAGCCCAGTATCCACATCCAGAAAACACTCTTGTATCTAAGCTGAGAAAACACAGCAGAAGATTGACCAGAAAGATTGTAAAAACCAGAAGGATAAGGAATTTGCCATACGATTGTATATCTTCATAATAGCAGACACTTCACTCATGGAGCAGTACAAACATGAATGGACAAACAAGAGTTGAACAAAGTTGACACTAATGAACATGCAAAACTGAGCAGAGCAAACCCCATGAGGCCTCACCCCGGCACAGAGAACTATTGGCATCTGAGGAAATGGTGAGCATGTGAGGAGAGACTTGGTACAGGAAAGAGTTCACCAGTTGACTATCCAGTGCCAAATGATCATCCTTATAAACGTACATACAGGTAGCATGATAGAGACTGACTAGATAATATCTGTGCATACATATATATGTACATGTAAATATATGCGTAACCTAACAATAAAAAATGGCTATGAATATGAAAGAGGGTGATAATGGATAAATGAGAGGGTTTAGAAAGCAGAAAGTCAAGAAGAAATGTTGCAAGTACATTATATTCTAAAAATATAAGGAAAAGAAAATGTTGAGATCATTTACATAAGAAATAATTTTTTTCTTCTATAATGAATAATTACTAAAACTGTGTTTATTCTTTCTCAAGGTTGTGACTTTTGGATATGAAAGGTAAGTTATACTCATGAATCTCACCAACATGGCTGCCTAAACAAGATTTGTAAATTCCTATAGCAGCTGACAGGACAATTTGGAAATCTTATAGGATTCTACCTCTACTTTAGAGAAAAGGAGGAAATAGTCTTTTCCATGAATGTCCCTCTTGAATAGTTACATAAAGTGAAGTGGTCATCCCTGAACTCACATAGATAGAAGCAAATGTAAACAACTTACATAGGATGTATTTATACAATTATATGTAAATATATATATATATATATATATATATATATATATATATATGTGTGTGTGTGTGTGTGTGTGTGTGTGTGTGTGTGTGTTTGTGTGTGTGTGTGTGTAAATAAAAGAAGGTCAAGAATGTTAGAGGAAAGGCTTGGGAGACATTAGTTGAAGGAAGTGATTAAATGTTTTACCATTCTAACTTAAAAAGTGAAATACAAATATGGTAACTACAATAGAAAATGAAGAAAAATGATTGAAAGAGGAGGAAGAGGGGAAGAAGGAAGAGAAGGATGAGGGAGAGGAAGAGGAGGAAGAGTAAAGGAGGAAGAGTAGAAAAAAAGAGGAAGATGACATCATACTCTTCTAGGCAACCAGAAATTCCATCTGTTCTTTAAAGACAATGAGCATGTACCTGCCATAGACTTTGGGTTTGTGGTTCTATTTGCTTTCCAATTTCCCCACTTTTCCATGTGCTTCATCTCATTTTTCTGTACTATTTTGATCAAGATTCAACTTTACTAAAAAACTTTCCTGTTTAAGTTTCCTAGATATATGTTTGATTTCCACTACCACGTTTGTTTAGAGCCTAATTGTATTTCATTTCTGCATGTACATGTACATGTTTGTTTACCCTTTCAGTTGTTTACCATCAAATTATTAAATTACATGATGCTACATTATTACATACTGTTCTAACAAAATTTGCAAAACTGCATGACACATATTTAGCAATAAATAATCTATAACTACGTAAGGGAACCATTAAATTGATCAAGCCTAAATATCAATAGAGATAGCTTTCTTTTTAATGAACTTCCCTATTCTGTCTTAAATTTTTTATCAGGTTAATAGATTTATTCTTTTTATTCCTAGTTGTACTTCTTTTCTGTTTAACTTAAAATCTATTTTCAGTAAAACCTATCCCTTATGCTATATTTATTTGTAATTTCTTCAAATTTGATAAATAAAATATTTTTGACAACTCCCACTAATAAATGACTCTTCAATTTTTACTATTTACTTGTGTTTTGTCATTGCTGTTAGCATTGCTTGCTTTTTATGACAAAAAGCCAAGTAATTAATGAGCAACAACGTGTAGTAAAGCTGAAGACAGCTAAGTAAAATACACTGTATCACCTTTCCCTCATCCTCATTGAATATAACCTATTTCACAAATGTTTCAATTTCCCCATGTTATTTCCTGACTCAAGATTGCTTCTGACATCAGTCATCTTGGCATGTGTCTACTCACTCATAGTTAGTATCCCTAAAAGGAAAAATGAAAGCATTGCACACACACACACAAAAAAAAAAAAAAAAAAAAAAAGTTTTGCCGACTCCTAAGAAGTCAGAGAAATGATTATTTACTTTAGAGCTAACAATTCTGACTTGTGTGGTGTAAATTGCTAACTGTGTCATAGTTGGCTGACCTGAGGCTGATATCTATTTCCTGTTTACGTTTCAATATACCCTGAAATTGGGTTTTTATTAGAAAACAAAAGTGAATCTTGGGAATATACTTTTGCTGAAAATTAAATTCTTAGCTTGTCAAAAGTAGCAAACCCTTGCTCATTTTTCTGTATTACGATCACCTGCCATCATAACCAAAAATATACATCATTTTAATCTAATTTGTTTGGTATTACAGTTCAAAAAACTTAATGTCACTTTGTCTGCATGAGTGTCTTTATTTTTAGGAATGAGAGGAAAATATAAAGCAAATTCTGTTGGCTGCATGATAATGATTCTTTCTTGAAAATGAGTGATTATTTTACGCTGGAATTTCAGCAATATCAACATGCATGTGACAAATAATGTTGGTAAGCAGTGATCCAAAAAATCATAATGGCAGTAGTGTCTGATTAGACCCTGAAGACAGTGAAACTAAGGGTTAATAACATTCAGGGCGTGGCTTTCCTCTTAGTGCTACACTTCAGTGAAGACTTCATGCCCACAAACTGCACAAATTCGTTTTCTACAAGTTTAAAGATCAGCCTTATAAAATCATGGCAAAAGTGTGAACCAAATATTCTACATATTACAGTATGTAATAATGTAGCATCATGCAATTTAATAATTTGATGGTAAACAACAAAAGGGTAAACAAACATGTATATGTACATGTAGAAATGAATACAATTAGGCTCTAAACGAACATGGTAGTGGAAATCTCATGTCTCCACATTGTGCTTGGGCCTCCTTCTTTATCAACCAACCAGAACCCCCCCACACACACACCAGAGCTTCCAGGGATTAAACCACCAATCAAATAGTACACATGGAGAGACCCATGGCTCCAGCCGGATATTTAGCAGAGGATGGCCTTATTGGGCATCAATGGGAGGAGAGCCCCTGGATTCCATAAAGGGTTGTTTCCCCAGTGTAGGGGAATTTGAGGGCAGGGAGGTAGGAGTAGGTGGGTGCTTTCTCAAGCATGGCAAAAGCACCCTCACAGAAGCAGGAGGAAGGGTAAATGAGATAGGGGGTTTCTGGGGTCGGTGGGAAACCGGAAAAGAGGATAACATTTGAAATGTAAATAAAGAAAATATTTAATAAAAGAAGCAAGATATTTATGATCACATTTCATTAGGGGGATACTACAGGGTCAAATTCCAGTTCCTGAGTGCCAGTTTGAATGCCTTCTGCATAGTTTAAGGTAAAAGAGAGTACTATATGGACATTTTTGAAAATGTCTAGATAAAACTAGAAAATATACACAGCCATCTGCATATGTATTGTTGTTTTAGGTATTATGTTTCACTTTTCTCTAGGAAACATTGGCATTTTCGGGAAAGTGAGTTGATTACTTAGTATAGCAACCATGTTTCTGGAAGCCGATGCATGTTCTATTTTCAGAGGCGTCTACTTTGTAACTGATGCTGTATATTTCTCCTTTTGCCATTGACAGTCACACTGAGACCTCCCTTGTTTGTGATGAAAAGTTTTAATGTTGTACGCTAGGCACCTTGCATCGTCAGACACATTTGGTCACTGTCTCACATCAATTTAATTTCAGTATATCAAAACTCAATAATGTATTTCAGGTCCTCAATTCTAACACACTGACATCTTAAAGCTACTCCAACAATCTTGTCATTTCAATTTTTCACACTTCTTCATTTGTTTGTTATTTTGACAGTCATATGCCATAATACATACCAAGAGGTGATGTATAAAATATGAAAAAGTTAAGGATTAAAGCTGTCAAACCATAAATATCCCTTAAAATATTAATCCAAGATGCTGCAACATTGTGAGTTTGATGAATTCTTAAATTATTTCACTAAATTTCTTTTAAACTAGTTTTTATATTTTTAAAGAATAAATATACTTTAAATTATACCATAAACATTTCTGTCTTATTGTACTATTTAAAAGGCTTGGGTTTAGATAAAACAGGCTGATTCTGCCTTTTAGTCCTCATCTAAATAGTAAGCATGGATATCTTTGGACGCTCATGCCAGATTTGTATGTATGCAGCAGAGATCCTCACACACATTAAAAATGTTAAGACAATTTCAAAAATTGTATCTCAGATCATCTATCATGTTCCATTATGTGATTTATCATTATATTTTTATATCTAGTACCTAGAATGTTAATAGCTTAAGTGTTATATATTCCTAAAAGTGTCTGTTTATTAGATTTTCATTTATGTTACTGAGATCTCCCATGATCCTCTAGAGTTTAATGTTAATCAGAAATTTTTGGTAATTCATCCCCCACACTTATATTTTTCTTGTTCTATAATGTATGTCTCTGTACATATGTTTACACATATGACATATATGTGTGTGTATTTATATAATATGTATGTATTCCTTCCATCAATGTTTATTGCTATCCATTACTACAACAACTTTACATTGTAAGTGGTTTCCTTTTCATATTCTTGAATTATTTTTTTACTGTTCTTATGTAAAAAGAAAAATGGTGAGGATGGCCTGACAGAACAAAATATATTCTGCTACCTCTCATATACTTTCTTTGTTCATTGTGGAAGAGTTACACTGCATATCTGATGTTTCCAGGAAAGAGCTAAGCTCTTTCAGCTGCTTAGAGACCTTTTCTCCCAGTCTTTTAGGTTTCACCTTTAATATCAATGAGGAAGCTATGCTTTCATTTATTTCTCCAGATACACTGGATCATTATATTGATTTTTATATAACATTCTTTTCTGACTTCACGGCACTTAAAATAGCTTATGATATTATTTATATGTAGGCATTTTATGTAGCATTCAAATACCTGGTAACCTACAAATTCAAAAGAGAATGAAAACAAATTGTCGACTTTATATTCTAGACTACAGCCAAGTACTAGACAAGCAATAATATCTGATTGGCAGTGACTCAATTGTTCTTGTTAATTTTATAACTAGTTGTAGTTATCAGGTATTCAGATTGTACCATCTCCCATCATATATTTTCAAAATAATTTTCAGGTCTTGCTTAGGCAAATTTAATATCGACATGTCATGGGTGAAACTTCTAGAACTCCATTCCCTGGGGATCTGATGCCCACTTCAGGCACAGCCATCATATGAGTCACAGACACATCCACAGATAATATCCACATACATAAAATAATAGCTAAATACATACAATTTCAAATGGCATACTAATCTGAATATCTAGGAAGCACTTTAATAGATGTCGCATATTTTTATGGTGTATACAAATCTCACATTCATCAGACCAAAGCTGGCTAAGAGACATCCCCTTTATTATTCTAGTCAGAATAACATGTAGAACCAAACATGTCCAACTAATGGAAAATGAACTCAGGATGTTGTTACATATTTCTAGTATATTGACATAGTTCAGTGATTGATTTATAAAGTAGTAGAAATTGTAGTAGTGCATGTGTATATATTAGAGTGTGCTTAAGCATGCTGGAGTGTGAATATGAAAACCAAAGGAAAAATTTCAGAAGTGGGTTCTTTCCCTTCACTTTGGTTTATTTAAAAGATACTGTTTCGATCACATATCCTGTCTCCCTAACTATTATAATCTTCTACCCACTCTTCTGTGTCCTTTTCTGTCTGAACTTCAGATATAGAGGTACCATTTTGAGTGTATCACTTGGGATTGGGAAAACCATGAGTACAATTTCAATACATTTTAACCTGTTATGGATCACTATAACAGTAACCAAAGACAGAAAAAAGAAGCTTTATTAATGAAGATAAGAGCTACCATTATCCTTGAAAATATATCTTTAAAACACATTTAGATTTTATATTAGTTCAGGCAGCTATAGTACTAACTATTGCTGTAGTGACTATTAATTGTAAGGTATATATTCTCTTCTTTATAAAAGGCCTTATATATAGTTAAGTGGCTATAGATTCCCCTCAAATATAAGTGCCTCAATTACACTACTGAACATATCTTTCCAAGCCAGAAGCTGTTCTTGCTTATAAGCTTTAAAGTTGTACAGGAATTTCACTTGCATTTCTCGCTCAGGAGACTGAATATCACCTTTAGATGTCATATGAGCTAGATATCAGGGAGGACTTTTTCATCCTGTCTCTAGATGGACTTTTTCAAGCCCTGTACTTGAGGTTGCCTTCATGGTAAGTTCTTACTCGTAAGTTATCAAAGACACTAAGGGCAATGGCAATACCCTATATTGATTCGGAAGACTCCTTTATATAAATGAATGACTTGAAGCAGGACTTTCCATGATTTGTACTGAGGCATTGTTGTTGTTTCAGTTGTGGTGGTGGTGGTAGTTGTGGTTGTTGTTTTGTTGTTTTTAAGATATGACATGGCTCCTAGAAAAAATACCATCACTATTTGTAGCACAATATCACTGCATATAATATTATGTATTACATATATACATACGTATGCATACATAAATGAGTACTTCTCTAAATAAGCAAATAAAATATTTCCTTTCTTTCTTTCTTTCTTTCTTTCTTTCTTTCTTTCTTTCTTTCTTCCTTCCTTCCTTCCTTCCTTCCTTCCTTTCTTTCTTTCTTTCTTTCTTTCTTTCTTTCTTTCTTTCTTTCTTTCTTTCTTTCTTTCTTTCCACTCCAAATTTTATTCCCCTCACCGAGTTCATCCTTCGATTGTTCCACATCCCACACCTCCAACCCATGCCATGTCTCTTCAAGGATGTTCCCACCCCCCAACCCCCACCCCACCTGACCTCTAAACTCCCTGAGGCCTTCAGTCTCTTGAGGGTTAGGTGCAACATTTCTGATTGAACAGAGACTCAGCAGTCCTCTGCTGTGTATGTGTTGGGAACCTCATATCAGCTGGTATATACTGCCTTTTTAGGTGGTCCAGTGTTTGAGAGATCTCAGGAGTGCAGATTAATTGAGGCTGCTGATCCTCCTATAGTGTCGCCCTCCTCAGCTTCTTTCAGCTTTTCCCTAATTTAACCACAGGGGTCAGCAGCTTCTTGTCCATTAGTTGGGTGCAAAGATCTGCATCTGACTCTTTCAGCTGCTTCTTGGGTCTTCCGGAGGGCAGTCATGATAGGTCTCTTTTTGTGAGCACTCCATAGCTCAGTAATAGTGTCAGGCCTTGGGACCTCCCCTTGAGCTCCCCTTGACCTCCCACTTTGAGTCTGTCACTGAACCTTCTTTTCCTCAGGCTCCACTCCATTTCTGTCTCTGTAGTTCTTTCAAACAGGAAAAATTTTGGGTCAGAGTTTTGAATGTGTGATGGTAACCCCTCTCTCATTTGCTACCCTGTCTTTCTGCTGGAGGTAAGCTCTATAAGTTCCCTCTACCGACTGACTGTAATTTCATCTAAGGTCTCTCCCTTTGAGTCCTGAGAGTCTCTCATATCCTAGGTCTCTGGTGCATTCTGGAGAGTTCCCTCAACTTTCTACATCCCTAGGTTGCCTTTTCCATTCTTTCTGCTGGACCTCAGGGCTTCATTCCTTTTCCTTCACCCAATACCAGATCAGGTTCTTCTCTCCCCCAAGACTCTCACCTACTTTCCTCCCTTTTCCTTCTCTTCCTCCTCTCTTGTGGTTGCTTTCTTCTCCCTTCCCAGTGGGACTGAGGTGTCCTCATTTGAATCCTTCAACTTGTTGACATTGTTGAGTTCTGTGTTCTATATCTTGGGTATTCTGTACTATTTTATTTTATTATTTTATTTTATTTTATTTTATTTATTTTTTTGGCTAATATGCACTCATTAGTGAAGATATGCCATGAATTTCCTTTTGAGTCTGAGTTACCTCACTTAGGATGATATTTTCTAGTTCCATCCATTTGTCTACAAAACTCAGTATGTCCTTGTTCTTAATAGCTGAATAGTCCATTGCATAAATGAACAACATTTTCTGTATCCATTCTTCTGTTGTGGGACATCTGGGTTGTTTCCAGTTTCTGGTTATCACAAATAAGGCCACTATGATCATAGTTGAGCATGTGCCCTAGTGGCATGGTGGCCCCATCCAATATACCATCTTTTGGGTATATTCTAAGAGTGGTATTGCTTGGTATTCAGGTAGATCTATTTCCAAATTTTTGAGGAACCTCCAGATTAATTTCCAGAGTGGTTGTAGCAGTTTACACTGCCATCAGCAATGAAGGAATGTTTCCCTTTCTCCACATCCTTGCAAACATATGTTGTCACCTGAAGTTTTGACTGTTCTTAGCTATTCTGATTAGTGTAAGGTGGAATCTCAGGGTTGTTTTGATTTGCATTTCTATAATAAAATCTTTGAACATTTCTTTAGGTGCTTCGCAGCCATTCGAGATTCCTCTGTTGAGAATTCTTGGTTTAGTTCTATATCCCATTTTTTGATTGAGTTTGGTTTTTTTTTGGTGGTTAACTTTTTGAATTCTTTATATATTTTGGTTATTAGCCCTCTGTCAGATGTGGGAATAGTGAAGATTTTTTTTCCCAATCTATAAGTCGCCAGTTCTTCTTATTGACTATGTCCTTTGCCTTACAGAAACTTTCTAGTTTCATTGATCTTTGACAAAGACACCAAGAATACACAATGGAAAAAAATAAAGTATCTAACTGGCTGTCTATATGCAGAAAAATTAAAATAGACCCATATTTGTCACCATGCACAATCCTCTATGATTTCTTACATATCTTTGTTGTTATTTATCTTTCATTACTCCCTTTCCATCATTCTATATTTCCTTCACTCTTTCAAATTTTAATGCCCCAAGTTTCTCCTCTTACTCCCTTTATACTATTACCTAGTGTGTTCTTCTATCATTTACTGTAGAAGTATTTACAAGCTGTCGTGAGCCCAGTATGTTATCTGTCGTGAGCAGGTTGTGATAAGGTTTAAGGGTCCCTGTGGAGAGAGGAGCTACAGGTCCTCTCCACTCAGGACTCGTATACAGGATTGACTGTGAGATGGTTGGCTTCCCGAGAGGGGAGACAGTACACTAGAGACAGAGGTTTGATATTTAATTGCTCTTTAATAATGCACAGCAAGCAATATATTATCACCAATGCTAAAGCTATTGTAGCAACTAGGTATTGCCACATTTCCTATGCAATGACTCTATCAATGTCAGTACACAAATAATAATTTGGTGATCAACAAAGAAGTAAACATAGCAGTAAGTACATTATTATTCATGAGTTATAATACCTGAGTCCTTATGACTGTAGTTTCTGGAAGCTCAGGTCCAGAGAGTGCTTGACCTCAAAGATAGGAGCGTTGGTCTCTCGACTGCTGCTTTGATGATAGGGTGCAGCAGAATGCTTGGTCTCTCAGATTGATGATCGGGCAGGAAAGTGTTCAGTCTCTAGACTACAGAGGAGGCCTCAATGGAGGATCACGATAGCCAGTCATGGCTACCAGTGTGATGAAGTGCTCCGGCCAAGGGCTCCTTTTTATGCTTTAATTAGAGTTACTTTTGATGTACACTACAGATAACCAGATGTGTATGGCTATCTGTGGGGCTATGACTTCATTACAGCTGGTTATCACACTTATTCAAAACAACTTATTTTTCAAAACAACTTTTAATTGTCAAACAACTTCTAGTTATCACAGCACTTCAAAACAACTTCACTTCAAACTTGTTTTTCTTCCTATTACAAATATGGAGTCAGCTCTGTTCGGGGCCTGCTCCTTACACAAGCAAATGCAGTTGTAGGAAATTTCCAAATCCATACACTTAGATTAAGAACTCTAAGCATATTTCCCTTTTGAAAGAGGAAGAATTACATACCTCCTTTATAGACCTGTTCCCTGATAGGTTTTCTAATTCTGAATGTATATTATTTAACACACATGTACACACAGATACACACACACACGCACTCAGTAGTTTTTAAATGTGTGTGTACGTACATTTATATATGGAGGTTATATATTTGAGAAAAGGAAGTATTAGAAGATTTAAAATGGGGAAAGAGAAGGTTGCATATAATATTGATATAGTAATTGTGTGTAAAATTCTCAAAAATTAATTTAAAATTATATTCAATACACAATATTTTTTTTTAATTTGACTTTAGTGTAACATTAATGTGTCCATCTTAACTCATGTAAACACCAATGATCAGAGCAAACCATGTCACCATTTATTTATGTTTATTTTTGATTGGTGATGCAATGCTTCAATCTGCCTTCTCATAACAAGGATACAGTGAAAGATTGTCTGTTGGGTTATACTTACATTTTTTCCAAACAACAGGTGTCTTCTCAATAATCTGCTCCAGCAAAACATCACATGCTTTTCACCAGACAACTTCTAGAAAAAAACACCACCTTTCTCTTCTCAGAAAAACAATCTTTCACATGTCTGCTTTCAGCAAAACATCCTCTCATAATGCAGCTTCCTGAAAAACATCATATGACACAACTGAGTCTTAAACAAAACCAGAAACCAACCAGGGAACGTGCGCAGAACTGATCTAGGCCTCTGCATACATGTAAAAGTTGTGTACCTTGGTCTTCATGTAGAACACCTTACAGCAGAAGCAAGGGCAGTCTCTGACTGTGTACCTTGTCTTTGGGACCCTTTCCCCTAACTGAATTGCTTTTCTAGCCTTAAAAAGCGAAGATGCACCTAGTCCCGAGTTGTACTGCAACAGGATATACAAGACTGGTTGATATATATGGGGGTGCCTTACTTGTTCTGAAGAGAAAAGAAATACATTCGCAGGGGGGAGATGGAAGGAGGGCTAGGAGAAGATGAGGAAAAAAACTGAAATCATGATGTAAAGTTAATTAATCAATTCATTAATTAATTACATATAAAATAAAAACATTTATAGCTGGACAGAAAAAAAACAGACAAAATGAAAAGAACCCAGGAGAACACAGAAAAAAATAGAAATATAGGTATGAACAAATCATTCCCACACTTGAGAATTCCATAAAATTACAAAACAGGGAGCCATAATATATATACAGAGGACCAGAGGAAATCAGGGAAAAAATGACACTAAAAATAAAAACACATTAAAAAGACAAAATTTAGCCAGGCAGTGGTGGCACACGCCTTTAATCCCAGCACTTGGGAGACAGAGGCAGGCAGATTTCTGAGTTCCAGGCCAGCCTGGTATCCAGAGTGAGTTCCAAGACAGCCAGGACTACACAGAGAAACCCTGTCTCGAAAAACCAAAAATAAAAAATTAAAAGTATAAGACCTAACATGATATTATGAGATAAGAAAATTCCAAAATTGCCCTATGTTTGTTTTCTATTCGCCATCAATTACTGAGCAAGTAGCCTACCTTAGGAACAGTCTTTTTTGTTTGTTTGTTTGTTTGTTTTTTCTGTAGTGAGACTACTTTTGAGAATACTAAATTTTCATTTGCAAGTAGTTATCAGTTGAAGAGAGTTTCTGGCTTAGAGATGGAGGTATGTGCCTTCTTCTAGGACTCCATCTAATGCAGACATCTTCAAGCTCTGTGCATGTTGCCTGAGTCTTTGTGAGTGAATTCTTATCCATATTTTCAACACTCCTATTATATTATGTTACATTATATATAAGAAAACCTTGTTTCATAAATAGCATAGCAACCACTATGAAAACTAATACAAAATGCAATATATTGAAAATTTTATATAATATCATCAGTTTATAATGTTTATAAGCTTATGTTCATAAACAATTATAATTGTTTATAATAATGTGGAGGTTTTTCAAAAGGCAAAGGAGAATGTTTTCAGTTTCATATCAAATGTCTTAGAAAGGAGTCATGCAGCTTGCAAAGTTAACTATTTGAGTGTGACTAGATCCATGTCATTTATGTCTCTTCAGTGTGAAGAGATTTTGCTCTAGAATCTCTTTTTGCTAGTTAGTTTTTGTCATCTGGACACAAAGTCAGACGGATCTATGTAGAGACTCTCCATTGAAGAAATATATCCATTAGTGACCTGTTCAGATTGGTGTTCTAAAACAGTAGCGGAACATGACTAAAAGTGAAGTTAGTTGCAACCTAACTAACTAATACTGGAGTGTTCTAACAAGCATGGCCATCTTTCTTTGAAGAGGATTAAGAAAGCATTGTAAATTTATCTTCAGAAAGCAATGTGTCAAAATTGGAATATCCAAAAAGGCCACTAGATGCTCTTTGTGAAGAAATTGCCTTAGTTGCAGTGATTTCCACATATTGAAGATGCCAGGACTGAAATGACCATCAAGAATATCAGGAGATAGGGAGTAAATCTGAGCCAATGAGAATTGCTGTATGTGTTACCATGATGGAATTAGAGAAATACATTTGTCCAAATACTTTGAAGCAGAACAGAACATGAGTGAGCCCTAGATGTCAGACACACAGAACATGAGTGAGCCCTAGATGTCAGACACACAGAACATGAGTGAGCTTTAGATGTCAGACACACAGAACATGAGTGAGCCCTAGATGTCAGACACACAGAACATGAGTGAGCCCTAGATGTCAGACACACAGAACATGAGTGAGACCTAGATGTCAGACACACAGCTACAAGATTTAGAGCTATACTAAAACGCTTTGGTTTGTTTTATCACTTGTGTCTTCCCTTTTGGAATAATTGAATAAAATTTAATTATGATTTTACAAGAGCCTACATTTGAGAAATTTGAGTTTTTCAAGAAATATTGAATTTTTTCAAACATTGAGTGATTTGAAGGACTGTTAGATTATTACAGCTCTTCTATATATTATGTAATAGTATCCACTGACAAATTTTCAAACAAGCAAGAATGGAAAGACTATGGTTTAAAATTAGTTATTCATGTGTACAGATTGACAAGGAACGGACTGTGCTCCTTAATTTTTATCAACTTGCTGTAGCGCATACTATGGTGCTGTTAGAATTCAAATGCTAAATTCTGTACCCCAAAATGTGGTTGCTCCAAGATGAGTGACTCCTCACTTCTACTAACTTTTTGTGAAAACATTGCTCCCTCCCCCCCCAAGTTATTTCTGATTGGTTAAGAAAGATGACTAAGGCCTGTAGCTGACTAGAAGAGAAGTAGGTAGGGCTCTGCATCTCAAGCTGAGGTACTCACACAGGGACAATAAAGGAGAGAGAGAGAAGGAAAGAAGAACTTGCCATGTGGTAGGTGAACTATAAGCACATTGCTTTCCTGTTGGAGTAGGAGTAGCCCAAGCAGACCACAGCACAGAGGGAAAATATGTGCCCAGCTCCAATCCTCTTAAGTTTATTACTAATATAAAAGCTTTCATATCTTTTATTTGGGAACAATATGACCTCAATTTGAAAAAAATCCCAAATAATATTTACCCCAACAACGTGACCAAATCTTGGATACACTTGGGAAGAGGGAACCTCATTTGAGAAAGTGTTTCTGGTCAGTTACCATGTGTGCATGTGTTTCAGATACTAATTAATTGATTATTTGATGTATGAAAGCATAGCCCACTGTAGTTGATGACCCTTCTTCAGAAATGGGTTATGAGACTACAAACACACACACACACACACACACACACACCACACCATGGGATGCAATCTAATAAGCAGTATCACTGTTTGTTCTTGTTTTGTTTTGTTTTTTGTTGTTTTATTTTTCCTAGGGTGGCCATGTTTAATTCAGCAATAGAAAGTAGAATAGATTTGTACAGAGTCATCTATGTTCTCTAAGTTTAATGGCGCTTTGGTACAATTTCATGCAATTGCCAGTATATTTAATTTTTATTTTTGGTTAATATTTTACTTTTTAGAATTTCATACATTGTTATATTTACATCCTTATTTTAACTCCATACTTCTTCCTTCCTCCCAAGTCTCCTCAATCTCTCTCAAATTTATGACACATATATTTATATTCACAACTTGCTGAGTATACTTATTCTTGCTTGTATGAACGTATGTTTAGAGCTGGCTATGTAAGACTGTATAAACTAACAGAGAATTTGTTTCAGGAGAAAACTCGTTCTCTCTTCTCTCAGTATTCATTGATTTTCTGTAGCTCTTCATTTAGCTGGTGGGGCCTTGTGACATTTTACCTATGAACAATGGCATGTTGATTGGTGTTGTCATCATGCAGACCTAGTGTCTGAAACCAGCACATTATTGATATTTTATGTGTGCAGCTTCTTAATAGCTAGGATATTATAGTATCTCACAGCACATATCCTGATCATCTAGCTTTTACAGTCTTTCTGCACCTCTGTTATGGGGTTTTCTAAGACTCAAGTATCAGGATTACAGTTGACCACATCATGATCCTTGCTTGCATTTTTACCAGTTGTGGATGTTCGATAATGTATTTGATGATTCTAGAGTGGAGGGTAAACTTTCTGATGAGTGTGAGATTTATGCTTATCTGTGGATATAAATTAAATGTTTATGATACAGCTAGAAATTATATTGATTTGGGAAAATAGCAGTGGTGCATCATCTTCCAAGATCTGGGAACATGCAAGCCACAGGTAGGTAACTAGATTTCAGGTATCACGAATGAAACACATAGCTACTGAGGAGGCTCTAAGGTCAATTAGAACGTTAGTGGTTAGTGAAAGTGCCACTATTATACCATGGTGTGTGTTTGTCCTGGTCAATGTTGTTGTTCTTAAGAGCATTCAGGGTTGATTCACAGTATTTATTACTTTTCTCTTTTGGAAGCTAGTATGGCACCTTCCAGTCCTACGAGAACTAATCTTTAAGAAGAAGGATGATCATAGTTCATTTCCTGATTGCTTTCTTCAGTGCAGGAGCACAAAGTATACAGTACCTTAGTGTACAGCCATAGGGCTTATTTTTAAGTTTGTAAGGCAGCAAAGTCTTATTATTACTGAAGATCCACATGGAAGAGAATTTTATGATGTTTCTAAATTCCCAATACACTAGTACTGCTTAGATATGGAAATAATTAAGTAAATTATTTGCCTATTCACAGATATTTGACTTACCCCCATTAAATAGCTAATAATAATAATTCTTGCTTTTCATGAACAGATTGCCTATTTTTTATGTTATAAAGGCATTAAGGATTTTATTTTGACTCAAATTTTATTATTTATGCATGCTGTACATTTCTAAAACTTATAATTTTAATTGATTTATTATAACTTAATGTTTTGCATTTTTATTGTAAAACAATATAATAATTAATATTAATAAGAGTTAAGCATTTCTCAGAAGATAAAATATCTAGTTCTACAAGCCTAATACACTTAAGTTTGATTGTTTGAACATACATAAAGTTAGAAAACAAAATTCTACAGAATTTTTTTCTGACCATCATACATATGCTTGGGTTTTTGCATCTCTACCACACATCATGTTCATATGCTTACATTAGTAACAGAAAAGTAATTAATGATACTTAACTGCAATGATCTTAGGAAAAGCTAATGTTAAGAATGGGAGGAAATAAACTTATGCAACATAGTTTCATCAGCAACTCAAAAACAAAAAAAAATCATAAGAAACATAAGAAATATATTCATAGATAAGTGTTATGTTCAGTCACTATCAGGTAAGCTTTCTCCTGCAGTACATGGGAACAAATATAAAGATCCACAGCCAGACATTATGCAAAGAGTAAAAGACCTGGGAATACTCATTCCTAACAGGATGTTTCTATTAAATCCTTCCCTTTAAAGCTGAAGGAAATCAATAGAAGAGGAAGCAGAAGAGTGTAAGACTCAGAAAAAGTGGAGGAAACCAAGGAAACATGAGACTCAACATAAGCAAATTCAACATAAGCAAAGCTCAAAGGAACTCAAAGGAATTGGAAGAGCATGCTGAGAGACTGTTCCAGGACTTCTGAGCATGTAATGTGGCTTCAATTAAATATTTTATGGCATTCTCATGTGTACAAAAATGTGGGCCTTCTTTCCCAACTGCCATGTAGTAGTTTTAGATTTTATATTCATTGTATTTTAGTTATAGTTTTTTTAAAAATTCATAAATGAAAACCTAAGCAACATGGTAAAAGTTAACACCTGAACTTTCACATATACCTATTGAGAGAGAGAGAGAGAGAGAGAGAGAGAGAGAGAGAGAGAGAGAGAAAGAGAATCACTTTTCTTCAATAGAGTGACATTGGTTATATCAACAACTTCAGAAACGGCTTCAAGTGCAAGGGTATTTCACCAATATATGATGGACTCCACAGGGTGTTTGTTTGTTTAGTGTGTGTGTGTCTGTACGCATATAATTTGGTTTTATCTTTAGTTTTTGTGTGGTTTTACTTTACTTAGTTGTGGTGGATTTTGTTGTGTTTGTTTTGTTTGGCTTTCTTTTAAGAAAGTACTTAAAGTTGGATAAATAGAGAGTTGAAGAACTGGAGGGAATTGGGGGAGGAAAAATATGATCAAAATATATTTAAATTTTAAAATTGTTTTAAATAATGATAATATAGTAATAATAATAAAGGGAGAAAGTAGAAGAAAACAGGAGGAGGAGGAGGAGGAAGAGGAAGAAGAAATTCACATTGCATTTAAACAACTAAAGCTGATGTTTGAATAAAGTAAAATTTTATGATGTAGAACCTTTTATTTTCTTACAGAAACCAATGTAACTCTGCTCTCACAGATGGATGCGTGTTTCTTAAAATAATGCACTGCTTTAAGGATACATTAAAGAACAGATACCATTTTACAATTTACTTTTCATTTTTCAATTAATTGTTGCCTTTTTCATGGAGGATCATAAAATAGTGATGATTCTACTTACAAAATTCATAGATCATTTTTCTGCTAGACCTACTATTAGGTTATTAAATCCATATACTCTCTAGGGCAGGAGAGTTTAAATAGATAATTTGATTACACTTCCCCTTGTCTTTTTTTAATCAAATGCCCCCAGCAGGAAAAATACATTCAAATAATCTGTGTACTACAAATTACATTCATCACTGCTAGATGTGTTTAAATTACTTTTATATTTTCATTTGAGTTTTGCTGGCCACTTGCTGTGTAACCATAGGCAAAGTATCCATTGCAAACTTTATGCATTTTTTCTTTTAAAAGGAAAAAAAATATGTATTTGTCAGTGTCATTGAACAACTGTTTTGGGGGGAAGAAGCAAGGTGACAATCGGAGGAATGCAAAATGAAGAAGAAAGTGACTCAGTTCTGGACCATTGCATGATGTCTCTGTGATGATACAGATTGGCAATAAGCACAGTATCTCACACATAATTTTTATGCTTTGTTTTTCAGTTTTCACTTTCATATTTGTTGCCTTGAGTTTGAAAATGGATAAACTTCCTGAACAGGGTATTATTTGGAAAACAAGTATAATTACAAGTGTTATATAGGTCACATAAGCTTGATCATGAGACTTCAGTTAAACCAAGTCAGTAATATATAATGTATTAACATGCAGATGCATATAATTTTAGAGATCAAAAAGTATTAAAATTAATGTATTATAAAATAAAAATTTATCATTTTTTAAACTATCCTATCTCTTCTCTCTTCCACAGAATATTTTACAGTAGACCCCAGCATCTTAATAGGTACTTCAGGACATATTTCCATTGCAAAAATTCAGTACTTTAGGAGTAAAAATAATAGAATATATCTACACCTTTTTTATAACCCAGACTTTACATGAATTTTGCTCTTTCTCCACAGAACATCTCCTCTTTTTTCCTATTAAAATTTTTCAAGAAACTTTACTTTTTTTCTAAAAGTAAAATAGAAATGATAAAAACACAATCAGGATAAGATGAGAATTCATTTGTCATAATTGACTTAGTAGTATCCTCACTCATTGAAATTTACTAGCTTGAAACCCTGGGAAGCTGCCTTGTAGTCTTGGAAATAATAACTATTCTTAGAATTTTAAAGAAAGATGTCACTCATCTCCACATGTCACATTTGTTCCAATGCATAGAATTCTTTAGTAACTCATATATGGTTTGTGCAGCTTCTACTTCACATCTTACAGATTCCCTTTAATTTTAGAGTCCTACACAAAGCAATATAACATCAATATTTAGAATGTGGAAGACTAGTGATGGCCATAACAGAATCTCATGTCAGGAAGATATGACATTGATGAAGACCAATTAAGATCAATGTCAACAGACACCTTTCCAACAAATGACACGGCAAAGTTTTGGCAGAAGAAAAAGCAGTGTGCACATTCTTCACTGCAGAGCTATATGATTCCTTGCAAATATTTTAGGAATAAATCTAACAATGAGTCATTTAGATCTATTTGAGTAAGATTTCCAGTGATTGACAAAATATAGTGTCAAAAATGTGTTGCTATATAATTAGGATGAAAGATCAGCTGTTTTTTATATTCTTAATGAATGTGAACATATAAGAATGCCTTGCACTTAAAACCATTTGATTTTCTTGTTCATAAGCCACAATTAAGGGAAACCAACAATGACAATCTAGTGATGAAGGAAAGTATCACAAGTGAGGGAGATTTAGAGTTCTTCTGTGTGAGGTTTATATGAGTTAAAAGATACAGGGGAAAGGTAAGAAATATGTGTGAAAATAAGACAGGATGAATCAGTTCTATTTTTGCAGAAATCCGTTTCCACAATCCTATTGAATATCTGTACCCTATAAGATTTTATAGTCTGCTCCCGAGATCCAAAGAATTGGGGGCATTAAAAAGTAATTAGATGTATGAAATGCATATAGAAATTGGGACTACAAAAGGATAACAAAATTAAATCATTTAAGGCATACTCCAGTTATAACAGGTAAAATTGCCTCACTAGACTCCCTATTTTTGCATTTTGCCTTTCCTATTACAAAGCTTCACATTCTTATACTAATTTAAAAATTCCCCTTAACATTAAAACTATCTATTAAATGAATTTTTCTCTAAATGTTCTTTTCCTAATTTTATCTTTTTCATATGTGTGTTGCAAGGTAAATTTTGTTGTTATACTCAGAATTGTTTTTCTACATCTAGGAACAATTATGCTACTATTGAAATGGAATGAATAGCTAGGTTATTATGGGACTTTAAGTTAAAACATTAAGAGAAATATTGCTTGTGCTCTATGTTAAGCTTTTAATTTTTTTAAAAAAGTAATAAATTTTCTATGAAATTATACTAGTTTGTGTTTTACTTCCATAAGACACATATAAAAATACTTTTCTATAATATAAAGAAAAATATTTTAAAGTATACTTCTCACAAAAGATCAATTATTATTATAGACTGCTTTAGTAAGTTTTTGTTAAATCAGTAAGAAATTCATAGAACATGAATTAATCTATTTACAGCTTAATAATTGTTTAATTTGTACAATCCCATCAGTAATAATAATGGACACAAATAAATACTTGAGAAGAAATGGGTCTCTATACCCAGAGAACTAATGACATTCTCTAATGACAATAATCATAGAGACAGTAGAGCACTTGTCATTTCTAATAGATAGATTGATAAACAACAACATTAAAAACAAACACAAAACAGAAAAAATAATGGCTGCAAATTTAATTATTCAATTATTCTGCTAATTCAATTATGCCATGCTGGAAATGGACATTATGCCATGTCAGAGCCTATAGACTGTACATCAACAATGAACTATAATATAAACTACTGAATTTTGATGAAAATATCATGGTAATGAAGCCCATTACCTATACAAGATGTGAATCTTGTGGCATGGGATATCAAAAGGAGGGAGAGCTGATGATTGTATAAAAATGTAAAGTTTATGAATCTTGTCTTTCACTTTCATAAACAAATTATCTTTTGATTGAAGGAGAAAACAAGGCACGGAAACTAACACAACAACAAAAAACAAATGAATTACTCATATGTTTGACAACAGGGTTGAATTTCAAATATAGTTGTGTTAAATAAGTGAATAAAATGTAAAATTAAAAAATGAATGTGTCTTTTTTATTTGCATTAAAGTCAACTAACATAATGTATACAATCTGATATTTTGGGAAGACAGATGTATAAAGAATTTGAGGGAAAAATCTCCATATCTCCATAAAAAACTGCATTCATATAATAATTTGTTCACTATCCTAATTGGAATAAGGATATAAACAATGTATGAAAAATCAAAACTCATTGTTTCACTATAAATGGCTGAAATTTGTTAATTATACTTAAATAAAACTGTAAAATAAAATAAAGGTATATGATAGAATATTATATAACAATTAAAAACTAGCATAGCTTGGGTTAAAAATTAATATTTAGTGAATGACTAAATGGTATATAAAAAGAAAATTATTACTGAGTCCAGTAGTTAAAGGTATGTTTCAAGAGATACACAGATAGTTCTCTGATTTATACACCTTTCAAAGCAAAGTTACAACCGATTATTTATAAAGTCTACATTATTTATAAATAAATAAAAAAAATTTATTTATTTATAAATAAATGTTGAATATTGCAGGCTTATTACATTTACAGTAGTAAAGTTTTAACAACTCATAAATACACAATAGGAGATAATCAAATGGATTTTTAAGACAAATTCCTCAAAAGCTCATGTGAGTTTTTGATGCACATAATCAGCTCGAGTTTTGAGTAAAAACATTGCACTAGGGTAAGGGAGAGAATGAAAAGCTGTAAAAATGGAGAGGCATGTAGCTTGAGGTTTGCAGGTAGACATTTTTTTTATTGGATATTTTATTTACATTTCAGATGTAATCTCTTTCCCCATTCCCCCACAACCCAGGAAACCCCCTATCCTAACCCTCCCCCTCTTGCTTTTATGAGGATATGCCCCCAAAAACCCACCCACTTCCACTTCCCCACCCACTATTTCCCCCACACTAGGGAATCCAGCCTTCACTGGACAAAGGACTTCTTCACTCACCTATGCCTGACACTGTCATTATCCCCTACATATACAGCTGGAGCCTCCGTATGTGCTCTCAAACTGGTGATTTAGACCACGGGAGCTATGGTTGTTTGATATTGTTGCTTTCTCCATGGGGCCCCAAACCTTTTCAGCTACTTCAGTCTTCTCTCACACTCATCCATTGGGAACTCCATGACCAGTTCAATGGTTAGTTGTGAACATCAACCTCTATACATTTCAAGCTCTGGCAGACCACTAAGGAGACAGCTATATCAGGTTCCTGTCAGCATGCACTTCCTGGCATCCACATCAGTGTCTACCTTTGGTGACTCCACAAGGGATGGATATCCAGGTGGAGCAGTCTCTGGATGCCCCTCCTATAGTTTCTGTCCCATGCTTTGTCTCCATATTTGCTCCCATGAGTATTTTGTTACTCCTTCTAAGAACTCAAACAAATCAGTAGCCTTCCTTTACTCAAAGGATAAACAGGCTGAGAAAAAAATTAGGGAAATGATACCATTGACAATAGTCACAAATAATATAAAATACCTCAATGTGAATCTAATCAATAAGTGAAAGAACTATATGACAAGAAGTTTAAGTCTCTGAAGAAAAAAATTGAAGAAGATCTCAGACGATGGAAAGATCTCCCATGCTCATGAATTGGCAGGATTAATATAGTAAAAATGGCCTTCTTGCCAAAAGAAATCTACAGATTCAATACAATACCCATCAAATTTCCAACTCCATTCTTCAAAGAGATAGGAAGAGCAATTCGCAAATTCATTTGGAATAACAAAAAACCCAGGGTAGCAAAAACTCTTCTCAACAACAAAAAACTTCTGGGAAAATCACCATCCCTGACCTCAAACTGTACTACAAAGCAAAAATGATAAAAACTGCATGGTATTGGTACAGAGACAGGCAGGAAGATCAATGGAATAGAATTGAAGATCCAGAGATGAACTCACACACCTATGATCATTTGATCTTTGACAAAGTAGCTAAAACCATCCAGTGGAAAAAGGACAGCATTTTCAACAAATGGTGCTGGTTCAACTGGAGGTCAGCATGTAGAAGAATGTAAATCGATCCATTCTTATTTCCTTGTACAAAGCTCAAGTCCAAGCTTGATTAAGTTTTATCCTTCATATAAAACCAGGTACACTGAAACTAATAGAAGAACAAGTAGACATTTCTAACTCTTCTGACTCTCTCACTTTCTATGTCGAACATGAAGAAATTATTCAGTCTCTGTGATGATGTAAAGGATTAAGTCAAATAACTATTTGAGAACTTCTGGTTTAAGAATCTGAGTCCTTAAATTAATTTTCAGTTATCTTTTTAAAATTTCTGTCCAGAAAAAAATTATTTTAATTCTTTTAAACATTTTCATATTTATTTTCTAAAAATCTTGTAAATATTTCTAAAATACCCTGTGTAATTTTCATTTAGATTGCATTGAATCAATAGCCACATTTGGAGACTTTGACTGGAAAATTTAAGTGTTAATAATGAATGTCATATAGAATTTGAGTGCAGAGCATTTATGAGTGGAATATCTGTCCTGGTGAAGACACATGTGAATTTTTTTCCTCCATGTGTTTCATATGTGGATGCAGGCAGAGAGCATATCTTAAATAAATTCTTTACCTTGAATCAACTGTCTTGATGCCATTTCTGCCTTCAGATTCAAAAGAATCAAATATTTTCTGCAGCAAAATCACCTAGGTTACTATTTCATTGATTGCATCATTTATTCTATTAGGTGCTGACAAAATACGCAGTTATGGTATTTCTGTTTCAGTTGATCTAAGTCAATTAACTGTCATGTCCGAAGCCAAGGGGTGTTTTAATTTTATAGTTACTGTTATTTAAATTGAAAAATTAATTCTTGTTATTAATTAAACAGGTTAGAAGGTTATATAATCAAGTGATTATATTACTGGCAAAAAGAACAGTTAAATTAACTAAACATATTTAATATAATAGAATAATGTTTTCAGAAGATAAGAATATCTGAAGGGAAATAAAAACAGCAAACATGATACTCTGCTATACCACTGAAAGGAAGGAATGGAAAGGTAACATAAAAATGTGTATAAATCCCTTGGCTTCTGTTGAGCACTTTTCTGGATGTGGTAGGCAGTAAAGCAAGAAAAACAAATTAAACTCTTCAGAAATTTCAGGGAATAAATGAAACTGTCATTATTTGCAAGTGGTATGATGGTGTACAGAGAAAATTCAAGAATCTTCAGATAAATTATTATAATAATAAGAGAATTTATCAACAATGTTGGATACAAAATCAATACAGAAACCTATTTATTTTCTACCTATGAGCAAGAAGCACTTAAATGAAAATATGAAAGATAGCATTTACAATATAATGAAAAATGTGAATTATCTACAAGGAAATTTTATAATGTACATAGGAAACCACCTTGGGAAAAATCATTATACTTTATTGAGAAACATTTTAAAAGACCTAATTAAATTGACAAATGCAATGTTTATGGATTTGAAACTATAATATCATGAAAATAAAATATATCTCAAACTGATTTATGTATTTAAAGCAATCACAGACAAAAGCAAAACTTATTTTTCTGAAGAGCATCCAATATTCCCTCTACAGAACATTTCTCAGGTAGTGTCGTCATTCACCAGATGAAAGATTTATCACTGAACCACAGTAATTGAAATAGCATGATTTTTGTAACGAGAAAAACATAACAGATAAAAGAATCCTAGGTATGTACTCACTCATATATAGACAATAAAAATAATAGAACACAGACTACAAACCCTAAAAGAAATAATGAATTGTCAGCTATCAATGTAATGGAATTTGATTATTCTTGTGAGGTGATGTGAAACTTTACTATAGACTAATGTAATATCAGCAAAAATGGAGATTTAAAATTACTGATATATATACACCTATTTAAGAACACTTATGTATATTATATGTACATTATGTTATACCTACATATACATTTCATTTTCAAGGCTTAAAACTTCATTAACAAACAAGAACCCTACATTCATAGTCATTAGATGGAAATCATAAAGTTTAAGACTTGTTTTCACAAAGATCTAATTATAACTAGTACCTAAAATTGAGTGAGTAAAAGCACTTATAACACAAATCCAGCCACTTTCGTTAGATTTCAGAACTCATGTTAAAACCAAGAGAAAGAACTGTCTGAACCAAGTGGTCTGATTCCTATTTATAAGTTATATCAAAATACCCCCCATAAACGTCTACACACATACACAAACAAAAATTACAAAACATTTTTAAAATGTAAATTGTAGTTCATCCTTTAGAACTGTATAGTAAATATTATCACTAATGCATTTCTTTTCCAATTAGATCATTAATCATTAAGCACAGTTTTTTTTGAATGATCAAGGTTCAGAAGCTCAGCCTCAGTATAGACTCTATCTCTGTCTCTGTCTCTGTCTCTCTGTCTCTCTGTCTCTCTCTCTCTCTCTCTCTCTCTCTCTCTCTCTCTCTCTCTTTCTCTGCATGTGTGAGTGCATGTGTATGTGTGTGTCTATTTCTATGTTATGTATATGTGTGTATGTATGTATTTATGTGTAATTTCTATTCTAGATATTTCTATAGTATTCTTTTATAGTACTTCACAAAGGAAACAAGCCTTATATGTTGTTTCTCCATATTGAGAACTGATAACTCAGAACAGAAATAAGAAATTGTCCAGCACAAAACATTATAAAAACTTTTGACAATCCAACTTTATTCAGGCTAAACTGAGGTCTCACTTAGAGTGTTTTATACAGAAGTTTTGTGAAATAAATTATAGCTGGATGCTTATTATCTGTTGATCCACACAGAAATGTTCTGTAATGTATTCTCATAGTCAATACCATAAGTAAATTTATGTCCACAATGTGATAGTGTTCTCAGTTTTCTGAATCTCGCCAAATACTTGTGGCTTCGTCAATGCTTCTGTGTACTTAAACAGAAGGTCTTATCTATGTGAGTCTTAATGGTGATTTTTTTTTTTAGCTACATTTTCTCTCTACTGCCATAATGTGGAATTAACCTTATCTTCAATTAAAATTTCTAGATTTTGATTGTGAGTAGCTAAAATGTTTAGTGATTCCTGTGAGCGATATTTACTATCAGTTTTGATGATTTCCATGAGATAGTGGTATTTCATTTTGTGTTTATTCATTAATAATAATAAAACGTTCACCCTTCTTCTCAGTCTATCTTCCCTTGCCATTGCACATAAGAGTGAAAATTGTTGGTCCTGTCATGCCAACTGCCATGATTATGTACCACAAGTCAATTGCCTTTATTATTGGAACAATTTTTGCCCCAATATTACATATTTCCCCAAATGACAAAATGTGACTTTAACTTTTGTGGCTAATAATATAGAATATAATTGTCAAAAGTATTCACACTAGAGAAAATAGTCAGAAACAGCAATGCAAGTGTTCAAAAAGTAATGAACTATACACTTCACTGTTCATAGAAAAAGCTACACATGAGATTCCTGGAATATGTGGGCTACTTTTCTTTAGCATTTAGTTAACTTTCATGGTTTATAGAATCATTTATTCATTTACATTCAATTTACATAAGTAACTATGGATTTTTTCTATTTTTAAATTAGTATATAAAGCTTCAAATACAATTTCATGATATAGTGTTTATGATTATCTTTCTTAAGTCAAACTTTTTGCCATAAAAATTTAGAACACAACAAATTCATACAGTAGAAACAGATGTTCTGTTCACATATATCTGTGTGAAAACACAATTACTCATTCATAAAATTTGCACACATATTTAATAAATTACTGTACAAATATTATAGAAACAGCTTTTTTAAAAGTGCTTTAATTTTTCACTTGTAATTTCCATTGCATTATGACTAAGAATGTCAATATGACTAAGAATGTCATATTTGAAAATCCTTCAAAATGTGGATTCTTAACATACAATCAAATTTTATTCAAATTGTGAGTGAACTATTCTGAATCATGTACATCATATGCAATATGACTTCAGAGTGATAACATGTTCTTAAAATTTGTCTAAAAATATGTAAGTTTTCTCTTGCAAATTCAAGAACAATAACTGGTACATTCATGTTATTAATGCTGGGAATATCACTTTAAATAGAAACTCAAATGAGTAGTAGCTGAGTTCTAACCCTTTCATTATGTCATTAAAGTGTGGAAATCAAACAATGACCTACTTAAGAAACAGTATAGAAAAACAGAAGGAGAAACTTCTGTCTTTATGCAGGTATCTAACACGTGGTTGAAAATACATCTTTGGTGATTCTCTTTATATTTTCTATTTTTCTCTGTCTCTTCACATCTATCACTTTATCTTTGCCACATATGCAGACAGACAAACAAAAAGACGTAAACACAAATCATGATAATTTTCTAATAAAATGCAAAAATTCATTCTTCACCCCAACAACAATAAATGAAAAATTAATTCACCTAGCTTAGTGAACATGGGACATTAGAAGAATTCACTTGTGAGGTGTTTTATAAAGAAGTATCAGCAACTTTTGACACATATACCCCCATAGAAAAATATTTTTCCAGAAACTATTTACATTGTATAAAATACCAGTAGCTTCAGAAGATACTCTATTTTGTGTCCACTGGTAAGTCTCGATTCCTGGATTTCTGATGCTTCTGCCTCCTCAATGGGTAAAATTATTGAGACAAATCTTAAGGTGGTCTCCTGTGGGTAACCACAGCTTCTCAGATTTTAAGACAGAAGTAGAGATGATAGGCCACCAGAATAGTATGCATAAACATACACCAATACTTACAATAATGTGCATGTACAGAGATAAGAGAGAGAGAGGGAGAGAGAGAGAGAGGGAGAGAGAGAGAGAGAGAGAGAGAGAGAGAGAGAGAGAGAGAGAGAGAGAGGGAGAGGGGCAGAGAGGCAGAGATTAATTTTGGGAACATCCAATCCTGAACTCATAGATGAGAAACAAAATATTTCAGAGATCATTGTACTGTGATATTTGCACACATTGAATCAGCAATGATTTGTAGTTAATAAGACTTTGGGCCAAAATGTTTACCACCAATCCAGTTTACTCAATTTTATCCTTTTAAGCCCACAGTATAGTGAGCTAACTGACTCCCTTTGCAATGGTTATAAGGAATATCATTTCTGACAGCTTGTAACATCTTGTGGCCATTTTGTTTTTATAGTTTTATCACTCTATTTCACTATATGTATTGACCTCACCTTCCCTTCTATTTATGTCTTTTTGGTACCTAAAATAATCTACATTCATGTTTTTGGAAACCATTGATTTAATACATGATATATATATATATATATATATATATATATATATATATATATCATAAAGATTTATATGATATAAAGATTTATATGTAAATATTTTATGAAATAACCATTTTAAACATGATAGTCCCCTGATTTTGCTTGTTTAAAACTTGATAGAAGAAAAACAAAAGAATAGCATTAATGAAATCAATACTCAATATTTTAAAGTTTTACACATATTTGCACATTTTACACATTTGCATGACAATTTTAATACTGCATATATAGTTTCAATATCATGCATTTTCTTTCAGTAGTGCTAAAGAATATACTACCATTTAATCTAGGCTTAAAGTATTTTAATTATTTTTAACAATAGTTTTAAACAACTTAATAGAATCAGAAAGATATTGGAGAGCACCTCAATGGATATTCAGGAAGAAACTGCAATGCAAAATT
>JANHMN010000011.1:50320389-50341019 GCA_030674055.1 Rhabdomys pumilio
TTATCATGAGACAAACATCAAATTCCAATTTTCTTTCTGAGAACTATTAAGACTATGACAACAAAGGAAGTCACAGGATGTGTCCTCATCAAATGTACCCTAAGGAAACATGACTAAACTAAATTAAAAGCATTCAGTGGTATCTGTGGTGGGATCCTGAAACAAACAACAAAAAGGGACCAGCCAACGTACTCTGAACAAGCTCAGATGAATAGCAGTTGTTAAGAAGAATAGGCAAACATTGATACACAAATTCTAGGAAATACAATGCATAAAAATAAAGTGCTTATGACAATGTAAATTTATGTCTTGAAATTTTTCTAGAAACCTAAAATGTACTAAAAATCCTCCACAAAAAATATTCAGTTATTTTCTCGGCTGAGTACTTCATAAAGAAGCCAGTGTACTTCATTCGTACATTGAGTTCAACTACATTAATATGTTAGTAGAAAGTTCAGAAGATATTGCAAACAAACAAAATCAGAAGCACCAGCTTAGAGAAATAGGAAAGGGAGAAGAGGAGGTACATTGGGAGATATACAGTGGAAGATGAAATTGATTTAATTTTATTTATAACAGAAATTAAAATTAATAAATTTAAAAAGACAACAAAAAAAAGAGTACAGTTTAGAGTTAGGAAACATTGTGATGTTTTTCATATGTACCTAGTCTTACTGTATATGAATTAAGATCACAAACTATTTGCTGTTAAGATAACTCATAATAGTTTAAAAGCAAAGCAAAATAAGTCAATAAAAACACAGTCTTTTTGTGGATATGAAGGAGTTTACTAGACTCAAGAATAGCTATTTAAAGAGCTACTGAAGGGTATCTTGACACTGAGGAGATAAAAATGATGTGGAATTTTAGTTAAAATTGAATTGATGACATGCCATTTTATTGTATTTTGATGTATTAATTATATTCAATCTCAGACATATAAGTAATTCAGAGAAATAACAAAGATTCATAAAGACATGGCTTAAGTACAGTGGAGAGGAAATTCTCCAGCCAAATGGAAGGAAACTATTCTATGGTTGACTCACGGGTGTGGGGGGAATGTCAGTTAGAATGCAGATGTTAAGTATATACGCATCTCTAAAGCATGAGTACACTGACTACACTAAATATGTGCTACATTGAAATAATTAATATGCATGGAAATAAAGAGTATATGATGTTCTAAGAATTTCATATGACTATGATAGAAAAATGGCTGGGGGAACGTTGGGAGATTATTCAAATATTCTCCCAGAAAAAAAGACATAGTTATGAGTAATACACATTATTTGTCAAGCAGAAATGAAAGAGCATAAGGAAAATAGTAAGAGGTAGAGAAAGGGAGAGACAAAAAGAGAGAGTACAGAGAGAGATAGAGAGACAGAAAGAGACAGAGACAGAGAGAGAATTTTTGGATATATAAAATTATTGTGTTATAGTTCTTTGAAATTTTCTCTATTTTTCAGAGATATTAAATATAGTCATATTAAAATACGTAGAGCTAAATAAAAAGATAAAACATGTGTGGTAATTTATTTTGAGGAAATTATATTCAAATTTTACAAAGCATATATTGACAGTTGCCTTAGACTTTGTTTCCCAGAAGTGGCTAACTAACCTCCAGTTGCATGAGACTCACATTACAAGCAAACTCAGGTGCTACTTTCCAGAAATCTTGCTTTTCACGCTGCCAACTAGATTCAGCATAACTTTCAGAATGATATTAATTTCTCTTACGCAAAGTTGAACAAAGATCATCAGATTATAGAAAGTAAAAGGATGCCTTTGGGTAATTGGGAATTGAAAAGTGTGTGAATAGCAACAGAGCTAGCAAGGCCTCTCCTTTCTTGTTTCACCATACTTCATAGAAAAGTTCCCAAGGTCTTTTAAGCTATTCACTTAGCTCTTGACTGGGTAAACTGGCATGTCAACTGGATTTAAAAATAAACCTTTCACGCTCTCCTTTTGACTTACACTGCCTTGTTTCTTAAGCATTTTGCCTTTTCAGGTGGTTAATAATTCTTCAAAGTTAAACCAGCTTGTCTTCATTGATCCCGTTCCCTCATCAAATTCTGTTGCTGCTCTCCTG
This sequence comes from Rhabdomys pumilio, assembly GCA_030674055.1. Taxonomy (NCBI): domain Eukaryota; kingdom Metazoa; phylum Chordata; class Mammalia; order Rodentia; family Muridae; genus Rhabdomys; species Rhabdomys pumilio. The sequence goes on from JANHMN010000011.1 coordinate 50,322,479, forward strand.
TGCTTTCGGGTTGCTCCTGTGAACCAACGTGGCCTTGAGGTGATCAACTTGAAAGGAAGGGGTTTGAGCACTTGAAATGTCTACTATATAAAAATAAATCTGGTCCTTTCTATTGTGCTGTGCCTGCCTTTTGTTTTCCGCTGGGCTTTCTTTCCTTCCATGGTCTTACATCCTTCCTTGGGTTTCAGTGCTTATTTTTTTTCCTTCTTCTCTTTTATATTTCATCGGCTCCCAGAAGAATTCTGCAGTGATATGACTGACACGTGCAGCTTCCTCCAGTGCAGTACTGAGCTGGGTCAACTGTTCTTTTCTGTTTGTCTTTTTGCTTTCAATAGCTTGGAGCCAAAGCAGCTGCGTTTGATTTGACAACTGCTTTCAGAAGTAGGTCTAGTTGAGAACAGTTTTGAAAAACCTGTCCAGACCCCAACTTTTGAGGGGCTTATGTTGTTGAGTTCTGTTTCAGCAAGACAGACAATGAGAATTTTACAAGCTGCAGCTAAGAAATCAGGCAGATATGACAACTTGCACACTTCTAGAAATCAATGTTGCAAAAATGTAAATAAATAAAGTAAATTTCCTTTCTGTTTGGTAAACAACTGGTTTCAATTTTTTTCCTTTTTTTTTTTTCCATGACTCATTTACTCTGTATGGTGAGTAATTGGTATTTATTTTAATTAGAATTTCCTAAGTTTTTAAAGGCTTAAATGTATTCTTATGGCACAGTGGGGATTTGACTCAGTTTCTGTTAGTCCTGTAAGCTGAAAATGAGTGAGTGTTCAGTATGATAATGTCTTATTTGCCTAAAAGTTAAGTGGTTTTGTTTTCTGTATCTTCTTCAGGACCCAACATAACCCTTACCCTCTCCGAATCCTAATATGTATGACAGACTCATGGCTGAGTCTCCAAACTTAGTATATATTCTCCTTGTTCTCAGACGTTATTTTTTAATTGAGACAAGTTTAGGTAATTTTGACTGTATTTAATTATTCAAATTTTTCGATAATTTTTTATTTCTTGTATTAAATGTAATGTCTTTAAAATGTTTTTCAGTTATTTTATTGACATATGCAAGCATGTTTAGATTACCTTCGATCAATACTTTTGCTTATCTTGTCTTCAATTTCTTCCTGCTTCTTTCTGATCTTCTCTTGCATCTTATACATAAGTGACCACCACTCCATTTACCTGTGATCTTCTTCCATTATACTACTTACAAGACATCTTATTCACTCGTAACTGACACCGACTCTTGGTAGAACTTTTCTTATTACTCCTATTCGCATTGATCTCTACCTAATAAAGCTCTGATACTAATAACTGAGCTAAGAAATACAGAAAAATTATAACCATGTATTGTGCTCATTTCCAAAATTCATGCTAAGATCAAGTTACATTTTTCATTAATAAATGAGCACTCGTATGTCTGAAATATTTCTTTGTAAGTTTTCTTTATATTTTGTAGATCTTACTTATGATGAATTTTAAGTCAATTACTTTCATATAAAAATTATTTAAGTGACTAAATTCCAAATGGTTTTTCTAGAAACAGAAAAAAAAAAAACATGTGTCCATTGGAGTAGCGTCAACAAAAGGAAATAGGGCTTGTTATAATTACTCTTCATTCAAACTATTTTAATTATTAAGGGTAATGTGAAAATACTCAAATATATGAAATTGGAAACTTGTTATTCCTTCTCAATCCTTAAATTCAAGAAACTGGAGCCTTTTATTATTCTTTGTTTCCTAACACTTCTAGTTTAATATAACAATGAAATGAAATATTAAAGAAACCCAAAGCTGCTGGGAAAAAAAGGAACATAAAATGTTATCTAACTTTGTGTCAACTTCTAGCCCTGCACCTAGGAAGTGAGATCCCAGCAAGTGGGAAGATGGCAGCATCAGTCTGCAGACTGGGGATAAAAGGCACAAGAAATTTGAGTTGCTGTTCAACTGACACAGAGTTCAATGGGAGCTTGACATTGAACTGAAAAGGTGTGTGTATCAACTCAGCTGGAGAGAGTTGTGTGGGAAGAGCTTTTGATAGCCTCCTACTCCCTTAGGGAATGACATAGGGATTATCCATTTCTACAATAAGAAAGCTACAAAAGCAGTCGCTTTCCCATGCAATGTAACATCTAACTAAATAAAGGGCACAACAGTTTCCCTAGGATAACTATAAACCTCCAGAAATGCTTAAGTTTGCAAGATGTGACCTCAATGTATTTTTTTTCCCCATTTCGTCAGAAAGTTTTCATGTATCTGCACTTTACAGTATGTAGTTTTAATAAGAATGCTCAGCCCTCGGCTATGCCATGCATTCTCTGTGATGTGCTTGCCTGTGTACCTGCCTTTGTGAAGCAGACTGGACAGGAACTTTCAGACAGGGTTCTTACACAATGAAATAGAATCACAGGGTGATTGAAGGTGTGCCAAGGTCACTGAAAGAGACATAATTGGACTCATATCATCTGGTTTCCAAATCTAATACTTTCATCATCATAAGACGAATGTTCCCGATGAAAGTCTGAGACTAACCTAAGTCGAGAGAAAATTACAGCCTGAATATAATGTAAGGGATTCTAAAAGATCCACTGCTGAGAAGCTGTTCTGATGAGGAAAAAAGGGGGGGTTATAGCAGTAATCTGAGTATGTCAAAGAAAAAACTAGAGATCCAACCATTGATTATTAAAGAGTACTCTACAGACCATACAACATTTAATGCCAGGTGACAAATGAAATAGCTCATTAAACTCACACCTATGCACATTCAAGGGTAGGAAGACCAGAAAATACAACCTAGATCTCCACAACATATGCTCTAGGTATCATCATCATTTATAAAATCAGGCTTTCAAATGGAGAAATCAAATGAAATGTTCTTATCAACATTAAGGTAAGTAGAAACAATACCAACAGCTCAAGAAAAGCTTAGCACTGTGAGAGGAAAATAAATCATAGTACATGGAGCCAGCCTGAAATTGCAATTATCTACAAGAAAAGTTGTAAGAATTCTAATCAGGATACCATCAGAATACCATTATGTCATCTGCCCCGAGGGTAATGAGGGTAATGTCAGATGTCATTGTTGAGGCATTTGCCACTATCTTGAGGAAACCTTGCAGGACAGTTGTCCCTAAGGAACCAGACATCAAAATACTATGTCCATACTTATTATAGTTTAATTACCTTGTTATACAAGGGTCAACTGAAATTCCAAAATTTAGGATAAATAAATCCAGAGAAATCTTCCCTGGAACCCTTACACATTTAACGTAAGATTAATTCCTCATAAAATTATAAAGAAATTTGTATAATCTATTGTTTTAAGTAAGATGTTGGTGTGTGAAAACAAACATAAAGTAATTTAAATAAATCTTCAAAAGAAATAAATAGACTCTTAAAATGAAACAACATCAAAAACGATATATGAAATTCATGTTTATATTATATAGGTTAATAGAGGTAATTGCTAACCCAAGAGCAAGAAAAATATTATTGTAATGTTTCAATGGGTAAAAAAATACTTGGTCTGTAAGCACAAGTACCTGAATTTGAATCCATAGCATTCAGGTGAACAAACAAACCCTCTATGAAGATATTCTTCCACCCACTCACACACTCCTGCATACTGGGGCATCAAACTTCTCTCCCTTCCCATTGATATCAGACAAGACCGCCCTCTGCTACATATGTATCTGGAGTCCTGATTCTCTTCATGTCTGCTCTTTCGTTGATGCTTTTGTTCTTGGGAGCTCTGGGTGATCCAGTCAGTTAATATTGTTCTTCATATGGGGTTGCAATCCCGTTTAGCTCCTTCAGTCCTTCCCCTATCTCTTATATTGCTGTCCTCAGGTACAGTCCTATCGTTGTCTGTATCTGCATCTGTATTGGTCTGGTTACTGGCAGAGCCTCTCAGGGGACAACCATACCAGGTCTCTATCAGCAAGATCTTCTTGGAATCAGCAACACTATGGGGGTTTAGTGTCTGCAGATCTGATAGATCCCTAGGTGGGGTGGTCTCTGAATGGCCTTCCCTTCAGTCTCTGTTCAAGTTTTTGTTCCTGTCTTTCCTTTGGGATAAAAAAATTGAGATGTGTGGGTATTCCCATCCCTCAAATGGGGGGCTGTGCCTATCTACTGGAGGTGATCTCTGCAGGTTATGTCTCCCCTTTGTTGGGTATTTCAGCTAAAGTCATCATTGCCATTTTGTCCTGAGAGTCTCTTGATTCTCCGGAGTCTGGGACGTTCTAATGGCAATCCCCAGTTTCCCATCTCCTACTGCTGTATTTCTCTATTCAATTTTCTGATCCTCTGTACTTCTCTCCCACCTCTTCCAATATATATTTTTGCCTCTCTATTTCCCTACCCTTCCTTTTATTTATTTATTTTTTCTTAAGAGTATAAAACCTGAGCATTTAAAAGACAAAGTTGAATTCTATTCAAAAACGTAGACTTTATCTCATAGGTTTACCTTCAGAGTACATGTTTTAAAAAGCCATGTACTGCTAATTACAGTCTTCATCACTAAATAGATGATTCCCCATTGGTCCAAAGAATTTATCGAACATGTAATCTCATCTACTCATAGTAATGACATTCACCATAATGATTATTAATGTTCCTATATGAACTAGCAAGTAAGGTCTAGAATGAAATGGCTTCTGGTGTGACAACGTGTATATGCTGGGTGGTTTATAAGCAATACAATGTTATTCCTTGTATTTTCTGAGGGTGGGAAATACAAGTCAAACTGATGGCAGACTCAGTACGTGATGTGGCTTGGTTTCTGTTTCAAAGACACTGCCTTTTGCAGCATCTTCATAATGGAACAGGCAGAAAGTAATTCCTTGTGTTCTCTTCTAGAAGGATACTATCCCCCACTTTTATTGTGAAAAGCACCCAACTTTTAAGGCTACAAGTTTAGGGTAATATATGCTATACATAATACATTATATAGTATCAACTGCAAATATGAATATTGCAAAGAAAATTCAACTTAATTATGCTACAGATTTCTAAACGATGCTTATTTTGATATTTGTAGAGGAATTTTAATCTAGCAGCATGGCTACTCTGGATAGTGTTCATATCCGAAGACTTTTAGGTCAGTGTGCCACACACTTTTAATCCATCTGGTTGTAATATAAACATGCCCTTACTAAACAACTTTTTCTTTTACTAATCATTTTGTTTGTTTAAATTTCAAGTGATATTCCCTTTCTTGGTTACCCCTACACAAACTCCCCCATCCCATCCTGCACCCTCCTCCATTTGCCTCTATTAGGGTGCTCCTCCACCCACTTACCCACTTACCCCCTCATTGATCTAGCATCCCCCTATGCTGCGACATCAAGCCTCCACAGAACCAAGGGCCTCCCCTCCCACTGAAGTCAGAAAAGGAAATCCTCCTAGACCTATGTATTTGGAGCCATGCATTCCTCCATGTGTACTCTTTGGTTGGTGGTTAATCCCTGGGAGCTCTGGGTGGTCCACTTAGTTGATACTGTTCTTCCTGTAGAGTTACAATCCCCTTCAGCTCCTTCAGTCCCTCCACTAGCTCTTCCATTCTTCATAAGGTCCCTGAGCTTAGTATGATGGTTGGTGATGAATATCTGCATGTATGTTGGTCAGGTGCTGGCAAAACCTATCAGGAAACAGCCATACCAGGTTCCAATCAGCAAAGTGCTTCTTGGCATCAGCAATAGTGTGGGAGTCTGAAGCATACACACCCTTGTCTTCCTTCCTCCTAAGTTCCATATGATCTATAGGTTGTATCATGGGCATTGTGAGTCCTGGGGCTAATATCCACTTATCAGTGAGTACGTACTACGTGTGTTCTTTTGTGTCTGGGTTACCTCACTCAGGATGATATTTTCTAGTTCTATCTACTTGCCTGAGAATTTCATGGACTGACTGTTTTTAATAGCTGAGTAGTAGTACTTCATTGTGTAAATATACCTACCACATTTTCTATATCCATTCCTCTCTTGAAGGACATCTGGGTTGTTTCCAGCTTCTGGCTATTTTATAAATAAGGCTGCTGTGAACACAGTGGAGCATGTGGTTGAAGCATCTTTTGGGTATATGCTCAGGAGTGGTATAGTTGGATCCTCAGGTAATATCACTTTTCTGAGGAACCATCCAACTGATTTCCAGAGTGGTTGTACCTGCTTGCAATTCCTTCAACAATGGAGGAGTATTCCCTTTCTCCACATCCTTGCCAGCATCTGCTCTCACCTCAGTTTTTGATCTTAGCCATTGTGACTCACCAGTGAGGTGGAATCTCAGGGTCAGTTTGATTTGCATTTTCCTCCTGACTAAGGATGTTGAATCTTTCTTTAGTGCTTCTCAGTCATTGAAGATTCCTCAACTGAGCAGAAATGTTCCTGAAAAAAAAAAAAAACAAAAACAAAAACAGGGACAAAAAATAGAGCAGAGACTGAAGGAGCAGAGACTGAAGGAAAGTCCATGTGGGGACTGCCCCACCTAGGGATCCGTCCTGTCTGCAGACACTAATCCCTAACACTGTTGCATTTGCCAAGAGGTACTTGTCAGCAAGCGCTTGTGTGGCTGCTTCTTATGGATTCCAGGAGCCAACCATCAGACTGAGCTCAGGGAACTTAGTAGGGAAGCTGGTGAAAGGACTGGAAGAGTTGAGGGGGATTGCAACCCCATAGGAAGAACATCATCAGCTGGCCAAATCACCTAGTGATCCCAGAAACTAGTCCACTATTCAAGGAGGGGATTCATGGCTCTAGATTCATAGGTAGCAGAGAATGGCCCTGTGTGACATCAATGGGAGAGGAGTCTCTTGGTCATATAGAGGTTTGATGCCCCAAAAGTAGGAGATGCTAGAGGAGTGGAGCAGGAGAAGTTGGGTTAGATGGGAGAGCATCCTCATAGAGGCAAATGAGACAGAGGAAAGGGAGGCTGTGGGATGGGAGGTTTGTGGAGGGGCAACTGAGAAGTGAAATATCATTTGAGATGTAAATGATTGGAATGAATAATAATAATAAAAAAACTTAGTATGAGTGTTTGGTGTTTGCAGATGAGATTGATCCCTAGGTAGGGCAGTCTCTGAATGGCCTTTCCTTCAGTTTCTATTCTAATTTTTGTCCCTGTGTTTCCTTTGGACAGGAACATTTCTTGGTTAAATATTTTGAGATAGGTGGGTGGCCTCATTCTTCAACTGGGGACTGTGCCTAACTACTGGAGGTGGTCTTTATTGGTTCTATTTCCCATTTGTTGGGTATTTCAGCGAAAGTCATCGCTGTTGGGTCTTGGGAGCCTCTTGCTTCCCTGCTGTCTGGGACTTTCTAGTGGCTACTTTCCTTTACTACCTTTAAACCCAAACTGTATACTTAGATTTAAACAAAACTACTTAAATAATGGTTTTCAAATGTTTTAATCTCATTCTAGACCACCATTCAAAGGTAGGAGAGAAAAAAATTGTAGAACAAATGGATATAGACCTGTTTAGAAGTAATTCTTTGGGGCAAGTTCAAGCTCCACTTGTCAGCATACCAGTATACAGTTCAGTAGTATCAGGATATCAATAGGCCAGTTCAAAAGTGAAAGAGCAAAAGCAGCACAATCCAGCAGAAATGCCCCAGGACTCCACCAAATCTGTGCAAGTCAGTGGGAGTGACCAGGAAGAGCTGTATTACCAGGAGTTTTCTTGCATGTCTCTAAAGAAAGGCCAAGACACAAGACATAGCTGCACAGCTAGCTATGCAAGTGTACTGTGACCATGCATTGAGTCCTACTTATACTCTCTTCAAACAACACATGTCCTCCCATGGGTCTTGCCTCAGCAAAACACCAAGTGACTCTACCTCGGCAAAAACTATCTGATTCTTCATCACATGACACACCCAGGAATTTACACTTAACCAAACAATGAATTTAAGATTACTTTATAGAAGGAAGCAACCATGTTTGAAAGTCACATCTATTGAAGAATAGGCTAAGTGATGAATCAGAGAAATATTTGACAGAATCAGTCAGAAAAAGGATACATCCAATTCTCATGAGAACAAAAAGGAAAGAGAGGTGGCTTAAGAGAGTAGTGTGTGTGTGTGTGTGTGTGTGTGTGTGTGTGTGTGTGTGTGTGAGAGAGAGAGAGAGAGAGAGAGAGAGAGAGAGAGAGAGAGAGAGAGAAATACAGACAGACAGACAGAGCAAGACAGAGCAAGACAGATACAGAGAAAGACAGAAGGACAGGTCAGCAAGTGCAGTTAAGTTGAATTCAGGCAATGCAGTGGAATTTAGTTCAGTGCAGTTCTGCACAGTTCATTTGAATGACTTTGAGTTCACTTGAGTTCATCCAGCTCCATTCAGTTCCATTCAGTTTTGTTCAGTTCTGTTCTGTGTAGTCAGTGCAGTTCATTGAACTCAGAGGAAGTTTTTCCAATTAGAGCAATTCAATGAGAAGCCAAGAGAGTCCAGTTTGAATTAGTCATATGGGAGAGGAATTTTGAACCAGAATAGCAGAGTTCAACCAGACAGTCAGAGTTTATGAAGACTTAGAAAGGGTGAGATTATTCAGCAGGAAGCCTCTGAGATACCAATTACATCTGGTGAATCAAAGTAGCTTTTCCAGATACTTTAAGTAACTCTCACACTGAGTTTTTTCTAAGTTTGTTTTTATCTTATTTTTGTTTTAATTCCAGACTCTCTTCACCAAGACTCTGGTGACACATAGTAATGAACTTGCATCTGAGTCTCCATGTTTATTCAGACATATAGTCCTAAACTTCCTTTGGAAACAGGAAGAAAAGAAATTATCCTTACCGCATATTCAGGCTTCACTGAAAAGAATAGATATTATTTATGTTGTCAAAATCATCTATTTCATCATAGTTTTTCAATTCCTTATTTAAAAGAACTGTTCATTGGCATACAGAGTTATACAGCTTACAGCTACCAAAATAAACCTTATATGAAACTACTATTTCATTGAAGTATACTATTGGAAGACGGCCTTTGAGAATGTTAAGTCATAAAATGAAAACCCAGAAATAAAAGTCATGGTCAAATAAAGAGATTCAGATTGATTTCATATTTTTTCTCTTTGTGAGAAAGTCAAGATGCTAATACCTGGAAAAGACCCGTTAATTGATCCCAAACATTCTGTTATTTCAGACTCCTAGACTACATTCATCTATAATGTAAATTGTTACCTATAAGCCACTCAAGCTACTGAACATTGTAGACATAACTGCCTAAAACCCATCATCAACCTCTCTATATGGTAATCAGAGTTTAATATGCAAACCTGCTAGACTGCTATAATGTGATTGTGAAGAAGTCCCAACCTTTAACTTTTGATAGTATATGGGTCCTAATAGTTAATCTTTATTTTATTGACTAAACTTATTCTAGTAATTATAATATTAATGGCCTTTCTCGTTTAACTGCAAGAATGACTGCAGCTCAAACATTTTTCTGTGATGTGATCCTGATTAGTATCTTTTTCCTTTGCTGTGCACAGGTGTTAAGTTTTACAGAAGAGAGAGAGAGAGAGAGAGAGAGAGAGAGAGAGAGAGAGAGAATTGTAGAATTTGCCTCTGTAGTTCAGTCCTAAGGAGTGAGATCAAATTGATATTATAAGAAAGACAACTGTGACTTTCTTACTTATTGTGTTACTTCCAGTGCTTTAAAATGCCCAGACTTGGAGTCTCATGTCTTCACATCAGTAACCCTACGGAGGCCACAAAAATGAAAATCAAGCCAGGCAGTTGTGGCAAGTGCCTTTAATACTAGCAGTCAGAAGGCAGAGGCAGTTGTATCTTGCAGTTTACAAACAGCGTGTTCTACAGAATGAATGAATCCTAGGACAATCAAACATACACAGTGAAGCCCTGTCTCAAAAATAAACAAACAAACAAGCAAATGTATAAATACATAAATCACTAAATAAATAAATGAATAAATAAATAAATAAATAAATAAATAAATAAATAAATAACACAATGAAAAAAAAGAATAAAGAAAATCGATGCACATGGACAACTTCCTTGCTTCCAGAGGCCACAGAAAATAATGTTTCTTTTTATTTTCCAATATTAAGGAACCTCATTTAATTCTTGGATTTTAGACTTTGCACAGCAATTCCCATCTCTTTATAAACTTCCTCCAATCATCCTGCAGCTAGATAACCACAGAGGAAATTTTCTACAGTCTATGGATATGTATGATTAGATGAGCCTATTTGACAAAGCTAACATAACATTCTATTAATCTCTGTTCATATCAAAATAATATTGCTGAGGCTAGTGATTAAGAGGTAGAAATTATTTCAAAGGTGGATGCTGTGAAATCCATGTCCTATGCATTAGGTGGCTTCAGCAACAAAATTGCTATTTCTGTCTCTTTGTCTCTGTGCTCCTACCCTTTCTGTTTATCCTGTCTGTCCTTTCTTGGAATGAGACCTGGAAACTTACCATGTAGCCTAATATCTAATTTGTTGCAATCATCTTGCTGCAATTTTCTGTATATACAATAGTAATATTGTATGCTGTGTACTAATATGCCTGACTCCAGAGGAAATCCATGTCATATTATTGACATGTTCCATGATAGAGTAGAGGGAGATAGAATTTCCAAATACATCTCTTCAGTTATCTATTTGCTATTCTTTCAACCTTCCTACCTTTCTTCCTTACTTCTTTCCTCCTTTTCTTTCTTTTTCCCTTTATTTTTTCTTTCTTCTCCTCATTCTCTTTTCTCCTCCTTCTCTACTTCCTATTCTTTGTCCTCTGCTTCTTCCTCCTCCTCCTCTCTCTCTCTCTCTCTCTCTCTCTCTCTCTGTCTCTCTCTCTCTCTTTCTGTCTGTCTGTCTCTCTGTCTCTCTCTTTCTCTTCACAGCATCCAATTATCTGGGTCATTCACTATATTGATTACTTGCCCCTTGGTACAATTCCAAAGGAAGATGACTTTCTTATTCCTTGCAGCCATCAACTGGCTATACCTCTTCAACAAGGAATGAGGTCTCTGTCAGGATGAAATGTTGGTTGATTGACTTAGTGTTATGCAAGGCACAAATTCTGGTGACTTTATAAGCTGTAAAAAGATACATGTTAGTTCCTAGAGGACAGCTACCTGTAGTGACTACAAATACAATTGGAAACCCCCCCCCCTCATTCCAGAAATAATACTCAAACTTCTCCTGACAAAATTTCCAAAGTTTATACGATGAACTATGACTTAGATGAATCAGAAGGAAGCATATAATTGCTATGAAAGACAAGTCTCAGGGAAAGAAAATATTGACTCAACAAATCCTGAAGATGAATCATGCTGTTGAACTGCTGCACAGGCAAAGAGTGTGTTTGGAAGCACAAAGAAGACAGCTGCAAAAAGGACTCACTGGCAAAAAAACAAGGAGAACGCATACCTCAGTAACAAGATCTAAATAAGAGAGCAAAAGTTTGAGCGTGGGGGTGGAAATATGTGTTAAAATATTCAGTCAAATTTGCTACTATCCCTACTCATAAAACTAGATCTACTAAAAAAAAAAAGAAAACTAGTGATGCATCAAAATAAAACACATAGTAAAAATTCATTTAAATTGGCACTATATTGATGTAAACTCTACTCATAATAACAACAACAACAACAAAAAAGAAACAATTACAAATGTAAGCATTTCCTTATTCTCTATTTGACATACTGTGACAAGTGTTAGGCATCCAATTATAAGTAATGTTTTAACTGTGGAAATGGTTAAATGGGTAAAATATTTGCTATGCAACTATGAGGCCTTTGGTTCAAATCCCAAGAAAACACATAAATGCGTTCCTGTGATGAAATGGATAGAGAAGAATGCTAGGGAACTTAGTAGCCTGGCATACATAGAATCATGTAAAATTAACAAAAATAAGTCCCTTTCTCAAATAAAATATAAATCAAGAACAAACACACAAGGTTGGCCTTTGACTTTCACAAATACACCCATGGCACGTGCATGTATAGACTCAAATAGCCAAGTGCACATGTATACACACACACACACACACACACACACACACACACACACACACATACACATACACACACACACACACACACACACGTGCTTCTGTATATCCATCATATACATACATGATAACAACAAATTTAAAGAAACATAAGTAAGAAAAATGTAAGTCATGTAACCTACAAAGCAGTATCAATATACTGGTTTGAGTATCTGCCACTAAGAAAAATTATAACTACCATTATTAAATTTCCAAAATGAATTATATTTGTGTTCTAATACCTCTTTTCAGGTAAAGTTAAATGATATAGAATCAGTGATACTCTGGGAATAAAATAAAGAAATGAAAGATTAATTTTAAAAATCAATCTTGGTACCATGTATGTGAGTTAAATTGTAGATTGTAAAACAAGAGGGAAGTAAGGAATGAAGGAAAAGGTAAGAGAAGGTGGGGGATGAAAGAAAGATGGAAAAAGAGAGAACATTTAAAATATATCTGAGAATTTTACAATGTTAGCGAAAGGCACCATATCACAAATACATGAAGATGAGAAACTTAAGGTAATACTGTTGTTAAAGCAAATAGTCCATGGACTCATCATAAAATACATTATGAATATAACTGGACTCAGATTTCATGTTTGTTCCACAGGAACAGAGAATGAACATCTCATGCTTGCAGACAGAATTCTGTGTTGGATTTCTAAATCTATTGAGGTCAATACTCATGTTATAGAGGTAATATTATTGAATGTCTTTAATTTATTTTGGTATTAAAATAAGGTCATTCTTTCTATATATTTAATGTGCAATAAAAAGTAAATTCTTTTAGATTCTCTTCATTGAACCTTATTAGATATGACATAAATAGTAAGAATAAACTGCGATGTTTTGTTCTCATGGTCGGCAGAAACTTTGGAATAAAAAAGTATATACGTATTACTAAGTAAAAATCTAAATAAAACGTAATCATGTAACACAGCCTATGTGTTTTTTCCAGGTGTGCTTCATTTTTCAATATTATTTTTAATAGTTGAAAGAAAAAACAATAAAGAGTAACTCCAGGCATGCTGGGAAATAGCCATATCAATCCAAACAAGTTTGAACTAGAAATTTCAATGCTAATAGTTGAACACATGTCTATGTCTGAACCTATCACACACAGAGAATCAGTGAAAAATATTGGCTTATAAAATTAATATTTTACCCTGTTTTGGTGAGTGTTTCATTGCTGTAAAAGATACCATGACAGTGACAACTATTATAAAGCAAAGCATTTATTTAAAGCTGGCTGATATTTTCAGAATTTTAGTCTAATGTCATATTAGCAAGAAGCAAAGTAGCTGGCAGACAAACATGGTACTGAAGAAGTCACTGAGAGTTCTATGTCTGTATCTACAGACATCTGAAAAAGAGAGAGCCACTGAGCCTGGCTTGGACATTTTGAAAACCTCAACGCTCAATTCCAGTGATCTACTTCTTCAAACAAGCCCATACATCCTCCTTGATGCTGCAGATAATGCTGATAACGTCAGTATCATGGCTTAACGTCAGTATTTCCATTTTGGTCAAACCTCAAGTATGGCATATATAGCTTAATCATGCTAGCCCTTTTTGTCCTGGGAATACTTTTATTCCTGACCATTGTGTTAAGCTTTTCTTTAAAAAACATCAACATGTTGGCAGAAGTACATGACTTGAAACTGAAAATGGACCCCCAAACAGAATTATTAATTTAACAGACTGGCAAGCCAAGAACTGGTAAAATTTTGCATAGAGACTTACCAACCTAAGACAGAAGTGCACTGCTTTTGATAATGCATACTCCATGATGGATAAGGAATGCATTCTTCTCAGAATCACCTGTCTGGTTTATGAACTAAAAAAGGGGGAAAGGTGGAGAGCTTTTGGGGCAGCCTGGCAGGAATCTGAAATTGGCCAAGAACAAGGAAATGGGGCTGCTTGGAAGGAATTTGACATTGGCCACAAACAAGAAAATGAACTGCAGGCAGGAATATGACATTAGGCTATAATAAAGGAGTAATTTCAGGCAGGAATCTAAATTTTAGGCTAGAATGCAGAAGTAATTACAGGCTGAAATCTAAATCTTTGGCTAGAACAAGAAAGGAGTCTTCAGTTATGAAAATGACCTTGGGCTAGAACAGGGAAGTAGTCTCAGATATTTGGACATCCTGATAAGCCCATAGAAATAGTGATCACAGGAGTGATCATGAGACTCTGTTTATTGTTGTGCATGGTCTTTGACTATCTGGATTTATTGTCTTGCTTGTTCCTTGACTATTTGAAAATACTATATTGCTAGTTCCTCAACCTAGAACTGATCTTAATACTTGCATGTAAATTAAACACCATAAAAGCAAGAAAGGAGGAGGAGGGATGGGATAGGAGCTTAATGGTGAGAATGGGGAAAGGGGATAACATCTGAAAGATAATTAAATAAAATAGTGAATAAAAAAATAAAAAAATAAAAAAGATCACACATCCTAACTATGAAACGGCACACTCACTGCTGAACAAGCAAACATTAATACCTCTGAGTCTTTAGAGACTATTTTCATTCAAAACATCAAATCCTCCAATAATATATTACTAAATGACTATGTTTTGTCAAGAAAAGAGACAGTTAACACTGGGTTTTGTTTTTAAGCATCATCTGTAATCAATCTGGATAAGCAAAGGGAAGAATTAGAACACAGAAGTGGATGGACTACATGGATCATGTATGCAGTAGGTTCAGAACCTTGATAAGTAAGGAACTCTTCTTTCAAAAATGTCTAAGCCTAATGTGCAAGTGGATCAACTGAGCTATATTTTGATTTAATCATAAATGCTTACTCTGTTTATTAAATGAGCATGTGATCATTTTTTCTACCATTTTGTAATAACTCTACACATTAAAATATCACCTTACAGTTTTCTGCCAATTGCAAAGACCATAAAGGTTGGACCAACGATTCTCCACTGGTTCATACATGTACTGGTAATTTTGCTGTATACATCAGTCAATAACCTTGTTTATCACTGAATATTAGTACTTTTATAGCATGTGTTTATTTCATAAGCATGTTCTACACTTTATTTCTGGGCATTGACTTAGTTTTCATTCTGCTGCATTATAAAAACTATGATTGTCTATAAAATATAATTTCTCTTTCTCAATAAAACTATTTAGATGACAGTTCCATGTTTGGAATTAATATATATTTTCAAACAGACAGTCTACAACTCATTCAATTCACAGTGTTTAACTTTTTTACATGTACAATTACATATACAGAAATTCATATGTGTAACATAAATTTATTTTAAAATAATATGAATATTCTTGGATGCAAAAAGTTTATCATTAAATAATACCATTATGTTCTGTATATTATTTCAATTTCACTCATATGCTACAATGACCAAAATTTTTTAAGACTCTTACAATTTTTAGTATAGTAAACTCCACATTCAAGTTAGTCTCATAACTTCAGAAATATTGAATTCAATTCAAAATATGGCACTGCATTTAAAGAAAAAATAAGTCATTTAAGTTTCCAGATATTGATAAAGATGCAGATTTGGCTACACAAAAGAATAATATTTTAGTATGTTCTGAAACAACTACAAACAAAAATAGATTGAACAGAGTCAGGATTATGTAAATACTTAAAAATACTGAATCAGTTACTGATATGTGGAAATATTCAAAAAATATATGCATTTTTCATATGATTCAGTGTGTGTGTATGTGTGTGTGTGCACATGTACGCACATGTGTACAACTAGATTACAAACTGAGGTATTAGCATATCTAAGAAGAAAAGTCATTTGGTTAAATGTCTTGGAAACGAGTTATCTAATTAACTCAAGAAGGTAGATACTTTCAATATTCTAAATTGCATGAGTTTCTACTTACAGAGACTTTCTTCCCTTGGACCTCATTAAATCAATTA
Organism: Rhabdomys pumilio; assembly: GCA_030674055.1. NCBI lineage: Eukaryota > Metazoa > Chordata > Mammalia > Rodentia > Muridae > Rhabdomys > Rhabdomys pumilio. The sequence goes on from JANHMN010000011.1 coordinate 50,338,418, forward strand.
CTTCTTTATAGCCTACACAGTGTTACTTTGTGCTTACCTTGCTACCTTTTAAAAGACAGATCCCAAAGAAAGCAGGACAGTTGTGTAGCTGAATGAGTGGTGAGAATAAGTAACTCTCCTTTGACTAAATATTGTCACAGAGTTCAGATTTGATTGTTGAAGAAAAAGAAACAAAGTCTATATAGGATGTGTAATTTTATTTATTATTACTCATTACATTGACTTTTTGACATTTCTCCAAAAATAAAAAAGAAAAAAGAAAGAAAAATTAAATATCCCTCCAATGAAATATTCTTAAAAAATACTTTAACATACTGTATTTGCTTTATTATACTCTTAATTTATATTTTAACTTAAATCTGTCTTCCCATGGAAAACATTTGCAACATAAATAACTTCAGAGTATAAGGAAGCAAGAACATTTGAAGACATGTATAATATAGAAAATAGTTTTAATTTGTCCTTAAATGCATACAATAAGATTTTACAATTTTCACCCACATTGCTTGAGGATGAAGCATCACAATAATCCAGAAGCAAAACATCAAAGACATTAAGTAAATGTAGGAAAAACTTCAGTACATTTTGAATATTTTAGTTCTTTTCTCATTTCCTGTGATATTACCTTGGCTTTTAAAAAACTGTAATTTGAATATATACTATAATAGTCATAAAACGTTAAAAAAAAAACTACTAAAATTTGACTCCAGCAAGTAGACAAACTACTTCAAGTTTCCCAGATCTCCTCAAGTTCCAAAGGCTCAGACTTGTCCCAGCTCTGTTACAGATCACCAGCAGCTACAACCACTCGTACTTCCAGTGGACCTTATAGATCAGCGCTCCCCAAAACTTACTTCCATCATTCCTTGTCTATCCCAGCTACAAGCTCCAAGGTAACACTCCCTGTGAACACACTGTCCTGTAGACAAACTGCAAATTTTCATCTTCTCTTTATTCCTCCAATTCCAATGCTCCAGTTTTGTCCCTATCTCTGTAGCAAGTCACATGTGTAGCTTTTCTTTAATCTCTAACTCCAAACACAAAGGCCAAGAGATCCTGGTGGAACATGATTTTTTTTCTCTCTTTCTCTTTTGGAATCCCTCTACTTGTACACTTCTATCCCTAACTCATTCATAAGCATCAACTCCCAATAACTTAGCAACACATTTTACCCAAAATCTTTAGTGATCACAACTATCAAGATCCCAGAAGAAATTTCTTAGAGCCAACACAAAGCCACGACACTATCAGAACAATCAAACCAGAAGCAGAAATCAAATAACAAAACATTCATCAAACAAAGTGTTTGATAAATCAGCATCTATAAATACGATGTTCCCAAACCCACATGGCTAGACATCCACATATAGAAAAAATGAGTGAGAGCTAAAACAACATGTGTCCACTAAAGCCCTTCAACCCTATCACAGCAGGTCTGTATATTTCATCGTATCTGAAGTACAAGAAGAAATACCATAAAAGGTCTTTATGGATATGATAAAGATCCTTAAAGAAATGAATATATTCCTTAAAAATATCTATGAAAATACAATCCATAAAGAAAATAAGTAAAAGAGTTCATGATCTGAAAGTTGAGTTAAAATCAGTAAAGAAACCTAACTGAGGAAAATCTGGAAATTAAAATCTTTAGGGACCTCAAACAAGAAACTCAGAGGCAATTCTCACCAACACAATACAGGACATGGAAGAAATTGAAGACCAAGTGGAAGAAATGGATGCCTTGGTCAATGAAAATGTAAAATGTATTTTAAATAAATCCTGATAGAAAATATCCAGGAAACCTGAGACATTATGAAACAACAAAATCTATGAAAAATATGAAAAATAGGAATAGAAGAAGGAAAAAAAATCTCATTTCAAAGGCATAGTAAATATTTTCAACAAAATCATAACAATAATTTTTTTAACCTACAAAAGAAGATTCCTATCAAGGTACAGGAAACATGTAGAATACCAAATCTACTAGCCAAGAAAACAAAATCCCTTCATCATGTCACAATCAAAATGTTAAATGTACAGAACAAAGACAGAATATTAAAAACAGCAGAGGAAAAAGACCAAGTAACATATAAAGATAGAAATGTTGAATAACAGTTGTATTCTCAATGAAAACTCTAAAAGCCAAGGGGACCTGAATCATAAAGTACTACAGACCTCAAGAGCTCACAAATACCAGCCCAGACTACCATACCCAGAAAAACTTTCTGATCCCACTAGATGAAGAAAATAAGGTATTACATGATTAAACCATATCCAAGCGGTAACTTTCTAGTAACACAGCTCTACAGAAAGCAATATAAGGAAAACTTTAACCTAAAGAATTAAATGACATCCAGGAATAAACAAGGACATAATTAAATAAAATAGCAAATAAAGAGCTAAACCACATGCACAGACACACAACACAACAACAAAATTAGCAGGAATCAACAAACCCTGAACTTTGGGTGACTGAGAATCTGAGAAATAGATAACTCTATTATGGATATGGGATAAAAACAAATGCTAACATTCTAAAAGTAATAATAATAATGATGATGATGATGATGATGATGATGATGATGATGATGATGATGATGAT